>JAJIBD010003565.1:0-214279 GCA_021461705.1 Cryptotis parvus
CCCTCGTTGACTCAGCAGCGCGCGGCTGCCACGCAGGACTCCAAAGGGCGGAGCCACCGCCACGCCCCGAGGGCCCGAGTCCACAGGTTCAGACGCGGCCCTCGCGGCAGTCAGTGGCCCAAAGAAGCCCGACACAGACTCCGCTCCCGCTCTGCGCTCGCCGCCGCCGCGCCATGCCTCGCCCCTGCGAAGCAGCCTGGCCAGGGCCCTGGCCGCACGGGCGTCCCCGACTCAGGTAGGCAGCGCGGCCACAGGGCTCCCGGCTCGGCTGCGGGCAGGGGCGGGGCGCGGGCTGGGACGTGCGACACTGCGCAGGCGCCTCCGCCTCCCCGCGGGCCCTCGGGAGCGACGCCCGCCCAGCCCCGGGCGCAGGGGCCCGCTCAGACCCCAGCGCGAGCTGCGAGACCGGGGCTTTCCCCAGTGAGTGGCCCTTGGCCGTTGATGAGTGGCCGGAAGCTCTGCAGGTCTTTCTGGCCGCGCGGCGCTGCTCCCGAAGCTCGGGCTGCTGCCCAGGTTTCATTGTTAGACGGGGCAGTTAGTTCTGTGCTCGGCCCAGTTGGTGCTGTGGCTGCGAGTGATCTGGGGCCACCAGGCCCTCCCCTGCGCTGCTGGGCGGAGATAAGAGTCGCGGAGGGGCTCGTTGTGGGCCTTGCACATGCTAGTCCACACTCTCTAGCCAGCACCCTGCCCCCCGCGCCGTTGGAGAGGGTGCCCAGCGCCCTGCTCTTGCGCTTCCCAGAAGGGGCCTGTGCCAGAATCCGTTGGCCCTCCTATTGATTTCTCTTTGCCCTCTCCAGCCTGAGCTAGAAGGTCAGCAGCATTGTACAGGTCAGAGATGACTCCTGGACGGGCTCTGGGGAAACTTATGTGGTGCCCAGGATAGAATCTGGACCCAGTACGTTAAGGCTTGAGCCTTCTCGACTATAGTCTCTCTCTCTCTCTCTCAACAGTGAAATTGAAATCGGTGGATCCCCACAAGATGGCTTATATGGGGCAGGGAGGAGAGGGTCACTCTCCAGGTCTGCCTGTGCTTCCCGGGAACACACACACACACACACACACACACACACACACACACACACACACAGACAGACATACACAGACACACAGACAGACACACACACACACACACAGACACAGACATAGACAGACACACACGCACATAGACACACACAGACATAGACAGACACGGACATACACAGACACACAGACACAGACACACACACAGACACACAGACATAGACACAGACAGACACAGACACACACACGCACAGACACACAGACATAGACAGACACACACACACGCACACACACAGACAGACAGACAGACACACACACACACACCTAATGTCCATTTGATCTTTCAGGCATGGGAGTTGATTTCCATTACCCAATTTCTCCGGGAGCCACGGACTCAGGCTGGAGCAAGGAATCGCTCCCTGCGGGAAGGGGAAAGCCAGTCCTAGACCTACCCAGGGTTTCCAGGTTCTTATCTTTTCCTCCCAGAAGAATTTCAGGAGCAGACGGCCAGCAGTGAAGTAAAAAACATTTTATTGGGAGGTTTTATGGAAGGAGGAGAAGAGAGTGGAGTGGAGGGAGTGGAGGGAAAGTAAGAGAGTCACGTGCTCTAGAGAGAATCCCAGGACACATCCCAGCACTAGCTATGAAAGCATGAAAGTACACTTCTCAAGAGGGGAGATGCAGGTGATGCACATGCTTGGGCCCCGCATGCGCTCAGTCACATGGGCAGAAGCAGCACATGGACTCAGGCAGCATATGTGTTTCCTTTCTTTGATGGAGGTGGCTTTTACACGGTTTTCTCCAGCTGCTTCTAGTGAGGTTGAGTCCCGTGCTAAGGTGATTGTCAAGGGGGTAGTCTTTGGGAGAGGCGCTTTGAAATTCCTCTCCTGAGGTCCAGCTGTGGCTTCTCTTGGAGTGAGGTCCAGTCTTCTCAGGGTCTATTTCTGGTGCCAGGAAAATCTTATCAGGCCCAGGCCTTAGATCTTGCAGCTTCAGGACTTGGATTTATCACTTGTCAGCAATTCTATTTGCCATGGCCCTCCCCTGTCCATCTGCCTGTCTCACAATAAGCAACTTTTGAGTATTTTGTCGTCTCCACTAAGACTCTCAGAGTAAGGATGTGGAGGATCTGACCTACAGGCATTGCCCAAGCCAGGCAGGGTGTGGATCTTCCTAAACCAAGATGATAGAAAACACAACTGTTAACTGAGAAATCTGCAAGGCCCATTATTGATTCCGCCTAACATTGGCCTCTGCTGTGCTTTTTAACCTAGAGATTGTTTTTCCTTTTGTGTTCAGGCTTTTCACTTATTCTCAACCAAAAAAAGAGAGTAACTTTTTCTAGAGCAGGGGACTCACCGGTAAAAGCCATAAATGTGCCTTTCCCCAAGGTTAACAATGTAGTATTTGTTCTTCTGATCTACAGGGCAGGGCCAAGATTGTTCCTTACATCTTTATTCTGTTCTTTGGCTTTATTAAATGTCCCATCAGTTATTATAAGTGAATAGGAAGTCATGGCTTTCTACCATAAGCCCTGATTGAGGATAAGGGAGTTTGGAGCAATCATGATTCTATTCCTTAGTTCTAGTTTCTGACTGTACCAAAAATCACTTGGCCCAGGCACACACAGTTCTGTCATTGCTATTTCTCCTGGGAAAGATCATTAAAATGTGGCCATTGACCTTCTATTTTTCTGCATGCAAATACCCTATAAACTTAAAATACAATTATTGCAATTATCCCAATCATTTTCTGATGTCTGCTTTATGTCAAATGCTCTTAAACTATAGAAAGTGGGTGGTTTTATGACATAATATTCCTTTTTAGAATTTGGCAAATTGCACACAGGGACAGTTAAGCCAATTTTTGATGGCAAGTTTAGTGAATGGACAATAAAAAATATAACAATAGTCGGAATGAGCTCAAGATACAAAAATCATGATTGATCCCTATCACTGTATCACTGTATCACTGTCTTCCCATTCATCATCGATTTGCTCGAGTGGGCACCAGTAACATCTCCATATGTCCTGTCTCATGCTAGTAGAGCCCAAGGGCATCTGCTTGCTCCAGGAACATAAAGAGCCTCAAACCATTCCATCGAGTCATGGGAATGAGGTCTATAATTGTTACTGGTATTTGGCATATCAATTACGACACGGGAGGCTTGCCAGGCTCTGCCATGCGGGTGGCATACTCTTGTAGTCACCTCTAAATCCAGCATTTGTTGATGACCGTGTGGCTGCAAGCAGCCGTGCGAGTCGGGCTGTAATAGGCTCTTCCGCTGGGTGGAGTTCTGACGAGAGGGATTCGGGATGTGGAAAATGGCAGCAATCATGGAGTGGGGCGCGTCTGACTTGTTGTGAGGCTCTGCTGGGTGGCGGGCCAGGGCTAAAACTCGCCAATCCCTCCCGGGTGCCTCGTGAGTTGCTGGGCACAGGGAGAGCTGGTAGCAGCTCTGCCCCATGTCTGTGAGTCTCTTTAAACAATGAAAATGTATGTGAACGTGCCAGAGAGATAATTCCGGTGTTTAGGCATATGCCTTTCATGTGGACATCTCCAGTTAAAGCCAGGGTGCAGCATACATTTCCCCCAAGATAGGAATAAGGTGTGTGTGACCCAAAGCCAAAACCCCCACCCTCAGAAATAAAATATATGTCAAAAAAGATGTCTCCTTCTTTAACCTCTCAGAATATTTTTGGTCACTATTAAATCAAAATTCATCCATTTCTTAGTAAGTACTTAAACTGCTTTAATCGATCATTCCTGTGTAATCAACTTCAGGGAACATGCACAGGCTAATGAAGTCAGAATTAACTTAATGAGCATATGACTATTACTAAAGGAACTAATAGTTATTCAGGGAGATTTCCATCCACCTGGTATAATTGGGTGCCTTAAATGCCCTTCAGATTGCATCTGTACTTAAAAACTAATGATTCAGACCATCCTATTGATTTTCCTCTTTTCTAGCATTTACACAGTATAGTGCCACGTAGAATGGATTGGTCACAGTTTTCTATTTCCTAGTGTATTAGTTACCCTCATCCAGTCCTGTTTTAGCCATTGTCAGCTTCATTGTATTTAGGACATTCCTCGAACTTCTATTGTTTTATGAATCAAAGAATAATAATTTTTGATAGGTACTTTTCACATACCAGTCACATACCTGTATATTTTATTAAGTTCTTTTATGCTTTTATAGTTTGTCTTTTAGGACCCCCCACTTGGTGATGCTTGGGGAGATGCAACTCCCACCTCCGTGCTCTGGGGTCACTCCTGTGATGCTGGCGATCAAACCTGGGCCTCCTACATGCACAGCAAGTGCTCTGCCTGCTGAGCTATCTCTGTGGCCCCTAAAATTCTTTTAAATGCTTAACTTTTACACATAAACTATTGACTAAGAGGGAATATTGACTAAATAAGAAAAGACTATTAAATTCTAGTTCTTGGTTTTAAAAAATGTCACCAAACCTTCTTATGAAGTGAATATGGCGATCCCTGGCTAAACTACTTAATATATGTTGAATATATACAGGTACTTACCTTTATTGCCGCCTAACAAATATCTATGGAAAGAGACAACTAACTAATCTAAGAACTTAGATTGTGAGAATGTGAAATACTGTGTCCTTTTTTTTTGTTCTAAATGGTAGTAGTAAGCCCTTGGAGGCCCTACCTTCTGTTGGCCGAGAGCAGATCAAAGGATATGCTGAGGTCTGATGGATACTTCCTGTTGCTAGATGCCACGCCGGCAACGGTGTCGCCCGCACAGCACCTGGCTGCCAAGGCCTGAGCTGGTCTCAGGTCCTTGTTAAGGAAAGGTTCGTGGCCTTTGGGCCTTTGCCTCCCATCATTAGCGGGAAGGGAGGATTCGTGACCTATGGGTCGATGCCTCCGGCTACCCCCTGTTGATGGGAATGCAGTGACATTTAGCCTCCTAAGACCTCCTGTGTGGAAAGAATTGGGCCTGTTAAAGTCAACACTTTCTAGTACATAATCTTAACAATCTTACAATAATAAATTCTGCATAGAAGTTTCTATTTAGGAGTAGGTTAAGTTAATCTATAATAGGTGCATAGAGCTAGTAAGTGATTCTATGGAAATCAAGATGAAAGAAATTATGTACCTTACTTGAGGCAAATATGGAAAAATGTAAAAACAAAAGACGTCAGAAAAACACGTCAGAAAAACAGGTGCAGGCAAAAGGTGGTCATATGTGGTGAACAGGATAAACTCCTTTTGATGTTGAAAATGCCTCCTTTGCTAGAAAGTAACTGGTGTAATCTTGCACCGGTGCATTTGTTAAACATAAAAAGAGAAGCTTTGCCCTCAATAAATCGCAGCAGTATTCAACCTCTCTTGTGCTGGAGTCTGTCTGTCATCACCGTACCTGCTTCTCCTGTGAACCTCAGCCGTTCCCCCTCAGCCTGGTGATCTCCTATAGAGCCGGTCTGCGGCAGATAGATACACAGGGTTTTCTGGCAGGCTGTCTCCCAATAGAGGTAGGATGTGGATTTCCCTAGTGACACTGTTTTCACGATGCAGAAACACGGATTCTGCTATCCTAGGTCATTTCCCTGCATTACATCTCCTTGTTGGCTGTAGCTGGTCTAAGATGGAGTCCAGTGGACACTGAAGTGCAGACAGAAAACAGGGTTTTCTGTTTCTCCAAGGCTGATAAGATCTCGCCATTTTGGGCTAGTCAGGAAGGCTGAATTTGCAAACTGTCACACATTCTTTTGTGTATTTCTCACCTCACCTACGTAGCGCCCCCTGCAGGCTTGGCTCCTAACTATCTCCTTCCAGTTGTCTGTATATCCTATGCTAAAAGCGTGGGATGCTTTGTAGTGTAAAACTATGCAATTCTTTGATGCTGTGGGTATATAAGAGAGTTGTGGTCACAGCTTCCAAGATGAACTGCTGTCCCTCTGGTCAGTGATTATTAAAAATTAATGTATATATGTCTTGTTCCTGAAGTTTTCATCTCTGTGCCCCTGACCTACAGAGATCTCTCATTAACAACCTTCCTCCAGTATTTAAACTTACTTATCTTCCTTCAGGTATACTCATCATTTGCTACAGGCCCCAGGCAGCAAGATGGAACATTCTATGAATTTCGTTACCTATTATCTTAAGCCCTCAAAGATGAATGAGTTCATGGAAAATTTTAAGAATAATATTCATCTACGGACAGCTCACTCCGAATTGGTTGGATATTGGAGTGTAGAATTTGGAGGTGGACTGAATAAAGTTTTTCATATTTGGAAATATGGTATGAGTCATCAGATAGTATTCACTATACATGTTTATTAAGTCCAATTTTTAGAACACTTAGGTTTTTTTAATCTATACTATTGTGATTATGTACAAAATAAATAAAAGGTTTTAAAAGCAATCAAAAAATAATTCAGGCTTAATGCTTCTTTGTAGTACACATTAACAATCCAATCCATGATTGGAGGCTTTATTATTATATTGGAATGTGATATTAGAAAAATATAAATCAGACTTCACATCATAAATATTTGTACCAGATTATATTCTCTGAAATGTTTTAGTGTTGTTTATTTTGTAAGTGACTTAATAAACATTTAAAGCAGTGATTGCACATACCTAAGTCAGTTAAGATGGTAAAGGAAAGCAGAATTATTTTTTGGGGAGTATCCTGGGGACCAGTTCTGGCAATACTTGACCAGCGGTGTGGGCCTAACAGTTTGGTGCTACAGCTGTGCGGTCTTGCTGGGGCCTAATGATATTGTGGGTGACTATCACTATACCTGGCAGTGCTCGGGTGGCAAAAAGTATGAGAGTCAGCATTACTTGTCTGAAATAAGATGCTTAGAGGTATCTGTGAAAATACTGCCTCATTTCATGATGTAAAATTTAAGGTGTGACTGGAGCACTCATCTCCAGCAACAAAGTTTTTTTTTCTAAACTGGAATTAAACTTAAATGGCTCAATTAAATTAGTAAGGATTAATTAGCTCCATTAAATTAAAAAATTAACTGTGTTAACTTTTTGCCCCTTTTATGCACTAAGTCATTTAATTCAGAACAATCATGGAGGCTGATGCTAATTCATCTCCATTTTACAAGTAAGGAACAGTCCCAGAAAAATTGATAAGTCAGTAAATTACACAAATGCCTGCTAAGTGGTAGACCTCTAAAGCCCATTGAATGACATTAACATTAGTTTACGTTTCAGTCCCTCTTTATACCATTAGCAATTTGGAGACAGAGGTACAGATGTGCATAAACATGCTCACACTGTGTGTTGTTATCTCCAGTGGTATAAATCAGTGTCACTATGTGGACTCAATGCATATATGAATGGAATGAAACCTGGAAATAGTGCAAACTTTCCTATTTATTATTATTATTATTATTATTATTATTATTATTATTTTGCTTTTTGGGTTACACCCATCAGTGCTCAGTGGCTCTGCGCTCAGGAATTACTCCTGGCAGTGCTTGGGAGACCATATGGGATGCCAGAGGAATCAAACCTGGCGTTGGTTGCACCTAAGGCAAATACCCTACCTGCTAGACTGTCCCTCCGGCCCAAGAGTGCAAGCATTTTAAATGGAATCTCTCTCCTTCCTTCCATCATTCCTTTTGCCTAATATATCTTGCCCTCCTCTTCCCTCCCTCCCTCTCTTCCTCCCTTCCCTTTTCTTCCTTCTTTCTTTCCTTCCTTCCATCCTTCTTAACTTCTTTCTCCCCTTCCTTCTTTTTTCTCTTTCTTTCTTCCCTCACCCTTCCTCCCTCTCTCCCTCCCTTCTTTCCTTCTTTCTTTCTTCCTCCTTCCTTCTTATCTTTCCCTAGATAATTTTGCTCATCGAACTGAAGTTCGGAAGGCATTGGCCAAAGATAAGAAATGGCAAGAACAGTTTCTCATTCCAAATTTGGCTCTAATGGATAAACAGGAGAGTGAGATCACATACCTGGTTCCGTGGTGCAAATTAGAAAAACCTCCCAAAGAAGGTAAGACATCTCTCCCTGTAATGGTGAATCTTGATGGGAAATACTGAAGATTTTAAGTTAAAAAACAGAAATTTAAATGGAAAAAAAAAGTTAAGCCTCCGTTTTATATAAGAACATGGAATGATTGGTGAGATAACAGAAAATTGGATCACTTAAATTATCTTTTAAAAATAATCATTAAATCATGCCATGTAATTTGCTAAACTTTAGAAAATTATTCAGGTACAGTTGAGAAGTTGGAGCTTAGGAGCAGAGAATAGATCTATGGGCAGGTAAGGGATGGTGTGTGATGTTTAGTCATAATTTTAAACGTAATATATGAACTTTTAAGTTATTTGCCTTAAATAACTTAATCTCAGCTAACCTTTGACCATGAAATATGTCTTTGCTTATAAACTGATGGCCGAGTAAGTCATTGAAGTTGCCACGCTGTGTTACTGCAGGCTAGCTTTTGTTTCTTTGTTTTTCTTGTTTCTCGGTTTGAAAATAATTCCTAAAGATTTGACTTCTTGCAAATTTTCCTTCTTGCTGATCTAAAGAAATTGTTGCCTCAATCCAGCTGTAAACAAAGGTCAGTTAGAAAAGTAGACACGAATTTAAATTTGGTCTTATGTCTGCATGATTCCCAGCTCTGTTTTAAATGATGAGAGATTTTAAAAGGCTCATTACCTCCTAATCCATTGGATTTCCTCCATTTGGGACAATGTCTAAATGGACTAAGTGACTTCTTGGTCTATGTTAAATTTTTTGTTCTCTTCCTCATGTTGTTCATAACTATTTGATAAATTTATATTTGGTACTCTGAAAAAAATGAGGACAATATTATAGTGACTAGCTCATGAGTTGTTTATAAAATTAAGTTAGCACATGAAAGGCGAGTGAAGACTTGACTGTCATTGATCTATACTAACTTTTATGAAATTGAGGCATTTCCTTACAGTGTCAGTTTGGAGAAAGACTGCTTGCTTCAGAGGCGGTGGTGGTGGTGGGTGGTCAAAGCTGGATAAAATTTATATCGTGAAATTGAGATGCTTTTATACTATATCCTCTTTGAGTCAGTAGTTTCCTTCTGCTTCTGAAATCGTCTTGATCCGTCATTCTCTCTGATATCCTCTATTTCTGACAAGAAGGTAAAGTACTTTCCAAGTAGTTATTTGGATGTTTGGGAACAATAAAAATCTCTCCTTCTTTCACTCTTCCCCCCCACCCCATAAACTCAACTGTCCCATTAGGTTCATGATTTGTTTCCTGTTCCTGCAAGAAATGAAACTTTTAGGGGGAAACAATGAGAATAAGTATTTGCTCTCTACTTCTGAAAGAAAGAAAATGGAAAGATCAGAACATACTCTTCTAACACATTTGGTTTTTAGGGGGCCACTCTCGGGGTGCTCAGGGCACCGTGCTCTGTCTGCGATCAAACATAAGGCTCTCATATGCAAGAGCACGGCAGTCCTCCGACCCATTTCCGGGTTTCCCTTACTCATTTGCTACCCAAAGTTATAGATGCAAGTGTCTCAAAAATCCTTTTCCCATTATAGATGCTCGATGCTTGCTTTACTGATAAGCATTATAGATTAAAAGTATTTCAGGACCTAAAATGCTAGTACTGGGGCTGGAGAGATAGCACAGCGGGTAAGGCGTTTGCCCTGCACTCGCCCCGACTCGGATTCAATCCCCG
Source organism: Cryptotis parvus (assembly GCA_021461705.1). Taxonomy (NCBI): domain Eukaryota; kingdom Metazoa; phylum Chordata; class Mammalia; order Eulipotyphla; family Soricidae; genus Cryptotis; species Cryptotis parvus. Next base: position 9,685 of record JAJIBD010003565.1, read on the forward strand.
GCATCCCACATGGTCCCCGAGCACCACGTGCCCGCACTAGCCCCCGACCGGGTTCAACCCGGCATCCCGATGGTCCCCCGAGCACCGCCAGGAGTAATTGCTGAGCAAAGAGCCAGGACTAACAACCCCTGAGCATCCCCGGTGTGTGACTCAAAAAAAAAAAAAAAAAAAAATGCTAGTACTGCAGGTAAGGTTTTTGCCTTGCATGTGCCAGTGGATTTGATCCCCAGCACCAAATTTTGATCCCTTAATCCCTGCAAGAGTGACCCTTGAGCACAGTCAGGAGTAAGCCCTGTGTACCACTGAGAGTGGCCTGACAAACCAAATTTCCCAAACAGTTTACCAAGCTTCCGGTTCTATTTCTTTGTTTCTGTACAATTAAACCTAACAGTTGACCATTAAAATAGGACAAGAACTTTCTGAGCATAAAAGCAAAATCCTAACTAGTGCAAAAAATTAATTAATAAAACAACATAAAATTTTGTATGCCTCCCAACATTTATTTCTATAGATTAGCCTTGACTAGAACCATATTCACTTGATAAGGAACTTCTCTCATTAATGTCTTTTGCAATTTTTTTCTTATCCTAGGAATATATGAATTGGTTACTTTTCAGATGAAACCAGGTGGGCCAGCTCTCTGGGGTGATCCATTTAAAAGGGCAGTTCATGCCCATGTCAATCTAGGCTACTCAAAACTAGTTGGCGTTTTCCACACAGAATATGGATCACTTAACCGAGGTACTGTTGTCTGTTCCTTCTCTGAAATAACCAAATATATTGTTATCTCGGCGAACTGCTAAGTTTTTTAGTTTTTTTTATATCTCTTCTATGTGGTGTATATTTTAATTTTATTGTCAAATGTTTAATGTTTATGTTAATTTAAGGGCCAATAAAACTTGTTTCACATTATTTTTTTTACAATGTAAGCACCTTTTGAAGTGCTTACATTTTTCTCAAGTACTGCTTCTGCAACACATTAAATTTTAGAAATTAAAAAAAGTCAAGGAACCACAATAATCTCCCTGTTATTTTCTTCTTTGTTGCCTCTAAATATATTTGTATGGCTTGCATGGAACTGACCTCCCGGTAAGGGGCTCGGCCAGCCTCTGCTCCAAGGGTTTGCTCACACGTGCGGGGGAGGGATCACTCTGGTCGGACTCGGAGAGGAGATCCGAGCTCTACCCTTTTCTCCACCTCCATGCCAGCTTCCCCAGAAGATAGGCCCCACACAGTTCCTCTGCAACCCCAGAAGACATCCAGACCCATCCACTCCAGATCTACAGCCGCGCTGCTAGCCGGCCCCACGTGTAGTTGACCTCCCGTAAGGGCTCGGCCAGCCCCTGGCTGAGTCCAACATTGCTCCAAGGGTTCGCTCACATGTGGGGGGGAGGGACCACGCTGGCTGGACTCGGAGCGGAGATTTGAGCTTTGCCCTTTTCTCCACCTCCATGCCAGCTTCCCTGGAAGATAGGCCCACCCATGCCAGACAGACAGCTCCCTTGGCGGCCGCGCCGGACATTCTTAGATAATACTGATTTTAGGATCAGGTCCTTCTCAGGATCTTTCACATTTATACGCTATACACAGGTCTAGACAGGTTCTAACTGATGCCCGTCATCCCAGTGAGCCTAGCGTGAAGCCAGAGCAACCCACACATCATGCTGTCAGTCATTCTCAACATTCAACTCCATAGTTCCTCAGAGCTCCATTCAAGTGAAAAACCTGATCTTTCCCCTATAAGTTTCATCAGTAAATGCTCAAGATGAGAGCTTTCTACTGAGTATACCTCCTACACGGCAGAGCCTGGCAAAGCTACCGTGTTTTATTTGTTATGCCAAAAACTAGTAACAATTATGGACCTCAATTCCTTGACCTGAAATATGGCTTGAGGCTCTTCCTGTCCCTGGAGCAAGCAGATGCCCTTGGGCTACACTTGTTTGCCACAGGACAGGACGTATGGAGATGTTACTGGTGCCTGCTCGAAGCAAATCGATGAACAACGGGAAGACAGCGATACAGTGATACTAACAATTATAACTGGGGCTAGAATGATTATAAATTTAATAATACAGATACAAAAAGCCTCAATCACACAACAGGCAAAAGAGATATTCTAAGGGATAACAGACTAGAGTGTAGAAAATAAGCTGTCCTAAAATTGCTAAAAAACATAGAGAGGAATTTGATTGTATAGATGAGAGCTAACTTATACATTCATTTATTTGGTTATGTGGATGAGAATTTTATTCGAAACCAAATAGTAAATGGAAGAGTTGGTGGGAAAAAATGTCAACAAGTTATACCGTCGATCTGCTAGGTTTTTTTAGTTTGTTTTATATCTCTTCTATATGGTGTATATTTTAATTTTATTGTCAAATGTTTAATGTCTTTGTTAATCCTAAACATGTGCTTTAATCCCAGTAATATCTCCTTCTTAGCCCCACCCTCTTAAAACTTATCACTGATATGTTAGTTTCATCTTTTTGATACTATTTTGAATAAAACATAAGACAATGTTTTCTGACTCACTTTCCTGGACTTCTTTTGTGTGGTACAGTAAAACCCCTCATCCACCAGCTACATTCTAAGACCCCAGTGGATGCTTGGGTCTGCAAATAGTACTAAATCCTAGATATACAGTTTTATGCAAACATAAATTTATAAGCATAACTTACACATTAGGCACAGTAAGAGATTAACTACAATCTATAATATAAAGGATAATTATACTGTAACAAAAGTTATGTGAATGTGGTCTCCCTTCCAAATACCTGATCGCATATAATGTTTTCAGACTGCAGTTGACCAGAGGTTATTGAATCCGTAGATATTGGACTGTAGGGGTCTTTAAGATCTGTGTTTGCTTGCTTTCTTCAGTTCATGTTCTTTGGTGGAATGAGAGTGCAGATGATCGTGCCGCTGGGAGACATCACTCTCACGAGGACCCAAGAGTGGTGGCAGCCGGTAAGCTACTTCATGAGGCTCGAATTATTCCTAGAATAAATTTGAGTGCGCCAATAACTATGTATGCCTTGTGATTCTTTTTTTTTTTTCAGTTCGGGAAAGTGTCAATTACTTAGTGTCTCAGCAGAATATGCTTCTGATTCCCACGTCATTTTCACCGCTGAAATAGTTTTTCACTGAAACACAAAGCATTTCATTTGCTACCATAAAATGTATCTACTAATAGTGCTTAAATTTTCCAGTCGATTCTTTGACTTGAAGGAAGTGGTAAGTTAATTCACTGTTTTTAAAGCCACCTCTTTCCAATGTTATTACCGCCTGAGGAAATAGTTGTATTCATTTTCATTCTGACAGCATAGCATTTCTAATATTGAAATGATTTTGTGCTTGCAGTCTTTTAAAATTGCTCCCAGTTCATTATGTCTGCTTTTCCTGAAACTTAAAACTTTTGCCCTCTAAAGTTTATATTTTGTGATGCCATTGGAATTCATTAGACTTCAGATCAGATAGACAAGATAGTATCATTTGTTCCCTGTACTAAGGCTTTCAAATTATTAGTCATTCTAATTTGGAAAATAATGTAATTATATCTGAATTTAAAACAACTTCAGGAAACACGCTTTATATGCTGAAATGTATTGAATATAGTTACATTAGTTGATTTTATTTTGTATCAATAACACTCTTGATTCATGTTTGTTTTTTAGATTGTTATGGCCTTGAAAATGATTACCCTAATTAAAACACATACCGATTTAGATCTTTATTTAATTTGTGTTTTATTTTTATGTTACCTTCTCTGGAGTTTTCACTGAGCTGTGGGTAATGACACAGTTCATTGATACAGCTGTGGGTAATGTATCAACTTTATCATAAATGCTATTGTATCAAAGAAAATAGCATCACAGTAATTCCAGGCAGGGCATGCCAAATTGAGCCACAGCGCTGGCATAGTTGGAGAGTTGGAGGTAGCCCTGGGTGTGACTGTGTGTGTGTTAGGGTGGGGTGGGGAGGTGAAGGGGTGGGGGAGAGGGCTGAGGAAGTTATAGAGGGAGAGGTGGGAGGTTACAGTTGTTTCTGTTTTTAAAACAAGGTGGATTTCCCAGGAACATGGAGTGATTCATTGTTCTGAAAAGAGACCAGTTGGTCAAATTACTTTAGTAACCACTGCCACAGATATGCTAGTTTTCCTTGCAACACCTTGAATTTCTTTTAATTGAGTGCCTCTGCCTGCTAAAAGTCGGTTTGGTACTCCAAGCTTTCTTCTTAGTCAATTTTACAGCTATGTTATTCTTGCACTTCAAAACACTTTGTAAATGAAAACATAGATTACAAATTAGCCAAGTGAAAATTGGAAAACAGGAAGTCAGTGGATCAATTTCCTAATAGAAGGGATAAAAAAAGGGGAAGCATTAGAAAGGAATGAGGAAATTGTGCTGAATGTAGCCTTCTATTAACACATGATGAAAGAACCCACAAGTTTTGCAAATCAACTATTGCCATGTTTTCTGCTTCCCTTTGAAGCACAACTTCTCAATTTGTGTATGTTTAACCACTCCTTTCCTTACTCTTCTGCGGCTCCAGATGTTGTTTTGCCACTTGAGGTGTTGCAGGTGTGGCTGCAGTGCCCGGCTGCATCAGCTGGTGGCAGACAGGAGACAGACTTGTCTACACCCAGGGATCTGCCCCGTGAACCCTGGATGGTTGATAGTCTAACATAGAAAAATACTGGGCCCCCTGGGATGAACCCAGAGCCACGGCAGAGCCTGGCAAGTTACCCGTGGTGTATTCGATATGCCAAAAACAGTAACAATAATGGACCTCATCCCAACGGAGATGTTATTGGCACCCACTTGGGCAAATCAATGAACAACTGGAAGACAAGTGATACAAGTGATTCCTTACTCTGATTTTTCCTGGGGCTCAATCCATTTAGACCTTTATAGCCTTATCTGTCTGCTGAAATAACCTTTTAAAGGTCACCAAGGATCTCTGTCTAGTCAAATCAAGTGACCTTTTGAAGCCTTTAGTTTGCTCATTGCTGTGGTTCTGGGCACAGCTGACCACATCTGCCTTCCTGAAATCATTCTGACCTTCACAATGTATTTTCATTCTCACTGGAGGCCGCACTAATTTAATTGCGGGGTTCCTGCACATTCTGCTAACGGTGAGACTAATACACTCAGAACTTTCACAACTACTTACTTTGAATGCTTGCTGGGGGTCCCAGACTGTAGTGGTGCCTGAGGTGCCAAACAAGAGCCACCAGGACCTCCCTGAACATTTGGGTGGCATCAGGGATCAAACTTGAAGCTTCATACTCACAAAGCAGCCTGTTTCCCACTGAATTGACCTGTGGGCCCCCTCTGTGACTTCAAGCAAGTTCCTAATCCATATATTCATGCAAAATGGCACCTCTTATGACATGGAGAAGACATTAGCTGAAGAGAGTGAAGTGGCCTCACCACACAGCAAACACTTGAGAAAGGTCACTAGTTTTTTCTTTAATTTTTGCATATTGATTTATATGGCCTGGCATTCCACAGAGGCCAGAAATTTGGGAGACAGATAGGTTTATATGGAGACACTTCCTAGAACTACAGAATGTTTTGATCAAGGTTCAAGTGTAATTGATACCTTAAATTAACTGCCTCATTATTTTCACAAAGAAACGATTATCTAGCATTACACTGTAGTCACTGTCATGTGAACTTGACTAGGACAGACAAGTAGTAACACTGATGTGTGAGGTCAGTCAAGCTCACTCAAGTCAAGATCCTTTCACAAACTCAAGGTCAAATCCTTCCTCAAACCCAAGGTCAAATCCTTCCGCAAACTCCAGGTCAAAGCCTTACCTCCACAGAAGACTGCTCAGTGCCCTTTCGGAAGCGGTCACGAGTGAAACTCCTGCGCCACTTAATAGGGGCTATTTGATGGGAGTTTTTCAGGTGCCAAAGTAAGCAGTTATTTCTGAAACTGTGTTCACTGGTTATGAAAAGTATATCCATGTGTCTGACATAGCACTGTCTTTTGGTGGGGGGGGGGTTGAGGGGTGGGGAAAGGTCACACCCAGCAATGCTCAGAGGTTACTCCTAGTTTTGTGCTCGGAGATCACACCTGACAGTGCTCAGGGGATCATGTGCGAACTGAGGCTGGAGACATGCAACCCCAGTGACTTCCCTGCTGTACTCTCTCTCCAGCCACTAGTACCACCATCTTGAGCATGACCCTCGCCGGCTATATCCAGAAGGGAAGTCACCTCCGATATTAGTCTCATATTTCTGTCCAGTTTTCTACGTTTTTCTGTCGCCTCTCTCTTGCCTACCACGCCCAGCACCTTGCTACTGTGTCCTTGTATTTGGGAATGAATAAACTAAGAGAGCCCGAAGCTTACTTGCTTTTTTAGTTCCACCAAAGCATAATGTAATAGGCCTTTATGCTAAATTGGCTGTGAGACAGTATTTTCAGAGACCTCTGCAATTTCTAAGTCATTAAGCAAACCCAGTTTATCTAAATACTTCTTACAGAAGGAAAGTGACGATGGGTCTGGAGCACTTGGGTGATGGTGAAGGCACAGAATAGTGTACATGAAAACTGTAACTGCCAATGCTATTCCAACCATATTACCTAAGTTTAAAAATAATAGTGAAAAGAAACAACCCCCCCAAAAAACTTTAAAATTATAGTTTCAGGTACTGTCTATCTTAATTAAACTTTGACAGTCAAAAATAAGTCCCTATTTTCAAGTTGCTCCCTCAGTTCTCTTTTCTGAGTAGCAGGACACTTGACTTTTTTCTAAACTTGTCCTCTTAATCCTTTTGCAGACATTTCTTACAACTGTAATGGCTTTATAACACTTTAACAGTAGGTGGTGCTACGAAAGCGTGAAAATAAATTGGGATCGACCAAGGACTGTCACAGCTTTATTTCGTGACTCATTACAACATAGAAATATGCCTTTTTAATACTTCATATAAAGTTATTAACAATACAAATTTTTTTTTTTTTTTTAATGAAAATGATTTAACTTAGAAATCTACTGTGAAACTTTTGTCTAGTTTTGCAATTCGCAGATATTCCAGTGCAAAAAATAGATCCCATTACAGCCAGCATAAAGTGCTTGGAATGAAGGGCGAAAGGAAAAGCACAAAACATAGCTTCAACCTATGGTATAAGGAGAGAGTATAGAATATTTAACCCTGTGGAAATAGAAACATTCTATAAAAAGGTATGCAACAATTTTGAAAAAAAATTAGAGCAAAGAACTATATTACTACGAGCAAATAGTTACAACAGTACGAATTAATATCTCAATATCAAAGTGGTTCAACATTATATAACACATGGCTCTTTGGAAAAATTTTTTTACCTGATATATACAACCATAAGAAGAAAACATAGATAAATCCCTTTAGTGAACAGTTACTCTACAGTGAGTGATGTGCAACATTTAACAGTCACAATGCATACACTTCCACTACAGATATTGAAATACAGTAGTCTGAGGTTTGTTTGTTTTTGTTTTGTTTAAAAAATAAACAATTAACTGTGCTGGGTGTTTATGTATAGAGGGCTATTTTGTGGTTTTCTTTTATATTTTTCATATTCACAGTTGTTAATAAGTTTCCCAAGGTATCCAAAAGAAGCAAAAGCAGAAATCTTTCAACACTGACAAGTTTTGAAACTCTCATAGCTGCATTTCCACAGGGAATACATGAAATTTTGCTTTCGACTTAGAATGGAGATAGTAAAATCTACTATCATTAAGTTTACACAGGACATGTAAAAGATTATCTGAATGATCTAATAGGTAACACCATGAAGCCAATGTGTGACTGTAGATTGTTTCTGGAATCAGAAAAGAACCTTTTAAATCTATACTGAAATGCAGTATTTTTCATCAAAAGAGATCATAGTGCCTTTAGATTTTTTAAAATATGGCCTTGAAGTAAGTAAGCAAGGAGCGACTCATTTTTAATGTAATGAAAATTAAAACATATTCTAGTGAAACAGGAAAACCATGAGGTTGGATTTTGAAATATAGTACAGAGGGAAAGACTACATTATTTCATGATTTTATATCATTAAATATAATTATCTCATGCCAATAGTTATTGGAAATTTGCCTCCTTAAATTTTATAAAACATAGTTCATCAATTTCTACATGTTATTTCTTTTTCAAAGAAATGAGTTACTTGAAAATGTTCTATACACTTTAGAAGAAAAATACAGATTAAAATAACTTAGTATTTAAATTCTAGGAAAACAAGAAATTAGAAATAAAACCTAAAGATCACTTGAACTTCACAAATGGTAGTGCTCATATTTCTCAAGGCACATGACACTAAACACTAAAAATATTTTTAAAGTGTTTACTGACTGAAAAACTACAATTGGGTTAGAAAAAAAAATCATATTTTGGGGCCAGAGTGATAGTACTACAGATAGGACATCTGCCTTGCATGCCACCGACCTGGGTTCAGGCCCCAGCATCCCTTCCCGAGCCTAGGAGTGACGTCTGAGCTCCAAGCCAGAACTAAAATCCTCAGCACTGCCAGGTGTGGCCCACCACACTCCCCCAAAATAAGATATGTACTTCATGCGGAAGCTCTTGCTGCTTATGTTCTCCATTATAGTGATTAAAGACATGAAAATTTTATTTTTTTTATGCTGGGGCCAGTCCCTAAGCCTAATCATTTTATTTTTTTAATTTAGTTGCTTTTTGGGTTACACCCAGCAATGCTCAGGAATTACTCCTGGCGGTGCTTGGGTGAAAATATGGGATGCCGGGATTGAACCTGGCTTGGACTCATGCAAGGCAAATGCCTTACTATCGCTCCAGGCCCAAAACATGAAATTTTTAAAGTCAGGATGATGTGTTCAAGACCTTCAAAGCCAATTATTTAAAGGTACTAAGTGCTATAAATACAAGTTGTATAGTTCAACAAATTTTGAAACTAGCTGTGTGAAAGAATTCATTGTTTTCTCTTTTGACAATTAAATACTCTTGGTGTTTGCGTTGTTGCTATTTTCAAAGAGAGGGCTACCCACCATTCTTTCCAGGGTTTCCCAAACCACAACCACAAAATAACCTGTATTTGTAAACCAGTTAGCTCAATAGCATGGCACAGGAAATCTACTGAGACAGTTTCGACCCCACCCCACCCACACACATAACACATTCAGCTATAACAGACACTCAAAAGTACTTGATTAATGAACCAAAATGAGTATCTCAAATTATTTAAAACTCAAATATAATGTCATTAGAGTTTGAACATCACATTGTTCTCTAGTGCCTATTCCGATGATCCATCTGCACGCTTAGATAAGAAAATAAAGCTAGTGTGACAGGCCACTCATACTCCCCACGCCACTGGGTGCTACGGAGAAGCCATTCTAAGGTATCAGAAATCACTGACATACCTCAGAATCCCAAATAGCAATGAAAGCACAAAGATTTCTGTCAAATACAACTCCATCTTTTCAGATTCTAGGTTAACTAAAAATACAAAAAACAAATAATACTATATATGTGTCAAACACAATCTTGAGATGCAGTGTACCGTGTTAGTAGACAGAAAAGATGGACACAGGCCTCCCTAGGTTTGAACACAGAATCTCCTTAATTCTCCCGCCTGGTTTCAGCTGCATGAAGTCCCCACAGTGTTAGCTGCTGGTTCTTTACGTGCCCCAAGGATCTAAGTATATTTCAAGAGTGACTTTCTATGAATATGAACGATGACTCTGAAGACCCACAGCTCGCAGAAAGATACTGTGGAGTCCAGTCACACTGTCGAGCGCCCCCTGCCTTTTGCACGTTACTATCCCCAGGGCAGTTTGGCATCCAGAATGAAACAGGATTCCCCCACATGGCATCAGTTTTTCACCCGATAACTGATGCCAATAAACTGGGCATAGCAGCTATCACACACGTGTGAATGACACACCGGGGTCCTTAGGTTTTCTGGCAACTTGGCCCCAGTGATTTTGGTGTCTCTCTGCCAGCCACAGGTGTTGTCACAGGGAAGCCAGTCTCTCAGCATGGCGTGGGTCATAAATGACGTTGCGTGCACCTTCTGAGTTTAAGCATCACTGACTATGATGTCAGTGACCATGTCACAACTTGTTGCAACCCCCGTGAGAATAGAGAAACAATAACACATGATTTCAAACCCATAGGTCTGCCAGGGTCCATAGTAGAGTTTCACATACATACAAGGTAATAAACTAAATTCAAGTCTTTTTCACCGAGAGCCATACCACACATAGGCTACAAAGGCACTGCCCCTGTAATGGAATTTTGTTTTCATTGCATTGAATTGCATTGCATTGAAGAGTATCAGTACAGTTTCCAGTTTACTTCTTCACATACATAAAAAACTTCCAGCTCTGTCCTTTGGAACACTTCACATGGCACAAAGGTAGCTAAAGTTCCTCCTTTCTGTCAGCCAACTGTAACGAAGACGATTCTTCATACATAACTTTCCTTCACTTTCTCATCTTGTAAAAAAGATGTGAGAACTGCAACATCCACAACTGTCTGGTTTTTGTGTAATGACAGGTCCTTTAAGTGGTCATCATCACTTTGGTCCTTGGCAAAGTTTACAAATACCTGTCAAATGAAAAATAGACTTTGGTAAATAGCTCTTTTTGCGGCTGCACTTTTCTCTACTTGGAAATTAAGTCAGGGAAGAAAAAAACAATATGACATTAAAAGATAAGTTAGAAAACTCTGCAAGAGGAGGATATACTTCTTGGGGACAAAATTAACTATGTAAAAATGTATAATCAGCAAACCAGAGATGTTACCCAGCAAAAAGCATATGCCTAGAATGTGTAAGTTCCTGCGTTTGATACCTGGCACCACCAAAATTAATTAATATAAAATAAAAACCTATATTGTCCCCCCAAATGGTCAAATGCTCCATCATGTATTTACTTTGGCTTAAACAGGTTTACTTAAAGGGAAGAAGAATGAAAAATAAAATTTACTAAATACCTACTAAGTGCATCAAAAATAATATTTGCTAAATACCTACTAAGTACTTAGTACTAAGTGCCAGAATCTGGTTCCTTTTTGAGACTTTGCCATTTAAATGGAATGAGTTACATGGCAAAATGTCTAATAAGTAGTGGTTATTATCAATTTCTTTTTTATATAGTCTCCAAAATTTTCCTGAAGTAGGGTTTCCATATTAGTTTTCAGACTGAGAGAAGTTCAGTAGAAAGTTTAATTAGTAGGAGAATAAGGTACTCAAATTCAAATATTTTACACTGCTCTGAGGCCAAAAATGGGGTGGGAAGGGAGCAGGGATAGTCCTCCTGAAAAATCAGTCTTTAAGGTGCTGACAGCTTACTTGGTCAAGTGTTGTCTGAGAAACAGAGTAATCTTCGATGTGGAGTCGCTTTTTACTCTGGGAAAGGATGCTGAAAATCCTCGCCAAGGAAGATAACTGAGGATGGAAGCTGGTACTGGAGCATGTTCCGTGCTTCTCTTTTAAGACACTTCCTGGAAAAGCAAGTCCAAAGAACTCCTGGACCGGCTTCAGATCAGGGTTGGATCCTGCTATCCGTACCACTATCGTATAACCATCTCCAAACCTGAAAGCAGAAAAAAAAGTGGGGTTCCCAAATGGAGGATCAGCAGGGAACGCTTCAAAACAAGATACAGCCTGAGAACCCGGCTTATGCCCTGAAAAACAGAAGTTTTTGACAGAACCAAAAAATTCATGTTTGGAGCTAATGGACATATATTGAATGTGTGTTCTTGGTGAGGTGCCATAGTCCCCATTGTTCTTCTATGTATATGATTACATTTAATCCTCCCTTTGAGAATGTCAGATGTTGGAAAGGGAGTAGAGCTCCACGGTGCAGAGCTCATGGTAAGACCATGCATTTGTATTTAACTCCCAGAGCCCATGTTGTGACCACACTAGCAAGTGCACAACTTTTGTTTTCTAAATGTTTAACAAAACTAGAGGGTAGATACTCTGAGGAAGCTGACTCTCAGAGAGGCTCAGTGACTCACTCAATTCACTATAGCTAGAATCTGGAAACAACCTAAATGCCCGAGAACAGAGGACTGGCTAAAGAAACTGTGGTTCATCTACACTGTGGAATACTATGCAGCTGTCAGAAAAGATGAAATTATGAAATTTACCTGCAAATGGATGGACATGGAGACTATCATGCTGAGTGAAATTAGTCAGAAGGAAAAGGACAGATATAGAATGACTGCATTCATTAATAGGATATAAATAGATACCAGTGTTTTACTAAATGTGGGAAATGTAATGGCAGATTAAAACTCACCATTGAATATACACAAAGAGACTTAAGTGATAAACTCTAAATATCTGCAGGGCTAGCCACAATGTGTAAAATAAGAGGGAGAGAGATGCAGAGACAGAGAGAGAGAGAGAAAGAAAGAGAGGAAACGGGGGTACCTGCTATTGAGGCAGCCTGGGGGTAGGCGGGGGGGGGGTGGGGTACATTGGTGGTGGAGGGAGGGTGCTGGAATACTGTATTACCAAGAACCAATTATGAACACCTTTGTAATTGTATGTCTCAGGGTAGTATAATAAAAAATTAAAAAAAAAATAAAACCATAAGGACAAATGTAAATAAAAACAAAAACAAAAACACAACTAATGAAAGTAAAGACAAAAACTGCTGCTCTGCTTGACTTCAGCCTTCATTCTTCCCATTCTGTTCAGTTTATTTCCCTTGTTTTAGAGCCATTGTTTTATACTCTCCCAAAAAAAATAAACACAAATCTTTATTTTTGCCAGGTTTGGGGTTACACCTAGCCATGCTCAGGGGTTACTCCTGACTGTGCACTCAGGAACCTTATGGAATGGTCCATCAATCATGGCGGAGTCAAAGCGGTGATTGAACTTGGGTTGGCTGCATACAAGGCACGTTCCTTACCTGCTGTACTATGATGCTGGCCCTACAAACATTCTAAATTAGGCACCATTCTGATGAAATGATTGTTGTTACCTGTTTTTCAGATGTTGAACACTGCCAAGACATCTGAACCTCCCATTGACCATAATTGCCATCCGAGTGCATAGAGCTTCACATTCTTCCATACTGTGGGAGAAGAGAAGGAGGTTTAACTTTAGAGATACTTTCTGAATATCATGACATCTAGCATTTCAAACAGGCTCCCAGCTTTCTAGGGCATAATTGCATCCTGTAACAAAAAGTAATAATTACTTTATTACTGCAATGCAATTGCAAAACCCAAACTGGAAAGAATCCAAATTAATTTTTTTAAAAAGGGGGAGGGAGTATCACTTGTATCACTTGTCTTCTCATTGATCATCTATTTGCTCGTGTGGTCACCAGTTACACCTCCATTCATTGAGAATGAGGTCCATTATTGTTACTGTTTTTGTCATATCGAATACACCACAGGTGGCTTGCCAGGCTCTGCTGTGGCTCTGGGTTCATCCCAGGGGGCCCAGTCTTTGCCTATCTCAGACCATCAACCATCCAGGGTCCACAGGGCAGAGCCCTGGGTGTAGACAAGCCTGTCTCCTGTCTGCCACCTATCAACGCAGCCTGGCACTGCAGCCACACCTGCAACACCTTGAGGGGCAGAATGGGGAGGGGGGTATGTTGAATAAATTAGGTATAATCCCATTGGAATACTATCTGGAGTGAGAAACCATGACTGATTTGGAATAATCTTGACAATATATTATGAAATGATAGAGAGTAAAGCATAAGCCAAAATGATAGCAGTAATTGTCTTCCAATAATGCAGGTTCAGGTGATTATAACTGTTTGCATCATCATTATCATCATCATCATCATCATCATCCTTCCCCTCAAGGTATTGCAGGTGTGGCTGTGGTGCCAGCTGCATCAGGAGGTAGCAGACAGGAGACAGGCTTGTCTACACCCAGGACTCTGCCCTGTGGGCCCTGGATGGTTGATGGTCTGACATAGAAAAAGACTGGGTCCTCTGGGATGAACCCAGAGCCACGGCAGAGCCTGGCAAGCTAACCGTGGTATATTCGATTTGCCAAAAACAGTAACAATAATGGACCTCATTCCCAATGAATGGAGACATTACTGGCGCCCATTCGAGCAAATTGATGAACAATGGGAAGACAATTGAAAGTGAATATTTTCCAATTTTTACAAAATAATCATAAAAAAAACTTAGAAAACCCAATGATGAAGACAGTCAAGTCCACATCACAGACCTGTGAGATGTAAGCACCACTGATCTTCCCTCTTTGACCACACTCAGGGCACAGTTCCACAGGAACCGCCGAGCTTTGGGATCCATACCTGTAGTGGGTTCATCCTGGAATGAGAATAAAATAATTCCTCTATCAGGAAAGCAAGAAAGACTGGAGCTATAGTACAGCAGGGAGAGCATTTTCCTTGTACACAGCCGACCCAGGTTCAATCCCTGGCATCCCATATGGTTCCCTGAGCACTGCCAGGAGTTATCTCCTGAGTGCAGAGCTAGAAGTAACCCACGAGCATTGCAGGGTATGACCCCAAAAGAAAGAAAATAATAATTGGAAAGCACATGATACACAAGCTAATATTTAAGTACATGAGCTCTTTGATATTAATTAGTTGTTTCTTGGCCCAAAGAATCAGACTTTACATCACTTGTATCGCTTGTATCACTTGTCTTCCCATTGTTCATCGATTTGCTGGAGCGGGCACCAGTAACATCTCCATACATTTTGTCACATGCTAGTGTAGCCCAAGGGCAACTGTTCGCTCCAGGACATGAAAAGCCTCAAACCATTCCTTCAGGTCATGGGAATGAGGTCTATAATTGTTACTGGTTTTTGGCATATCAAATACGACACAGGTAGCTTGCCAGGCTCTGCCATGTGGGTCGGATATTCTTATAGTATCCTCTCATCCTGTGCGTAAGACTTTACATGCAAAAGTAAGTGTTATACTTATTTCTATGTAGTAACTCTCTTTGTTTTGTTTGGGGGACATGCCTAGATGAGCTTGGGGCTACTCCTGATTCTGTGTTTAGGGGATCATTTCTATGTGCTTGGGGAATGTGCAGGCCTGGTGATCAAACTCAGGACTCCTACCTGGAACACATGTGCTCCTAACTGTTGACCTATCTCCCCAACCCTATTCGTCACTCACTGTTTCAAGATGTCTCTTTGGATCCAGAAACCCAACTTAGCTTTTCTATATTAAATTTCTCCAAATAAACAGAAAGAAGCAGGAAAAGTCATTTACTTTCAATCATCTTTTTATGACTGACAAGTATATATTAAAATTTTTATATGAAAGCTTTTCTGAAGTCAGTATAAGATTTGGGTTAAATTGATTTCTCTTTTTATTGTAGCTGACTCTAACTTAGCTTGTTATCTTATCTTTGTTAGTCTTAGAGAAATAATTTCCAAATGTACATGATTTATTTTTTCTTTTTTTGGGTCACACCTGGCAATGCTCAGGAGTTACTCATGGCGGTGCTCGGGGAATCATATGGGATGCCAGGGATTGAACCCCTGTCTGCCATGTGCAAGGCAAATGCTCTACCCACTGTGCTATTGTTCTGGCCCCCAGATGTATATGATCTGAACTACATGCACTGGAATTATTACATTGAGTCTTGAGACTCAATCCAAGACTCCTTCATGTAATAATTCCAGTGTTCTTTTGCTCTAGAAAAATGGTCAATGGCTACTGTTTGATCTATTCTTCTGTCTCCCACCTGTATCAATAAACTATTGAACAGATGCTACCTTAGGGATCTTGAACTCTCACTATTTCAGTCAACAGAAAGATGGCCCAATAGACTGTTTCAGAGAAAAAGCAAGTTACATATTTAGCCTTAGCCACTCTTATTGGGATTCTCCAAGTCAGAGAAACAGGGAAACTAGGGTGAAGTCCTCTGATGCCTAGCGAACAGCAGAGCCTCCCACCACATATCAAAGAGTGGAACAAGAGTCTTCCCTTCAGGGCTTCAAGCAATAGTACAGCAGCTAGGGAGTTTGCCTTACACATGACTCACCCGTGTTCGAGCCCTGGCATCCCATATGGTCCTCCGAGCATTCCCAGGAGCAATTCCTGAGTGCAGAGCCAGGAGTAACCCCTGAGCATTGCCGGGTGTGATCCATTCCCCTCACCCCCACCAAAAATTTAAAAAAAAAGGCAAGAAGCCTTCCCTTTGGCTCTCTGAGGTTGCTCTGAAGTTCCTGGAAGGGAAGGGGACTTGCCACTGTCGAGCTAGTTGTGCAATGTCCCTGCACAAACTGTACTTCAGAAAAATGTTTTGCATCGAGGCAGAGCAGTCATTTCCCGTTCCCAGCCCACTCACCAGAAACACGACAGGTGGGCCGCCGATCAAAGCCATGGCTGTCGAGAGCTTGCGCTTGTTGCCTCCGCTATAGTTACCAGCATATTTTTCTCCATATTTCACAAGGCCCAGTTTCCGAATCGCCCACTCACCAACCTAGAGTAATAGGAAACTTGGATCATTTTTAAAATTCTAATCTATGAAAATTCTCTCACTAAACAAGACCAGATTCTATCATCCTAACCCAGAAACTAGCCAGGAAACAAAAGCAGTTGGAAGGGATCTTATGGGTGAGAAGGATTGTCTTGTCTTGTCGCTCTCTTTAATCTCTGATTGCTCCACCCTGTACTACCACCACCACCATCCCAGAAACCAAGGCCACCACGCCCATAGGTTCCACCCTGGAAGCAGATGTCAGGAGCTAACCACTCAAATTGCTGCCTCTGTGAAGAGAAACGTCCCGAAGCCAAGGGCTGTGTATCAAAGGCAGTGTGCGGATATCAGGATATCCAACAACAAGCAATATGTATCAGGATACCAACAACAAGCAACAGGACTTCTGGGGCCCATGGTACCTTGCCAACTTCTTTCTCTGGGACTCCTCTCAAGAGGGCAAAGAACTCCACGTGTTCTCTCCCAGTTAGCAGCTCTGTGATAGCATCAAATTGAGGGCAATAGCCCATGTTCTGATGTACTTCATGGATGTTTGATAAGATACTTCAAAGAAGAACAAAATTGGTCAGACTTTAAACATTGAGAACTACTCCTGTCAGATAGCGTTTCCTGGCATTCCCATAACAGTTCTTAGCTCATGACAGAAACACCGGTGAACGCTTGCTAGAGTGGAAGGAGCTCTTCCCTCTGGATGCCAGTCCCTCCTCCCAGGTATCTCTAAATTCTAGAGTTTAAACACTAATTCTCCATCCGAAACTGGATTCTGTGGTTGTTGTATGTAACAAATGCCCTGGTGCTCCAATGTCTTTTTCATTGTTATTCAGAGCTACGAGAGGTCTAGTGGCTCACATTCCTATCTGCAATATAAACAGTACTCCCAGGTCCATCATTAATCACCACTGTGACTGAGTGTTCACGAACACCGTGTCTAGCCTTATACTTCCCAAGCTGACTCTTCCAAAGAGTCTCTGTGACAACCTTAGTTTAGGCAAGTTATTGTCGTCACTACTCTGGGTCCCAAAAAGCCCGCTGCTAGAAATAAGCCTGGAAAGCAGGTGCCTGTAATTCTAAGATTTCTGCTTCAAGGCAAAGTTTCTGATTAAAGGCAAATGTCTCACCCCAGTACTATCTCTCCAGGCCCTCAAACAATATTTTAATGACATGGTAGAGTAGAACAAAATAAATCATAATACAACACAATAATAAGAGTAGGTATTGCTTTACAAATTTTTTATGTTATATGAATGTTTATGTCTTTATATTTATTGGGTTGAGAGATATATATAATATATGATATACAGTATATATATATATATGTGTGTGTTATTATATATCTAATATAATGTTAGATATATAATGTTTGTTTTACAAAATATTTGGTTATATGAATGTTTATGTCTCTAGGGTTGATATATATATATATATATATATATATATATATGTGTGTGTGTGTGTGTGTGTGTGTGTGTATGTATCTAGTGTATGTGTAGGTCATATCAGAATAATCAAAACCCACTGCCTGGCTTGTAGCATTTTCCCTTATTATCAGTAAAAAACAGTGCCCCACCTAGAAAACTCAAGGACAATATTGCCTGGCTATCGACTGCACAGTAACATGTGTGGTCTAAGAGAGTGACAATGTCCTCAACAACTGGCACATCCCACAGGGAGAAAATTTACAAAACCACAATCTTTTATCATATAGGAATCTTCCCAGATGAAATAAAAAGCAATAAAAGGACATATTTATATTGTGAAAGACATACATTTATCAATAAATGTTTGATAATAAGGGATTAGTAAAATTATAGGAACATGTACCTAAATGAATTATAAGTAGTTATATAAAATTCGACATCTTAGCCCAGTAGAAACTTTTATCATACATTTATATTAAGAGATTTCTTCTTTGTCTTCTTTATTTTTAAGGTCACAATTGGTAGTGCTCAGGGAACCATGCGGTACAGGTTCTGAGGACCAGTTCTGAACTCACACATCAAAGCATGTACACTAGCCCTATGAGTTACCTCCTCAGCCCAGACAATAACATTTTAACCTATATAACATGCTATTTTATAATTATATATTATTTTATAAAATATATATGCATACATTTACATAAAAGATTGGGTAATAAAAATATTCTAAAATTGAATTGTGGTAAGAGTCACACAACTCTCTAAAACCCACTGTTTTAGAGAGTGGGTAATTAAATTATTAACAATAATAATTTTGATAATTATTATTATCAAAATAATCTATGGTATATCAATTATAATAAATAAAGCTGTTAAAATATATGATCAGACTGAAACTAAGTATAAGTAGTGGTTCTCTTTAGACAGTAGGCTAACTAATGATTTGGGTTTCTTTGTGCTTTTTTGGTATTTCAACATTTAAATAAGCTCTCTAGTACTGCTATAATAAGAAAGATAATGTCTTTATTTAAATATGGTTTTTAGAAAGTGTTTGTGGCAAAATACAAGCCACTGTCCTCACCTGTTTTTGTTAAGAAAAGCATCTCCCCTTGTAACAGAAGTATCTCCAGTTAACATCTTGAAAGTTGATGATTTACCCGCACCATTCACTCCCAGAAGCCCAAAGCACTGAAAATATAAGATAGCATAAGTCATATAAGCAAGTTACTAAAAATCTGAATATAAATGACCATTACTTAATAGTCACATTGACTTTGCTTTTATACAATAACAATTTATAAAGTATCATTAAAAAAAAACAGAAGACCTTTTTCTTGCTATTAAGAAATCAGAGATATTTAAGCAGATGTTCTATAATGGATCAGTTTAATGTAGGTATACTGATAAACACCGAGCTGTCAAGTTGAGGCCCAAGTCAATACATATAAAAAACAGAAATGGAAGCCAACTAGTCAAATTTCATCATCTAATCTGACTACAGGGCGTGAAAGAACACAAAAACAGATAAAAAAGGAGAGACATCTTTTCTTTTTTTTTAATCCGATTGAATTTCATAATCATTCTGAGCAGCTCACAAAAGCCATATTTTGGATGTGCATGCTTTTCTTAAATGGCCTGACATTTTTCCAAATCATTCTATTTTTGACAGATGGGGTCCCTATCATCTCAATGACTGATGGTTCCACATCAGCATAAACAGAGAAACCTTTAAATGCCACTTTTATCCCCTACAGACACTGCTGTCTCGTAGGGTAGACAGACTCGGAATAAATAGGGACAAATCCAATATAAAGTGCCTTTACCTCCCCGGGAGGAATGCCAACACAAATTCTGTCAACAGCAGGCTTCCTCTTCCTTCTGTATATCTGCAATAAACAAAAGGCAAAAAGTTTACCATTTACAACTGGTGACTCGCAGCATCCCACGCAACTGTAGCAGAGGGAATTAGAACCCAAACACACCATGAAATAACACTTATGGATAAGTACAAATCACATCATTGACGTGCTAAAAGCCTTGGATTGCTTATGTGACAGCCAGAAGGAATGACAGAAAATCAACATAAAAGTAAATGTGCTTTTAGTTTTAATATAAAAATCAATATTAAATTATACACATTAACATCTTTGTGTTTTTCCAGCTACGTATTATCTAATATATAAAGTTTTTTAAAATAAAATCCTATAGGCTTACATTGTTCTTTAGTCTTATTATTGCAAAAGGGGTGCATGGGAGATGACAAAGAGGGCTAGTATACATGTTTTGCATGAGGGAGCCCTAGGTCAGATGCCTCTCACCATGTGCTCTCCTGAGCTCTCAGCCAGGAGTAGCTCCATCCCCAGGTTGAGCCCTCAATCAAAACCCAGAAAAACAAGACAGATTAAAAATTGCAAACAAACTATTTAAAGAGTAAATCAGTGTGATTCTGGAAACTAGAGAAATCTAGATAGGCCTCTCCTACTAAACATTGCACACTCATCAACATTTTGGACTTAATGAAAGTGAAAATTAACCTTCCTACTTTAGCTTTCTCTAAATATGCAATATTATCATTTTAACAGTGAACTTATCAATTTAAGTATGAGGAACAAATATACTTTAGAAGTCAAGTATAAGAATTCACATTATAACAGTATTCTCCATAGAGTTATTACAGAAGTCCCCATGGTATATGTGCAATAGGTACACCTTTAAGGAAGTACTTTAAAAAATAATCAGCAAAATAAAGGTTTCCAGGGGGCTGGAGCGATAGCACAGAGGGTAGGGCATTTGCCTTGCATGTGTCCGACCCAGGTTCGAACCCCAGCATCCTATATGGTTCCCTAAACACCGCCAGGAGTAACCCCTGAGCATCACCAGGTGTGACCCAAAAAGTAATCAATCAATCAATCAATAGATCGATAAATAAATAAATAAAGGTTTCCAACATCAGAAGCTGCAAGATGAAAGCTACTCTGTCCTCGTTGTCTCACCTTAGTCAGCTCTTTGATTTCTAAGATGTCATTCTGCCCTCCACCATCGAGAATTCTCTGTCTTTTCGCCTGACATCTTCATCCTCATCATTGAGAGGAAGAAGCTTTGCATTTACAGATCTTAAGGATAAAAAAAGTTACAAAACAAAGTGAACTTTCAAGGTAATTTTCAAATGATCTAGTTTTCAACATAGTCCTTTCAAATCACTGCCACAGTTTGCGAAAGGAGCAGTGCTAGGGAGAGGTGCCCATCTTAGCAAAGCCTGTGTCATTACTGGCTCTACGTGTAAGTCAATTCAGCGACCACTTTATCATCTTTAGCATAAGGGATTCCTTGTGTTCTTCTCGGAGACCCACCAAACCGTTAAACCCTGAGAAAGATCTCACCTGGGCCTGATGAAGAATCTGTACTGGATGAGAACAGTGATGAGGAAGAACACCACCCCTTCCACAGCCATAGCGAAGAGGTTTCGCCCACCAGGTCCCAAGACAATGGTGAGACAAAGCGATTCTCTCCTGGAAGACACAATGTAGAGAGTCAGTCAGAATGGACTTACCGTCCTCAAATTCAGGCTCAAATGTATCGCCCTTCCTGAAAGCACCAATGGTTATCAGCCAAAACAAAGACTATGTTTAGGTGTGTACATGGTGGTGGTGGTGGACCGGGGTGGGGGTCAGGGCTTGGGGAGATGCAAAGGGGCCATTTTAGAGAAGGAATTTAGGAGAACATACTGCAATATAGCATCATCAACATTTCAGAGCCAACATGTATTAGATCTCTGTCATTTTATCTAAGCTAGCTAATGTTTCCCTTTAAATGATACATGCCAACAACATTCTTTAAAAAATTCAATAATCTACAGGAACTAGTAGGGTCAAATATTTTCATGACTTACTTCACTAGGAAACATTCAAGAACACTTTAAGAGTCCCGTTTGGTAGCAACCCAATGTAATCTTGTGACTCAGTTTAAATTACCAAAATATATGAGCAAGAAAGCCTCTTAAAAGTGTGCTGGGAAAATGGGCACGTAAAATAACTAGACCTCCTCTAACGCCATGCAAAAACGAAAAGGATTCTAGATCCATATCAGACATGAATCTATAAGGACACAAGAACAAGGAGAAACGCCACACAACGAAAAGTATCTTAAAGACCCACACACCCTACCAAGCAAGAAGCAGATAAACAATGGGATTAATAAAATTGAAAGCTTCTGCACCTCAAAAGAACGGTGACCAGATACAAGACCACAGAGGGAAGGATACACCAACCCATCTGACAAGGGGTTAATATCCAGAATATATCGACTGGTACAGTCCACTGAAAGCCAACCCCATCAAAAAATGGGGAGAAGGAAGGAACAGAAGCCCAAAAGGAAGAAACGAACCGCCAGTAGAAAGTCCTCCTACTAGATGCACAAACAACAAGACCATCACCCCACGAACCACAATCCAAAACCCGCCGCGCCAGCCTTTAAAAAGCCCCGCTATTGGCCCCATACAAACACCCTATAACCAACAAATTATAATACACTAAGAGAAAGGTGAAATTATGAAATCTGAAATGGAAGGAATGGAGTTTGTGAGTGAAATTAGTAGAAGGAAAAGGACAGATATAGAATGACTGACATTAATAGGATATAGATACCAGTGTTTTAAGAAATATGGGAAATGGTAAGGCAGATTAAAACACACAGAATATAAAAAACTGAAGTGATAAACTCGAAATTTTGGTAAAAGAAGAGGGAGAGAGATGCAGAGACAGAGAGAGAGATAGAGAGAGAAAGAGAGGAAAGGGACCATAAGGCGGTGGGGTGCCTGGAGGGAACAAACCAATGAACACCTTGTATTGTGTTTCACGTGGTATAAAAAAATTAAAAAAAATATTACCCGTTAAGAAAAGGAAGGAAGGAAGGAAGGAAGGAATAGAGAGAAAAAATGAGAACATAGAACACATCTATGTTCGTTAAATAACATAGTCCATCTAACTATATGAGCCAGTGGATAAAGAATAGTTATATCGCCACAGGAGAAATAGTTTCAAAGATACTAAAGGAAAAAAAGACCTAGAGTAAATTACCTTTTCATAGACTGTAAAAGTAACAAATGGCTTTTGCAGCCTTATGATTTTCCTAGCAGTGCCAAAGTTTACCTTTTTCCTTCTGATTCCTTGGCTTGTATGTAATTCTAAAAACTATAGCTTGAGTTTTCCAATGACTCTGACAAATCCTAGGTGGCCTTTAGACACTGGGTCCAAGCAAAAGCCAACACTCTTACCTTCAAAGTGATAGCTCACTTTTCTAAAATTTATCAGAGCTGCGCCACAAAACCCATACCTGCGACATTCGTGAGTTCTGTGCCCAGGGGTCAACCTCTTCCAAAAAATAAAGGCAGGAGTATCAAGTCCCATGCAACCTGCAGCTCTTGAAAGCATCCCGAAGCCACAGCTGTTTACTCACCAAACCTTTCCAAGGCATCAGCCATTGCTTGGTTCTTCACCATATCAATGAGCCCCCGTCCCAAACAAAAGTGGGGGAAGATCAGGAACACAGACTTCAGGATATCGTTGATGTTATTCAGCTTCTAAAAAAAAATCAGACAGAGAGAGTGAGCCAGTATCAGAGAGAGAGAGAGAGAGATTGAATGTCATTTGTGATTTAGACTAAAAATGTATCAACACTTGAAATGATGGCAGTGAGGGGAAAATTTGATTCCCTGGAGTCAAACTGAAACTTTGAATTCAGATAACAATAAATAGCAGCAGTCATGACTGATGATATATAACATAATACAATTTTGTTCTTTAGAAAAATTGCAATAATGCTACGAGTGGGGAGACATGTGGGTAAAGCTTAGAAGCACAGCTATGTTTAATCATAAGAAACCCACAATAAAAATGTTTGCTTAGCATTTCAAAAGCAAATTGTTCGTGTCTGGGTCAATATTTCAGCTTCAGGACTTTGCTGGAGCTCTTTAAATTCATCTCAAATATATCAAGTCAGAGCCAACCGAATAGCCAGCACTTGTGTAAATGGCAATGCACTAAATGCACTATGCTAGGCAGGGCCCACGAGAGGCAAGAGTCAATACAGAGTCACTAAGGACGAGAGACATGGATGACCTGGGAGTTGGCACATGACTGGGTATGTGTAGTATTGAAGGCATGTACTGAAGGCTGGCAGCATACAGGAAAAACAGCACCTCCAAAGAGCAGGTTAGGAAAACGTCACAAGTCATGAAGAACAAGTAAAATGTTATTGGCCCCTGAGGGAGAAAGGGCACTGGAAAGCTACAGAAGTATTGTGGAATGACTCAACTCACGTTTTTAATGCCTTGGTAAGTCAAAGCTAAACTAGCCAGGGTGGACTATAGACCTCTAAAAGGCCTTGCATGCTAAGCTACAATATTTGGGTAAAAGCATGATCACGATCACGATCTTCCCGTTGATCATCTATTTGCTAGAGCGGGCACCAGTAATATCTCCATATGTCCTGTCTCATGCCAGCCGAGCCAGGGGCATCGGCTTGTTACAGGAACATAAAGAGCCTCAAACCATTATATTAGGTCATGGGAATGACCTAATACAACAAAAAATAGAGAGAGCTTACTTAGAAGATCTATAATTGGGGGAACTAAGAAGATAACCAGTTGATTATGGGAAGAAATCAAAAGTAGTTCCACGACTTGTATCTTGTAAGTGTGGGTGACTAGACAGTGATATCAACCAGTGTGACAGTGTGACACAAATGTAGCACAGTGTGAAACAAGTGTGATGGAAATGACAAGAGAACTAATGGGTTCTCGGGGGAAGGTGATAAGGCTGAGTCTGGGATATCTATAAATGATCTAAATGAAATCAACCATGATGAAAATCAGAATGTGAAACTAGAGTTCAGGGTACAATAAGGGTTAAGAACAAAAGGGCTGAAGAGAGAACAGCATTAAAGGGCACTGAGACAGCGGGCAGTGAAAGCATCTAGAACAAACGGCATCACCCACCCAGCGAAAGTGACTCAATAGGAAAGCAAACATAGCAGAAAACCAACTATGGAGGAAATTAACACTAAGTGCAAAGTATATAAAAAGGAAAACCCTAAGTTTTGATCAGAGAAATCTAAGGAAAAGGAGCAGAAAGAGTTGTGTTATAACATCAAGCAAGAGAGATTTGAGAATGGCCAGTGCCAGTTAGTGGTATCAATACCACAGACAAGTGAACGGAGATCACAACTGAACACTTTCCTCTGGTTCCCAGAGACACCGAGCCCAGAGGTTGTGCTCTCTCAGCAGGACTCACGTTATTGGTAAAGAGCTCCAGCACGAACGTCGCCACACTGCCATTGATGCCAATGAAGAGGTTCACACTGGTAAGGACCACATAGGCTGTGCTGGGGATCTTGAACACGAAGGAGGCAGGGTACATGAGTGGGGTGATCGACCACCTGTTGAGGCACAAAGACAAATGTCTACCGGTGCTCTCTGCCCTCCTTGCCTCTGAGATTGGGGACCATATGCCTCACTCTCTGCGACCTAGCCGCCCCCAGGGTTCCTTACCCATACAGGAGAAGGAGAAGGGCCAGCACTGGCAGGTTAGTGGAGGACACATAGGACTTCTGCTGGAAGCAGATGAAGATGATAATGACCAGCGTGGCAGGGACCACATAGTTGCACTAAAAGGGAAACAGAAAAATTAAGTTCACGCCCACATTAAAGGCACAATGACATATCTAAAGTCTTCAACATCATCGGACAAGAAAGGGCAGATAAACATATTGGAGAATAACTTTGAATTAATGAAGGCACATAAACTATTAATCAAAATACCGGACAATACATTTTGACAAGCATTTTACCCTTGGCTGATTTTATAAACTGCATGCCCTTTCTGTCTTTCCACTAGCTAAGCCAAGGTGTCACGCTCAGTAAACTTACTGAACGATGGATTCCCAGTCAGAGTAATTTCAATTTCACAGGCAGAAAATAAGCTTCCATTATTCTTCCCGAAAATGATCGTGTCTGTCTCATCATTAATGCTATATTATCGTCTGCCCAAGTTCAATCTCACATGTAATCTATTTATGAGGTAAGCGCTTATAACATGAATGTCAGAACTGTTTCATCACACTGGGAATGATTTTAAAGTCTGCACTGATGGTGTATCAAGCATTAAAATGCAGAAATAAAGACCTGACCACAGAACGATTATGAGAATTCAGAGCGGGAGAGTAAAGCTTAGGCAGGAAGATAATAGTGGGCTTGTCAGCTCTCAGAAGAAGTTACAGCTTCAGAAGGCTCTTCCTGGGCCCCATCTTATTCGATGTATTTATCAACATCTTCAATGAAGACATGCTTAGAGTCCATTTCAGAGGCTTTAAAGCAGAGAGGAGCAGCTAATATACAGGAAGATAAGTTATGCTGCTCAGTTCCAGGACTTGATATTTTATCTCCAATTCTCCTATGCCTTACAGAATCAGTCAATAATGAACAGCCAGTATGTTTTTGCTGAATGAGGTAATTATCGAATCAAGCTAAAAGCAAAGCAATTGGATCCTAAACAAGATGCAGCTTAAGAGGGATACATTTCAAGTCCAGAATCTGCAACTCCAATGGCATAAGTATCATGTCAGAAAGATTTCATAAACAATCCTTTCTGGAGAATGGCGATTTGGCTTACTACCAAGTTGCCAGCAAGTGAGCACTGTTTCCAAAATCTAATACCCTTGAACTGAGTAACAGAAGTATAGGAAAAAGAGCAAGTCCCTCTAGACTCATAGCGATTCCGACCACAGCCTGAACACAAGGTTAATTCTGGGCTTTGATTTCGAATGGGGCATTAACAATATGGAACATAGCCATATAAAAGCTATCAGACCAAAACAATGACATGTCAGAGAGGCTTTGGTATAATCCTCCCACACATCACCATCATCATGATCATCTATATCGCAGAGTCCTTCAGATACTACAGAGTATGTTTTCATGGATCATCTGGGGCTGACCTAGGTTAAATAAAAAATGTTCTCAAATATACAAGGGGATGTGCAACGGGAAAAAAATTTGAATTTGCTCCGTGTTACTTAAGGGAGGACACTGGAGATAAATTGTCGTCCACATTATAAAAATGCTTCATAATTCTTTGAAGGCCTTCATACTGGTCTAAATAGAGGCAATGTAGGTAAGCTAGCACAAAGCCATACTGGCAGTTGGTATAAAGATTTATATGTCTTTATATAAAAATATATATAATATTTATATATTATATATATATACATACCTAGAGAGATCTAGGTATATATATATATATATATATATATTCATATATATATATTTTTCCAATTAGAAATGGAATTTCTAATAAGCCAGACAGACCACCCTTGAATCTCAAGACTAACATACACTAGAAAAGGGACATTTGTGTTTCACTAAGAATGTTTCACCTCAGTAGTCAGAAAGGTTTCACCTAGGAAGTGAGTGAGGTGGTGGTGATGGTGGTGCTATTAACTATCATATACTAGGGACTAATTTTTCTCTCTGCTGTGAGGTTAGCTCAGTGTATAATATTATATTTGACATCATGAATGTAAATAGCTGCCTCTGTCGTTCCTTTTCTCATTCATCTTTACCCTGGCTAGAATATTCCCCAGTGAGAGCCAGCAGCTCTTTCATCCAACGCACAGACTGATGGAGATTTATAAGGCAGCAGCAGCCTGGGGTTCTTACCATGTCCCAGACAAAATTAGAGAGCCAATAGATGACGGGCTTCACTCCGCTGATGAACTGCAGGTGCTTTGCTTTGCTGACCCGCTCCTGGATCAGGAATACAACAAAGCTGGCCGGGACAAAGGACATCGCAAAGATGACACAGATGGACACAAGGACATCCACTGATGTGGTCATCCTGAGAGAGAGAAGCAGAGAGGATAAGTTGGGGCACTGTTGCAACTGATGATTCATTTGAGGGAATACACACACACATCTGCTATATAGCCCAGGGAGAAAAATATCAAAAACCACCACACACACACACACACACACACACCTACCTGCTATATAGCTCAGGGGAGAAAAATCTCTTTCTCTCTCTCACACACACACACACACACACACACACACACACACACACCTGCTATCTGCTATATAGTCCAGGGAGGAAACATCCATTTTCTGAGTACATTTTATGCCAACTTAGAGATAGTCACTTTCAAGTTTAAGGAAACAAAAAACATGACAATTCAAATTTCATTTCAGGGAGGCCTAAGAGTCTCTTGCCTAGGTCTGGGAAATGGCCCCGTGGCTGAGAGTGCCCATGTGAGAACCCCCAGGGCCACGGTCCTGACGGCTCTGCTCTCTGTGCCTGGCAGTGCTGTTGTCAGGGATCCCTGATGCTGCAGGTGATTTATGGCTACACCACATCCAGGTATGTGCAAGCACCTTAATTAAAGTGTGTGACTCCCAGCAAGGACCACAACTAAAATAAAAAGAGTAAGTGCTGTGGTCAGTAAATGAGACTCTAGCAAAATGTGAACTAGATAGGCCTGAGCAAAACTTAAAGAGCGTAACCTGCAACAAGCAGCGCAATTGTGCAAATCACAACCAAGCATGTGTACCACCTCCGGTCAGCCCAACGCATCAACAGAGAAGGAATGTGGGGAAGTTCACTGCCATAACCAAACTTTCAAAGGAAATCGAAGATTGGCTCAATTAATGGTATTCACTATTGTTCACTGCTCCTGACATCCTAGGAGCAACAGGTTGCAACTTTCACATGAGTTGCTTGAAAACTAAATAAAGTAAAACTATCAATGTGAAACCATTCAAATAGGCTTACGGGTGCCATAAGTAAATCTGAAGTCAAATCAATAGTGTATGACATATCAATCTAACAATACAAAATTGTATCCGATATTTAATGTAATAGTTTAATAAGTCTATTAAATGGCATATATTACTGGTGCCCACTCGAGCAAATCGATGAATAACAGGATGTCAAGTGATCAAGTGATGTATGTACATTTATATATCATTGTATAAAATATTCTAGTGATATATATTGCATTTTTATGAGTGAAGTAGAAATAGTAAACGTGCTGTGCTCCATTTACAGGCAAGGATCTGCTGGGTGATACCTTTCAACAATGTGCTAAGAGCTGGACTTGCCAATTTACAAGTAACTTGAAAATTTTCCTCAGTTAACACTATACATCTAATTCAGAGTAAGACTGAATCCCTACCTAGATCTCTATCCATGCTAAAGGCTATATACACTTGAAATCTAGATCATAATTGCTTTAAACACACACAGACACACACACAATTTCAATTCATAAATTAAAAACACAAGCTTCTAAAACACCAAGCTTAAAGCCAGTGGTTCTAAAATCAAACTGATATTTACTAAATATTGGGTTAACAGCGAGTATAATTATTTTAGGGCTTTATTAACGTATTTTCACTTTAGAGAATTCATGAAATACAATGTTCTTTCCATAACAGAATTATTTATCTTCTGCAATTTAATCTGTCAGCCAATTTATCAACTGATTATTTTCTGCCTAGAGCCTTATCAGTCCAGACATACTATAATAAAACTGTCTCCCCAGCTGCTCCTCTACGAGAACCCCCCGCTCTCAGTTTCCCAGTCCCTCTCCTCCCCTCACTCCCTCTACTCAGGCCGTCACACTTACAGAGCCACTTCCGAGAGCTGCTGCTTGGTGAGGTTCAGTGGGTGGTTGAAAGCAGTGATCCCATACTGGCTGGGCTTCGCCCTTTTGCAGGTTGGCCCGGAGAATTGCATTATTGATAACATTCAAGAAAGAGCTGATGGCGTGCCAGCCCTTGTTATTGAACCAGACCTGAAATAAAATATACCAAGGAGAAAAAGGTAATGCTCCCAAGTCCTGCTCTTGGAATTAGACACACAAACAGACAAACAGACACACACACACACACACACACACACACACACACACACACACACACACCCCATAACCCCATATATACTTAATTTAAGAAATTCTGGTTACATGCTGTGCTGACTTCCTTCAGCACATCTGCAAGACTGACATGGCCACTCCATTTTATCCATTAGGAAACTGAGGCTCTGATAAGTTTTTTTTTTTTTTTGCTTTTTTTTGGGTCACACCAGGCAATACTCAGGGGTTTCTCCTGGCTCTGCACTCAGGAATTACTCGTGGTGGTGCTCAGGGGACCATATGGGATGCTGGGAATCAAACCCAGGCCGGCATGGGCGGCCACGTGCAAGGCAAACGCCCTACCCGCAGGGCTATCGCCCGCCCAGCTCTGATAAGTTTTAAACGCCTTTGTCAAGGTCACAATGATTCACTTGGTGTATATGGTAGCAAGCAATAGTTTTAGTTAGGACACATGCTGAGCATTCCAGCATGTGTCCTAACTAAAAATATTACTAGTTTGCTTGGTCATGCATATGCCTCCTGAAGTTGCCAGGACCTGAAAATACTTGAGGGAATCAATGGAGTACTTTTCATTAAAGGTTTTACCTTGACGTTATTTTTTGTGTCCAATCCTGTCATGAACCTTCCCAAGCTGCTGAGAAATCGATCTGCCGAACTGTCCTGTGAACAACAGAAACCTGACTCAGTGGGGCTGCGCCCCAGGGAAAACGTCTCAAACAGAACAGGACGACTCTGAAGAGCAACTGTGCCCGCATCATGCACAGAAATGACAGTGGAAGGCACTGAGTGACTCCTAAGAAACCAAAAGCACCGCTGCTGCCATAAGCCACAAATCTTGATGGCCCCTCTTGGAGTGTCTGGCCCTCTATGTAGATGTCAGGAGTCTTCAAAGTGCTCTCCTAGGGCTTAACCTTAAGGGTTAAGACATAAGCATGTGGATGTTCCTGGTTCAATCCCTGGCGAGCACCAACGGGATTGATCCCTGAGCACAGAATTAAGAATAGTCCCTAAGCCTCACAGGGTGTGGCCGCAAATCAAAAATCAAAGCAGGAAAAAAGAAAAGTGCTGTCCTGACATCCACCCAACTCCCTATATATTACACCCAGAGAGCAGATGGATCAGAGCCTTTTGATGACTTCCTGTCATCTGATGGCCTTGATTCTTATTTGAAAAACAGGAGAGCTAATACTCAAGGAAAGGGAGTGACTGTTTCTCTGTTCCCGAAGCATGTTGCCACCTTCAAGAAAATGATTAACTTCCTGTCTAACCAATGATGTTTTCAAAAAAGCATGTTTGAAGCCCAGTTTATTTACCCACTGGCTAAATATACTACCTGGAGTTATTCTGAGAGCTTTGAAATCCCTGATCTTGTTTTTGGTCTACACTTCAATAATAAAAATATATTCAATAGTGCAGTCTTGGCTGGTGCACAATCACTAAGTACAAATAATAGGTGTGTAATTTAAAATCTGAATTTCATGAAAGGTAACTAAGTGGTTACATTTACCTACCAACAACTCCCAATACCTGCAACTCTGAGTGCCTTTTGCTGGTCTGTGCTAATAACATGGATACTATACCTTGGCCACCTTCAAGTGTTTCTTCATTTGCTTGATGGCATCATTAACTTCTTGGCTTGGAGGAAGTGACTGGGAATTACTGGCACCCAGAGAAAATCCTCCATACCTAAAAGAATGGTCTGATATTAAAATAGAGCATAGTACACTGCATGTCTTTATAGCAGACTTAACTTTGACTGTGTGCATGCTTCACTGAAATGACTTGCTTATTTAAAGTCGAACCAAAATCAGGCTCAGAGAATAATTCTTTCTTGGGCTTCCCATAAGGGATTCTGCATCTCTTTGGTTTTTGAGCCACACCCAGCAATGCTCAGGATTTACTCTTGATCTGAGCCCAGAGATCACTGCTCGTAGGCTCAGGGGCACCTTATGGGGTGCAGGGGATGAGACCCAGGTCAGGAAGATAACTCAATGAGCTCGATGGGCTGAATGTATGCTTTGCCTGCAGGAGGCCCAGGTTCAAGCCACACACGATTCCCTAAGCACAGCTGGACTGAGCCCCAGCTAGCAACATGCTGGGAGTGGCCCCCAGCTCACCAAGGTATGACCCCCCAAAAAATAAACAAACAAAAACTAAACAGCTGAATGTCCTCATGAATGTCTCAAGGACATCAATGTGCCACAGATGCCAAAATCCTCTAAAAGACCCTTGGAAACTGAGCAGAAACATTAAGTGCAAAACAACTCCCAGATTAACAACTTCCTGAGATTCCAAGATACCTACATCAAAATCATCCTCCTTAACTACATGACTCAAGGGAAACCAAAATAAATTCCACTTTTAGGTCTGCTTACCTAAATTCATTCACCCAGAATTTGTTCTTTAAGCTGTGAAAGACAAAGAAATCAAAAATCATTATAAGAAATCAAAAAATCAATTTAGAAAGAACTTTGCTCCTAAACCTGATAGCATGCAAAAGAGTCAAAATCTACTTCAGGAGACGACATGGAGAGACAAATAATCCTGTGACCAGAGCGAACACCTAAGAGGGATTTATCACCGGAGAGAAACTCTAATCAGCATACAGTGTCATCCCTTGATCTTAATGCCCCATTTTTTAATATAAAAACCAAATTTTGGTTATTAAGTCAATCCCCAAACCAGCTTATACACAAGGATTAGACTGAATTAGAAACTCATGGAAAAATGCCTCTTTGCTCAGAAACTCAGGGTAATTATCACCTAGGCATATCCTTGTCAGTTAAAGGGACTAAAAGGCCAGAAGAAACCAGAACAAACATGCCTCCAGCACCCACTAAGCTTTCAACACTGGGCAGAGTTGCTGCAGGAAGCTCTATGGCTCTCTCAAAGCTCTGCATAAGGCAGGTGGCTCAGAGTGGCCTCAGAGCTCTTCGAGGGTCACACAAAATCACGCATTCTACCACGAGAGGCACTTCACAGACACGTTATTTCACCCTCCCAACAAACTACGGGCACCACTGTTACCACACTTGATACCAACTAGTTAAGAATAACAAGTTGCCCTCAACAAAGCTGCTAAGAATTGGCAAAGTTAAAAATCTCATTCAAATTAAAATTTCAATCCAGATTTCTTATCAATAACTGGCACCCAGCATTGCTTAAGGTCTAAAAAGGTATGGATTTGATATTTTATATATTACAATATGATTACCATGATAGTGTTAACAAACACCTCCTTCATACCCCATAATTATCACTTCTTTTGTTTGCGGTAAAAATACTTAAAATCTAATTGCTAGTGACTTCAATTATAAAACTGCCTTGTTAATTATAGTCACAATTATGTGCATTAGATCTCACCACACCGTGATTACATGTCAGGAACGTCAACCTTGAACAACTGAATGACCATACTTCTTATCTTTTCAAATCCGGGAGACTCCTGAACTTCCAAAACAACATAAGACAAAAAAGCTAGTGCCCCCACCCCATCCTCCCGCACCATTTGGCTACTATTTTTAGACCTTCGATTCCTCTAACAAATATGGATAAAGCAAGAGCCAAGTTGAGCAAATAATGACCTTTTGGCTATGATCTGCACATATGTCTTCACCAGATAATCTGAAATGTTTCTCCCCGACAGGTTCTGAAGAATGTCTGCTGTGTTCTGTCTTCTCTGTTAGCAGAGAAAAGCAAGCACAAGTGTTGTCAGTGTAGTAAGTACCAGAACAGGTGCAGCAAACAAAACAAAGACTATCGTGACACATGTCCCTTGGATAAGCACCGCAGTGTAATCGGACACTGTCTAAAGGGCCAAGGCACTGCCATCTGCAAACCCTGAGCTCTGAGCCCTTCAGCCCTCAGCAGTGGTCATGCATTTACACCAATCTCAGAATCATTTCAGAAAATTATATTCAGACCAATTAGACATTATTCAGTAAATATATTTGTTTATATTAATGTATATGTACATATATAAATATATGTACATATATATTTATATATAATCTGGATGTTTCTGGCCTGAAGTGGGTCTGTGTGTTCCAGTGGGGGGGTGGGGGTGGGCCTCTGTGTGCTCCATCGCAGCCTTTCTTGGTGATACTGACACGATGGGGGAACATGCAGAAGTCAGGGTATCACACCAGTGGGCATGTGCTTTACCAACTGAGCAATCTCCCAAGCCCTGAAATATAATTCTCTGAAGTCAAAAGAGGCTTTTTAAGGAGCAACTTCATTGGCTACACTTGGTGAAATACTTGATTCCCAGGGGTTAGACTGCCGATCTGTCCGATATTTAAGGGGAAGTGATCAGGATTTCTTTATTCTCACCCTGCAAGCTAGATGCTGGTAAAGCAGCAGAGAGATACCCCCAGCTTTTTCCTGACACTGTTCTCAGAAAGAATGAGGAGGGAAAAAAAGGCTTAGGGGCCGGAGCGATAGTCCAGAGGGTAGGGTGTTTGCCTTGCATGCGGCCGGCCTGTGACAGCCCGGGGTTCGATCCCGGCATCCCATATGGTCCCCTGAACACTGCCAGGAGTAATTCCTGAGTGCAGAGCCAGGAGAAACCCCTGAGCATTGCCGGGTGTGACCAAAAAAGAAAAAAAAAAGGCTCAGAACTGCTCCCACAGTTGGCGGTTTGGAGAAGGTGAGTCTGAAACTCCCCAAGGTCCTCTGGGCAAGAGAGGAAACAGACCAGAACCAGAGCAGTCCGTCTAAAGCAGTCACCTCTGTGTGGAGAGGTCCCAGAGCATCTCCCCCAGTCTGAGCACTGGGCAGAGAGAGCACTGGGCTCTGATTCTGCCTCCAACAAGTCCATGAGCAAGGCCGCACTTTAGAGCACAAAATCAGACACAACCTGGTTTCTCCCTCAAGACTCACACTTCTTTCCCTGTGACAAAAAATAAAGCTCTGCACCAGAAGTGGCATTCCTAACCCGGCGTGTCATCTAGTGCTGCTTCCTGAACAGGAGCTCCCAGCCTACCCTGCAGGCCCGCCACCCCCTCAGTGCCTCACCTGCGGAGGGGGCAGCCCGCCAGCCCCCAGGGGACACACGGGCAACATCTTCTTGGTTCTGTCATTGCTACACTGGCAGGCAGGGAGGGGTTGTCCATGGTCCAGTTCCCATTCTGGAAGAGGTCTGTCATGGTCTGGGGAACGGAGGCGGTGGTCCACTCCGCCTCCCCTCCAAGCAGGGCATGTCTCTGTGGAGGAAGAACATTGGGTCAGATGCCCCTGAGGGCCTGATCTTTCCTGTTGCCTCCACCAGAGGACAGATAATGAAAAGCACAAATATGGACCCATCCCTTCACCATTTTGGAAAGCACAAGCACGGTGGCATGGTTGCCTGATGCCTCCTGGCCTCCCCAAGGCCCCCTGAGCTGCAAACTTGTTTTACACAGAACGATGATGGGACATGGACGCTCTAACTGCTCTTATGCTCAGGGCAGGGGAGGAAGGCAGCAGCCTGAAGAAACAAACGTGGAAAAAATATTTGAACGTTATGCAAAGGGGCTGAAAATGGCAGAGTCAAAAGATTCCACTTTTGTTTTAAATAAGTAGAAAATTGTGGGATGCTTGAGGGGCCAGAGGGATAGTAAAGCGGGTAGGACATTTGACTTGCTCTAGGCTGACCGGGCTCAAGCCCTGGCACTTCATAGCATCCCCTGAGCTCATCAGCAGAGATGTTGAGGGCAGAGCCAGGAATAAGTTCTGAGCACGCTTTACGTGGCCAAAGTCAAAAAAAAAGTGGGATACTTGGGGTGATTAGACTGTATGGCACTTACAAGAGCCAGGCTGTTCATAAGCATCCCGGTAAGAGATGTGGCCTTAATGCTTGACAAGCACTGACTTACTGCAACACACTCAACACGGCACTTGTGTTACTGGAGCTTCTTTTCTCCACTTAGTTAAACAACCCCATCTCTGCCATCGCTAAACATGCTCAGGTCCCACCTCTTTTCCCTGCCTTTGCCCACAAAG
The DNA here is from genome assembly GCA_021461705.1 of Cryptotis parvus. Taxonomy (NCBI): domain Eukaryota; kingdom Metazoa; phylum Chordata; class Mammalia; order Eulipotyphla; family Soricidae; genus Cryptotis; species Cryptotis parvus. The sequence goes on from JAJIBD010003565.1 coordinate 45,458, forward strand.
ATCTCCAAACACAAGCACGCACCCCAGTCCTCTTAGGGTCATCTGTGTATGGCACTGAACTTGTTTACACACTGCCTAATATCTTTAAAATAATTATTTTTTTAAATATATTGAAACAAAAGTAATAATAAGCATACAACTCTAAAAGGCAGAAGTTTATGTGTATTGTGATAGAAATTGATATATCACATTTCAGGTGATAATCAGACTGCAAATGCTATATAATGACACTCTATCTCTGAATGTAGGAGCAGTAGTTGGAAGGAAGAGAAGAGAAAAGCATTTGATCAGTATAAAGCAAGACTTAAATATTAATTCCACAACAATAAACAAGCATCTGTCGTGATTCTCTTGGCAGTGTTAGGGAATCTCCCCAGTCTGCTCTGCTTTTCCTTGATGACCTCATTAAATTCCTATGTGGTTGTTCTTTAAGTACAGCCTGTCCAAAGGGCAGATAATGTCATTCATAATGCATCAAGTATTACCGCTGATAAATGCAAATCACTGAGACAAAACCAATGACAATACAAGTAGATATTTATGGTGGGTCTGATCACTCAAGGGCACTCACGGGATTGGGTGTCCTTCCATACATCGGGTCCCAAAGCCAGGGTCTTTGGTGAGGGCATTCAAGAGCTCCTGGGTGGCTGAGTCTTCAGGAGCATCATTACTGTGGAACATGAGAAGAAGTCAGTTCAGCAATTCATTAAACCCAGGACTCAGGATAGACAACATTTAAAAAAGATTTTTTTATTATACCACCGTGAGACATACAATTACAAAGGTGTTCATAATTGGTTCTTGGTAATACAGTATTCCAGCACCCATCCTTCCACCAGTGCCCCATTTCCACCACCAATGTACCCCACCCCTCCCACCCACCCCCCAGGCTGCCTCAATGGCAGGTACCCCAGTTTCCTCTCTTTCTCTCTCTGTCTCTCTCTCTCTCTCTGCATCTCTCTCCCTCTTCTTTTACACATTGTGGCTAGTCCTGCAGATATTTAGAGTTTATCACTTAAGTCTCTTTGTGTATATTCAATGGTGAGTTTTAATCTGCCATTACCATTTCCCACACTTAGTAAAACACTGGTATCTACATGGAGACTATCATGCTGCGTGAAATTAGTCAGAAGGAAAAGGACAGATATAAAATGATTGCATTCATTAATAGGATATAAATAGACAACATTTTTTAAAATTTAAACATTCTACTACAGTGATACTAAGCACTTCCTGTATGCCAAGCTGTGAAAACACAAATGAATTATCTACAAAATCCACCATAAATGAAGCTCAAGATCTGACATATATATTGTATCAAGGTTATATAATACATAGCAGCCCGATGTGGAATTTAGGCTTGTGAGTTACTCACAGGAAGTGTGTGCAAGTTTATATACAGTCACATACACACAATTATATTTCAACATTAGGTAATCTTTAAGGATTAGTCTTCCAAAAGTATAATTTTATGATTATCTATTAGACACAGTCAACTACAATTTTCTAATGAAAGGGCAGTTAGCTTTTGTGGGTTGAGTGCATGCAGAGACAACTAGGAAACACAAAAATGGGCACAGGTTACAAGCACAAAACAAACACATGGTCTAGAGTCTAGTGTTAGCAAGAGGCACAGAAAAGATAAGGTGAGCCTGAATAGGATGGAAGCTGGGGCTAAAGAAAAGGACTAAGTCACATATTTCTAAGTTTTATTTGCTTTTTTAATGTTACCACATACTTCCTCCACCTAAAGTTCTACAAATTCTAGGACTAAAGAAAACTCTTGTGTACCAAGATAAAGTCTTCTTTGCTTTTGTCTGAAGCACTGAACAGTAGCTGCTATTTTCATCTGAAGAACATGAGCTAATATCTTTCACTAATGAACATATTAATGTCTCTAATGAACATGTGAATTTTGCTTTGTAGAAGCAAGAACCTGGTAATGCGATGCTTTCATAATATATGGAAACTACAAAATTCAAATTACAGCTACTAAAATTCAAATATATCATGGCTCTTATACTGTTTGTGAGGGGGAATACTGTTTATGCAAAACACATGACTGTTGCTGACGACAGCTGTACAGTCAAGACAGTTCAGAGAAAGCAACAGGGGAGCTGGCCAGTGGCTAACAAACACTAGTCCACGAAATAGTTACCAACTCATTGGTGTAAAGAGGTTGAACACCACCATTCAACTACTCCATGCTTATTCACTGTTGGCTCATGGGTCAGTACTCAAAGAGGTCTGGTCCTCAGGCATAAAGAAAATGTTGAAAAACATTTTCAACATAGACTGAGTTTTTATTCTAGGTTTTTCTTATCACTGATTATTTTATTCAGTAATTACTGTTTCTAATGAATATTATATATTATAGACTTAACTATTATAAATAATATTATATAATTTACAACTAACACATTAATTGTTCTCCACAGACAACCTTTCCTTCCAAGGGCCATTTGGAAGTTTATCACATATTATGTGACCTCTCAGGCATTATAATACGGACAGAGGGGCTGCAGGCAGCTGATAACAAGCACCTGAGTCTGTCCCATCAGGAACCAGGGCCCAGATCATGTGACTTTGAAAGCCGTGTACATCCGCAGGCCAGACCTTCCCTACCCATATAGGGGTTTGAGTCACAGAGGATAAAATCCATTTCCCTGTGAGATTATTCAGTTCTCCTCTCCTTGGCTCTTGAATAATACTGAATACCCTTGATCTGCCCACGCAAGGTAAATGCATACCTGAAAAACGTATACTGCTCATTATACATCCAGGGCTGGAGTTCCAGGCTGGGGTACTTGCCAAAAGGTGGCACGATCAAGCTGAATACCAGGGCAATACAGACGAACACAGCTGGCAGGACAATCTGTAAGCAGATTGTTATGGGGGAGTCAAGAGGGGGACTGCAGGAAGAAGAGCAAGTTTGTAAATAAGACCAAGGAAGAAAGACCCTCGGAGTTTAGTCACCGCCCTACCCAGACACCATGCAAATAAGGAGCATGGAGATCAAAGACATTCTTGGGGGGTGGGGGTGGCAGCAGTAAAACCTAAACCTCTTCCCACAGGCCATTTGTGGAAACTGGCAGCACCAGGGGAAGGGTTATGGCATTTGGGCAGAGGTACCAAATGAGGACTGCACGGAGTACACAGTGGCACATTTCAGGAGGGCTCAGGGGACTGTTAAAAATCCCTGCTGAAGCCTGATTCTGCCTGGCCTACAAGTATATCCTGTTCAGATCCACACTCAAAACCAACTACAGCAACGGGGATGGAGCGATAGCCCAGCGGGTAGGGCGTTTGTCTTGCACGGCCGGCCTCTGCCGCCCGGGTTCTTCGATCCCCGGCATCCCATATGGTCCCCGAGCACCGCCAGGAGTAATTCCTGAGTGCAGAGCCAGGAGTAACCCCTGAGCATCGCCGGGTGTGACCCAAAAAGCAAAAAAAAAAAAAAAAAAAAACCAACTACAGTCACGGTGCCAATGTATGGTAAGAACAGTCACTGGTTCCCTGGATGGCCCCAGGATGCATAATGGTCGCAGTTCTCACACCACCTCACTCCTAATACCCACACTTTCTCTGAGTGCAGGGACCTGCACAGACTTTATAAAGAAACTCTGAACTCATATTTATTGCCTTAAAATAACAAAAGTTTATCCTTAAAATAACAAATATTCAAAGCAGGTCCCTGGTTCTAATGCTCTGGAGTTATAGTGAGAAAAGACTGAAAGGGAATTTAAAATTTGGGAAAGTAATGAAAATTATCTCACTTCACTATTATGAAGACCTAAATAGTTTTAGATCATTATCATCAATTAACAAATATGGCAACTGAGGCTCAGAGAAACTAAATTTCACAAGGTCACACAACCAAACAGTAGCAGAACCAGAATTTAAATCCTGTTCCGTATGCTCCAATCGCATAGCCCTTGCACTGCTTAATTAAGTCGGGAGGAATCTCTAGAAATTCTCTCTGTATTTCATTTTATAGACTAAAATTATTTTAACCCTCCTAACCAAGTGAGTTGCCATGCCATGGCAAACACTGGTGTGCAGGTTAATAACTCTTTAGCCAATCTTCTTGCCATTCTTTTTGCTTTTTACACATTTTATTTAATTTTTTAATGAATCACCATGAGATACACAGTTATAAAGTTGTTCATCCATGAATGGGTTTCAGTAATACAATGGTTCAACACCCATCCCTTTCCCAGCATACATTTCCTACCACTAATATTTCCAGTTTCCCTCCACCACCCCCACCACCCCATCCTGCCTCTATGGCAGGCACTTTTCTTCTTTCTCTATCTCTTATTTCTCTCTCACTTTCCTTTAGGGTATTATGGTTTTTCTAACCATTTTTAACCTGAACTCCGGTTATCCTTTTTTCTCAATTTGCAAGTAAACCTCAACTTAGAGAAAATTCAAGTCCCACTAAATTCTATGTCAGGTCCAACTGCACATACCAATTCTCAAAATATGAAAGTATAATTTACCCAGTTTTTGTAAACTTTTCCCTCGTAGGTGCTCCTTTATAATAAAACTAAGACTCCACACACACACACAAAAGGAGCCCTCACAGTAATTACTAGTATGAGGCGCCTTCTAATAAGACTCCCTTCAATTTTTCTAACAACCCTGCCACAGGTATTAGACCCCACACTTTACAGATGAGAAGACCGAGCTACAGAGAGGTACAGAGATGACAGAAAGCAGAGCTGGGATTGAAATGCTGCTAGTCTCATCTCAGCCTCCCTCTCCTAAGTGTCATGTCATCCTGCCCCATAGGTCAGGAGTCCGGCACCCACTAAGCCTGAGCTCAGAGCCCGGAAGAGCGTACTCACCTGGGCAAAGAACCCCTTGCGGCTCCGTCTGGCAATTAGCAGCCTCTTCCACAACAGGGCCACAAACTGCTGCTGCGTGAGCTTCCAGCCCTTCACCTGGTAGGAGCCTTTGCCATCCATCCCACTGAGCAGGTCTGTCTCTCTGGATTCTGCAAGAAGACAACAATGGCGCTCACCTATCTCAGGTGCTTCTGAGATAGGTGCTACTGCTCCCGCTCCTCCCTAGGGAATTTTTCAGCACCATCCTGGAAGCTTACTTTGAAGACGTAACTTTGGAAGTTCCTCAGAAGTAACAGGCTAACCAGAAAGCTATATCTAAGGAAAAGTCATGCCTCAAAAATATCCCAAAGAGACAGGCCCCTCTTTCAGTTCTTATCTGATGAATGCAGAAAATGAAGATGGTTTGAGACAACTAAATACAAGAGTTCACATCTAAGCAATTTCAAATCATCCAGATGACTGGATGAATGGAGCCACCTTCAATTTCTCATAGAATAGTCAAAGAAATGTATATAATATATAATATATAATATGTACATTTATATATAAATGTATATATACACATATATGTATATATACTATATATACATTATATCTATACTGAGATACGTATTGTGAAGGAATTCTGTCTGCCATTTTATTCTAATTTTGGCAAAAGATTGACACATTATTATGATCCAAGTACCAACAATTCTGGTATCTGGGGTATAAGCTGCTCACACTCAACAAGCAAGTACCTGCAGACAGAGAGGCCTAAACAGTTTACAAAAACTCTTGTCTCTTTTTTTTTACAATTAAAAAGTTCATATTTGGGTTTTGGTCATACAGTGTTCCAGCACCCATCCCTCCACCAGTGCCCATCTCCCACCACCAACGCTCCCGGTTCCCTCCCCCTTCCCCAGCCCACCTCCATGGCAGGTTCTTTATTTCTTTCCCTTTCTCTCTCTTTCTCTTTTCCTTCCCTTCCAGACTATGGATTACAGAACATACATTAAAAGGTTGTCATGTGTATCCTTTTGCCTCTATTTAATGCTCAGTTCTAGGTTGGCATTAGTACCCTAGACAATTATTAGCACACTGTTCTACCAATATCCAAGGTCAAGTGAAACATATATCAGGAGGTCTTGTCAAAGGTGGAAACTCTTGTCTCTTAAAGCCAAGATTCCAAATTGTAAGAGACGTTAAGTGCTTTGACACCTCACGGATATTTGCCTCATTTCTGGTTCCTGTCTCCATTCCAGTCAAACTTGCGGATGCACACACAGACAGACAGACAGAGAGACAGACACACACACACACATTCCAGACAAAGAGAAAAAAACCTATGGTAGCTATTAATTCTAAAAGTAAATCAACTTTCTGATTCTATCAAAATCATTGAAAGACTATTTAGGTATCAACTACCGTCCTAATGCATGTTAAAAATGGGACTGGGGGAGAAAAACGAATGAATTCAAAGAATTCTCAACTAAATGAAGAACATGGTGAGGACTGACTCCCATCTGACAGTATACACAACACTGGAAAAAGGAGAGTGGTTTTTCACTTATTCCCGCTCCCCTGGGATCTGAGAGGCTTGATCACCCTGGCTCAAGGCCATCAAGAGAACACACTGGGGAAAATGTGAGAGAGAGTCCATTTCAAACAACGGAACCCAGATCTTGACTAAACTGACCTGGGTCGATGTCAGAATCATTCGGATCCATCATGTCATCCTCAGTGAATGGCCGAAGGCAGCTCTGCTTGTCCCCAAAGGCCCGTCTATTGCGCCTTGCTGGCAAGGTTCCATCTGAAGGCAAAGGGAAGAAAACCACATTTCATCTGTTGCAAAACAAACCTTTGACATCTGGTACACTCTAAGACACAAAAAAGAAGAATGTGATGAAACAATTCCAAAGCAAGGGTACAACACTGCTGAGCTAAGACAGCTGCAGCGGGGCAGGAGGGCCAGAGGGTTACCTGAGGTCTCCGCATCCACCCCACTCTCTTCGGCGACTTTGAGAAATATCTGAAAAAATGAGAGTACGAATATTATCAGCCACTGTCACAAGAGTGACAATCCCTCCCTCTATCATGTTAGGCCCTAAAGACAAAAAAAGGAGAAACCTCATTCATTAATAACACTTTGCCAAAGTCAACTGTGAGTGAAGCATTTCTTAACCGGAGGATATTTCCTCAGTAGTATTAGAAATCAATCCAGATAGTGATTTTCAAATAAAAGCTACAATGTGAGTACACTGTAGAAGAGGGAAAAAAAAAACAAAAACAAAAAACAAAAAAAACAAAAACCCTTGTTCAGGACCCAGTGGTTCCTTCCACATTTATGGCCATAAGTCTGCGAGTAGACTAGCACTATCATCAATTATCCAGGACAGAATGAGCAGGAGCCAGTGAGTTCCCCATCACTAGAAATATTAAGGATTCAAATATTAGAAGAACATATAAACTAGACCCAGGGTTTCTATGATGGCCATTTCTCCTGCCTGGCCATGTCACAGTCACACCAGCGAGCAAACTTAATACTTCTCGCCTGCTTTCTCCCACTATAACCTTAAAGGTTTCACTAGGGCCAACTTGACCCAACAGTCAATGCCTGGAAGGCTCCATGGCAACTCTCTTCCCAGTGGAAATGCTAGCTGCTTGTCTGGCCGTGGGGCTGTTGGTTGGTCCTGCATTATTCTGAGTCTGCCACTGAGCTTACTTCTTCGAGGGTGGTTTCTGAGATGCCGTAACTGGAGATGCCCAGGTCTGACAGCCGGTCATCGATCTCATGAAAAAGCTCCACAAAGGCCCCCTCTTTGGCAGCTTCATAAGGTAGCACATAGGTCAGCTCATGTCCAATGTCTTCTACCAGTCGGGCCTCAGTCACATGCTTCCTGATGAGGTTGGAGATAGCAGAGACATCTGCAAGGACCAAGTACAAAGACAACGTGGTTCAGCCAAATCAGAGGTCCCAATTTCAGGGCCAGCCACCTTCCACTTTCTCCTTTTGCCTATTCTGCAGAAGACCCTGCTCCCACGACGCCCAGATACTTCACACATTCTACATGCTCCTTGCTAACTGGAAGGCTCCTGGGGCAAGGATTAGATCTAATTCCTCTATCACCCACACTACGCACACTGAAAGTTCCCAGGGCATGGTGGTAGGGCCGGATGGAGGGGTAGATAGTGTTAGGACAAGAGAGTGGACAGAAGGAAAAAGGGATAACACTGAAGATGAAAGCCTAATATCTATTTCCTTAGTCTGTGAATCCCTCTATGAAAAATGTGAGTGAAGGAACAGTAAGATTTCTCATACTTCCCTAATCTTTAAACAAAAGAAAAGAAATTAAAAACTTTCAATGATATCACTACGAGCTAATCATTCCACAAAAAGAATGAGAACAGAGAGCTGTTAGGACTGGGCAGAGAAATCTCGCGTAAAGGTTGCAATTCTCTATTATAACTGGTAACACTGGCCTCCTATATATACCTCTTGAGGAAATCCGAATGTTACTGAACTCCCTGGTGAAGATTCCTCCTTAAATGCTGAGTTCCAATCCCTAGCCATTAGACTGGCGCTGGCCTCCCACTCCTCACTCCTGGGCTCCTGTCTCCAGTCAGCTCCTGACCCCTCCGCCATCTTCCACTCCTCTCCACTCTGCCAACTGTACTGCCAGCCCCCACACCAAGCCCCCGCTCCCCAGCAAGCGCCTGCCACCAAGCTGCCCCTCCACCAGCCTCCCAGCCCCAGCCCAGTAGCAAACCTTGAGTCAGCGCCACCAGCCTCTGCACCTCTCCTCCTCTGCCTCCACTCTGCCCAGCTGGGAGAAGCTCAGGCACCACCTGAATAAGAAACCCCAGAATCCTTACCGATGGTCAGTGTGTCACTTTCATGGTCGCTGCCCAGGCCAGCATCAGAACTGCTCTGAGAAACACTGTCCTCCTAATGGCAAAGAAGGACGTGAGAATGGGTCAGGCACCGAGCGAGGCACAGCCACCACCACCTTCCTTCGCCTGGGGAGGACTTGCAAGAGGCCTCTATTAGGGTGTGAACTGGAGCAAGAAGCCTGTCCTGGAGGCTTGCACCTGGCTCCATGGCTTCGGAGGCTGCTGCCGGATACGTGGGCTATGTGGACTGAACTTGTGAACAGAACTGTGGTCTGCCAAGAAAAGCTACTCTGCTGACCATCAACCATCGCAGGTTTACCATGGCTCTTCGTCATTATAGTCTTTCTCAAGTGTTAGTGCGTGTTCAATCACCCAGGACCTCATTAAAATGGCAGATTCTGATGTGCAAATTCTCACCGGACCTGGTGTCCACATTTCTAGCCTGCTCTCCAGTTATCCTGACGCCACGGATCATACTAGGAGTAACCAGGTGCTGGTGAAAAGGTACATGTGTGTTTATTATAGCTAGATTGGGACAGAAACGTTTTAGATGTGTCACTCGTTTCAGCAAAATAAATCCCAGTAGGCCCTGTGGTACAGAGAAAGAAATTGTAACTGGTTATTGTTATTTACCCACTGGGTATCCGTGGGTAAAAGACCAAATCAACCTCACCTCCCTCATCTGGGATAAGAACTACAGTACATGCAGGCTTCCTCTGCACTTTTTGAGATTTTAGATATACAAACAGATTTTAAAAGCTAATGAATTTACTATTATTGTTTTTGTTACGCATAGAATATCACTGTCTGAATAGAATATGCTAGAATGAATGTCTAGCATGAAGTCAGAGCTCAGTAAGTAACAGCTACTTTATTGCTGAGTACAATTAAATTTAAAGGTTATGAGCAGAAATAACAGGGCAGGGTCATAGAGATTGTTCAAAGGGCTGGAATGTATGCCTGGCATGTACGAGACCTAGAGTTCAAAATCCTGAACTGTGGTGATCCCCCAAATGCCACCAGGTATAGCCCTGGTGACTCCCGATACAGCTGGGGCAGAGCAGCGCGGCATCACCAGGCTCAAGCATTGAACTATGGCCGGCACAGCTGGGTCGAGGAATCGGTGAAGCGGCCCCCAGAACCCTGCTGGGGAGGCCCAGGAAATCAGAAAGGCATTCTAAAGCAGCCAAGTTTTTTCACTCTTGGCAAATCTCTTTTTCTTCACTGTGAGTTCTGCAGGGATCTTCTCCACCATTCAGGGGCCTCCACAGGAAATGAAGCCCAACAATTGTAACCGGCATCTACTGAGCTTAAAGCAAATCAGGTCTGAACTGTCTGTGAAGCGACCAACGTGTGAGGAGATAGTGGCTTTCAGAAAGGGGCGGAGGCAGACTGCCCGACACCATCAGGAGCCCTCACACCCGCACCCAGCACGAAGCCAGCCCTGAGATGGTGACTTACCTTCTTCAGGTACGACACAGTGCTGCTGCTGTTTCTGCAGGAGCTGAGGGAGGAGTCCACGTCCTTCTTGACCAAGGTCAGGTAGTAGCCTGTTCCCAGCTGGTTCTTCAGAAACAGGGAGGAGCCCACACAGCACAGCTTCCCGTGGGAGATGATGGCGATCCGGTCCCCCAGGATGTCGGCTTCGTCCATGTGGTGTGTGGAGAGAATGATGGTGCGACCTGCCGGTCACAAACGCAAGAGCGGGGGAGGGGAGACTTGTTAATACTCATGAACTTAGTCCTTTAGGAGGCAGGAACCACTATGGCAGGCAGAGAAACAGGCAAATTAAACGACGTCCCCAAGATCTTGTGCCCTGCAGAATTCTCAAGTTCTAGAGTGGTAACGTCAATCACTTCTGTCCTGCATCTCTGGGGATCTTCGCTTCTCGCCCTTTTGGCTAAGATCAAGTGTTGTATCTCAGGGGTCTTGAGGTGAGGGCGGAGGGCCATGCTCAGGAATGCTCCTGGCTCTGTGCTTAGGAATCCCTCTTGGTAGGGCTCAGGGAGCCATAAACATGTCCCCTTCTCCTCTGCCAGCAGACAGAGGACCATGCACTTTAGTCTCCACTCAGCACTTTTCCTTACAACTTATAGTGCTGGGGACAGAGTTGGGCAATGACCCAGCCCCTGTTGCCGAGAATCTCAGTCTATAGGGAACAGTTCCTGAGCATCTGTCCTTCATCATTTCTCTTCCTGCAAGCTCCTAGGTGAAACATAAGCTTTGCCTTGAACATCCGGGTCTTCTGCCTCCACACTGTGAGCGAACAGAGTTTTGAGAAAAGAACGTCTGCATTTTCCCCTAAGAACCAATTCTGTCGCTCTGACAAGAGTGACAAGACCCGCCTGCCTACTCAAGAGCCTCTCGGCACAGTCTATAATTCAGACTCCACACGCAGCACTTACCTTGCCGATACTTAAGCAGCAGCTCCCAAATTCCCCTGCGGGAGTAGGGGTCCACCCCAGCTGTGGGCTCATCCAGAATGACGACTTTGGATCCCCCACAAAGGCCAAGGCCACAGACAGCTTCCTCTGCATTCCGCCTGAGAGAGAGAGAGAGAGAGAGAGGTCACCATGGTTTGGGGATGAAACGGTTCCCTCCAGACATCGCTAAAGCTAAAGGGCTGAGAAACATCAGTGGGGGGGGGGGGAGGCATGCCACAGCACATTTCTGACCCACTTGGCCCAGATGCGAGGCTTGAGCAACTCCGGGTGTGTGTGGGGGGGGGGGGGGCAGGAGAAATAGTGATGTTGGGAGCATTGTGTGTGTGTGTGTGTGTGTGTGTGTGTGTTTGTTTATGTAGGGGATGGGGTTGGAGAAAGAGCAGAGTTTGGAGCATCATGTGTGTGTGTGTGGGTGTGTGTGTGTGTGTGTGTATTACATAGGGGATGGGCCTGGAGAGAGTGGAGTTAGGAGCATCGTGTGTGTGTGTGTGTGTGTGTGTGTGTACGTAGGGGATGGGGCTGGAGAAAGAGTGGATTTAGGAGCATCATGTGTGTGTGTGTGTGTGTGTGTGTGTGTGTGTGTGTGTGTATTACAGTAGGGGATGGGGCTGGAGAAAGAGCTGAGTTGGGAGCATCTCTGCACCTCACCTGACAACTGGCTTGTCTTGCTTTTCAGCTTGCTGGGAGGCAAACCCACATCCAGGGCCATCTGCTCCATCTCCGCTTTCACGTGCTTCTCTGAGAGCCCTTTCAGGCGGGCATAGAACCAAATGTGCTCCTCCACAGTCAGCCTAGGGAAGGGGCACATCAGCTCTGGGCCAGGGGCTCTGGGCCCTGCAGAATGTCCCACAGTACGATGCCTCTGGACCCAGATCAGAAGAGAACGGGCACCTTTCCCCTTCACCATTAAAAGGGACTTCATCAACTTAGGAGAAAAATACCACCCAGGAAAGACTCAGCTCAGCAACACCTGCTGTGCTCAAGAAGCCAGAGCGGGAGTGGGACAGGGGCACTTCCAACCAGCTCCCGGCAGGCTTCAGTACCAGGCACCAAACTGATCCAACTGTGAAATTTTGCAGGTCCTCCAAGGCCCCATCCTGTCATCCATCAGTCAAGTGGCCAGTGAGGTTGTAATCTGAAGTGATCCTCCAGAAGCACTGAGAACCCCCTTGGGATCCTGGGAGAAGGCAGGCCCCTATGGAGACCCAGACTCCAAGCTGTTCAGTTGCAGTTGAAGGAAATGAGGGTGAGGTATGGGCGAGTTCTTGCCCAAGATCTTAGAGCACAGGTCTTCCTCAACTTGACCTGGCATCTCCCTGGTCCCCTACCTGCCTACCAGGCAAAGAACTTAAGCAGATGGAGCCTTGAGTACATAGGACTCTGGGCACTGCCACAGCCACCTGGTTTGGGTATGTGAGAGGGTATAGCAAGAGCAAGAGGATGAGCTACCGTCCCCTCCTGAATGACAATACCAGAATGCCCCATTTCCCAAGTTCTTGCAGGTTTGCTTGACTGAGGTCACCCCCAATACTGCATAATTCACCTTCTATTTATGCTCAAATCAAAGGACAGCAGGGTCTTAACATGCCAGGTGGCCAAGCCCAAGAAAGGCAGATGCTTCAGTCCACTGACAGCACACACAGCCCCAGCAGGTCAGCTCCCGACTCACATGTCAAACAGCACGTTGTGCTGGGGACAGACACCCAAGTTCTGCCGGATGGTGTTCATCTCCGAGCGAATGTCCTTCCCCAGGATATAAGCAGTACCCGAGGTGGGCGGGAACAAGCCGGTCAGGATCGACCTGAGGAGGAGCATTGGGGAGAACAGGAGTCAGCATTTGTGTCGCCTTCACCAAGTAACGGAATGACAGAGCCTGATCTGAATGAAGATTTCAAATTTGCAATGGAAAGGAAGCTGTCAGGCATACATTACATATGTCTCTAATCCTGTCCATCAGGATGAAATGGACTAAGCTGATCAATCTAGTTCCAAAAGAAAAAAATAATTTTCAAGTATTAGGTAGGAATTTTATGAGTTTTTAAAATTACTAATGTAATGCTCATAAATAATTATTTTGCATTTATGACCACAAAAGGGATGGAGGAGAAGATATAAAAGGTCACCTCTCCCAAGGACACATCCTGTGTAGTAGCTGGAGGGCCAGAACGAAAACAAGCCATCCAGGCTAACTGGGTTACTAGGACCCAGGCTTTCTTTTGAAAACACCCATTTGAAAGGCACTTGTGAATCTGGGAAAGGATGATTAAAGAGCCAGGGTTCAGCTGCTTTAAACCTCTGCTGAGGGTCAGAGGCCCTGGATGTTGTGACCACCTTCCAACAGATCTAGCCTTCCACATTCCTGCTTCATGCTCTGCACCAACCAGCTGGACTGTCCCAGTCAGAGACCGCAAAACTTCTACAGAACTCTGAGACCTACATGGGAAAGGTCACTGAAAGACCTTACCTGATTTGAGGTAATGAAACAAAACCTATCAAAACTAGCGCTTGAAAATCTATTATAATTCTTGTGATTAGACAGTATTTCTTATTTATATTCAAGGGTTCAACAGGGCCATAGCCAACAATGCTCAAGGGATCGTGTGGTTCTGGGGCTCGAAATAGACCCTCGCACACACTAGCCATGTGCTCACTCACTAGAGTGAGCAATAATGTGTTCCTGTGCTCATCACGCTACACTAGTGGGGCTCATTCGGAAAGGGCCACGCCTTCTTCTTACATGGTGGTTGTTTTCCCGGCTCCATTGTGGCCCAGAAAAAGAGGTGATCTGTCCCTCATAAAAGTTCAGGGCCAGACCATCCACAGCCACCTTCATGCCATCTCGGTAAACCTTCATCAGATTCTGAATGGACACGCCCAGCTTCAGGTGGGTGGGCTCCTCCTCCATGCAGACTGTGAAAGGACAGAAAGAAAACAGCAGTGACGCCACCATGAAAACTGATCAGTGCAGAGTCACAACAAGAGATTAGGCCTGTACCCTTATTATTATTATATTTTACTATTATCATTATTATTATTATTAAACAACCATGAAAAACACAGTTACAAAGCTGTCCAGGAGGGGTTTCATGCATACAATGTTCCAATGCTTATCCCTCCACCATTTCTACCACCAATGTCTTCAGTTTTCCTCCCTCCACCCATCCAACCCCACCTGAGTCTGTGGCAGGATCTTTCTCTCTCTCTCTCTCTCTCTCTCTCTCTCTCTCTCTCTCTCTCTCTCTCTCTCTCTCCTCCCCCCCTCGGGCATTCTGGTTTGCTTTACAGATACTGAGAGGTTATCATGTTTATTCCTTGACCCATTTTCATCAAGCAGTTCTTATCCAGAGTGATCATTTCCAACGATCTTTGTCACGGTGCCCCCTTGTCTCCCAACTGCCTTCTCCCCCTGCACTTGAGGCAGAATGTCTGTACTTTTAAACCTGTCCCCTTTCTGTGGTCACTCCTGGTTTCTTGAGAAGACAGGCAGGACGCGAATGATTCCTTGATTAGGGCTAGTCAGGCAGCAGTTATTGATGGGAACTCAACAACAAAGAAGCATTCATGGAAGACTGAGGAGAGGAGGAGACTTAGGAAGCAATTAAAATATAGGATGCCAACAGATGTTTAAAACATGTCTAGAAAGATGCCATGGAGCTGTGGGGTTCTGCCTAACTATGAAAAGCCATGATCTCTTGCTACAAAAACAGTTTGGATGACTTCAAAGGAAATATGATGAGTGGGGAAAAGCCCGGCTTCGTTTACATCACATGCTGGCATTAATGTTGAAGTAGAGGACAGATTAGTTGGTAGGTGTCAAGGGATGAGCAGAAGGGAGGTGAGTTTTTTGGGAGGAGCAGAGAAGATTTGTGGCAATGAAATAATTCTGCACCTTGGCTGAGGTAGGGATTTACATGGATCTAAAGATGTGAGAGAAAGACTGAATACAAACATGAATGAGGGCAAGTAACATTGTAACATCTGAGGAATATACCAAGATCATGATTTGGGATTTGATATTATGGCATGATTTTATGTATCAGGGTTAGCTGAGTGAAAGGTAATCCAGTCAATTCATTTTGCAACTACCTGAGGACAATTATTTTTTTAATAAAAGGGGTTTTGTTGTTCGTTAGTGCCAAGGAATTTCAGAGACAGAGCGAGAGATGGCCAGGAGCACAAGGAGGGGAGAGATATAGAGCTAGACCTTAGAGTAGGAATACAGATGGCGGGAGTGTTGGAGAAAGGGCCCACGGAGAACAGGACATAGCACATAAAAAAGACACGGAAGAATGGAAGAACACAGTGTGTTCTGGAAACTGCGGTCCCTGGTGAGTGCTAGACAAAAGAACTGAGAAATGGCAGCTGCAACAGAAGAACATCAGGACAGGCAGCTAAACAGCACGCAAGGGCTATTAGATGTCTAGTGCCCCGCTAAGGAAGATCATCACTGGTGATAGGAGGCACAGAAGAGTAGAAAAGGGTCTTACTCATCACTCAGAAGGCTCCAATGCACTCACTATCTCTCCCAAGAACCTAAGCAAACAGCCCAGATGGCTTGAGAGCTGTGGGCTTGCAACCAGCAGCTAGGAGTTAGAAGACCAGAACTCAGGGTAATGAAGAGGGCACCACTCAGAGGCATAAAGCTGAGCTCTGGTCACCACTGGTAGTGGCTACTCTGGTGCCAGCAGCCAGCAGAGGCAGGCCATAAAGTGACGGTTCCATGGGCAAGATCTGATTAGATTTTTTTATAGGCCTTCCACAGAAGAGTCCTGGCTCTTCCTGCCATTAGGAGAGGGTGGAAAGTATGAATGTGAATACACACAGGGGAACAGCAGGGGAAGGGATGTCAGATAAACACCCGCCTTCTTAGAGGCCAAGAAAGCAAAGTAAATGCCCCTCAGTGAGAAAACTTCCCTCAGAGACTCCCCAGTTAGTGAGCGACACTGGACACAACAGCACGTGAGGTCTGTAAAGGGGCATCACTTGCTATGTCTTAGTCCTTCGACACTAGCAAAGGGCAAGACCCATCTCTTGGCCCCCGGGGGGGTTGGCAGCACTTACTTTCTGTTACTCCCTTCGGGCTGGAACCAGGGGGGCTCTTCTCATCACATTCCTCCCAAACCAGTAGGACTTGGTGCAAGGAAAATACCAGGGCCTGGGAATTCCATACTGGCCTGAAAGCAACGCACATGTGTGAGTCTAAGTTGGGCAACATCCCAGTATTCTCCAAGTATCGAGGCCAGACCCACTCCCTGCTTGACACAGGCCCTGGAGATGGAATGGGCTGGGATGGAGCAGGGACTGAGAGAGAGGGCACACCCTTGTTGAGACTTTCTAAGTGGGGCACATACTTTGCACTTCATGAAATCTAATAAAAACACCCAGAGGCAGGCATCATGCCTCTTTTAGAGAAGAGAAAAAAGGAAAAATGCTCATATAGGCAGTGACCACTCAGAATCTGAATCCAGATCTGTAGGATCCAAACCGCATCTCCAAAGCAGTAAGTTCAGGTAAAGATAATACACATTTCATAAATACTGCATTGGAGGACACTCAGAAGGAGAACCAGAAAGTATGAACCCTTCTCTAGAATCTGATCTATATGGAAATGTATTCCAGGTAGGTACTGGTCAAAGAGATTAATTCATCAACGAGATTTATTGGTCAAAGAGGTTTACTGGTCAAAGAGATTTATTAAGGGAGGCACCAAAATGAGTCTCTAGGAATACTTGTTTGTTAAGTCACCAGCAATGCCTTAGAGCCAATGAGAGCGATTATGTACCGACTGTCAGGAAACAGAACCTCTGCCTATGATACTTATGGGGATACAGAATTAGAGAACTGCGTCAGCACTGGGCTAACCAACCCAGTGTAACCCAGCGGGGTTCCTCTCTGAACACCAACACGATGGCCCCAGGAAAATTACTCCTTTGAGTTCTTTCACCAGCAAAATGATAACATAACCCATTCCAAGGACTGTGATGAGCACTGGAGGCTCGACAAACCCTTGGTGTGGTGCCTGGAGAAAAGGCCCATTTATAGGGAATTATGGCAGCACAAAGCTCTGCATATTGCCCATCGACTGCTGCTCCTTGGATTATTTGTTTTCCACAGGCAGAACAGCCTATTTTTTTTTTACAGAAATTCTCCTGGTCCTGTAGAAATTTCAGCACCAAAAGAGGAAAGTTCTGCCTTTCCCGAGCTGATGACTAAGGCACGCGGAAGCTCCGGGTACCTGGAAAGACGGCCTCGATGTACCAAGTCATCACCCCGTAGAGGAAGGTATCAATCAGCATCATGGTGACCGAGGCGGTGAGGTTGAAGCCGTCTCCCTCCACAGGGCTCTCAAATAGGTTGTCCCACTGCACCCCAATGCCCTGCTCCTCAAACAGGGCAAAAGTACTCGCAGCCAAACCCAAAAGCCACAGGAGACAGCAGGCTCTGTGAGAAAGAGGCAAAAGTCACTCATCCAACTCCTTGTCACTTTCATTTTTCTATCATTTCCCATGTAAATTCCACCTGGAGAAATTCTAATTTGCAAAATGGATCAATTATAAGATATGGAAGTGTTCGCCTATAGCGTCCCTGGAGGGGCCCGGGCTCCTGGCAGCACAGAAAATGATTCTATTTATAACTGCTCATTTCAGAAACACATGTACAATGAGGAGGGAGCACCTTTAGAGTGTTAGGCTTCCAAAGATGCCCAAGGACTCACAATCCTGCACTCCACACTCGCGTTAACATTCACAGCGTTTATCAAGGTTCCCTCTGGGAAAACGCTGGTGGCTCAGGGTCAGAGAGAGGATACGGATGTCAAAAAGATCCAGACTGAGTCACCTGAAGCGTCTCAGAGGACAGTGCACCTGGCACTCAGCGAGCCTTGCCCACCTTCAAAGGCCCCTCCTCCTCCGTACCAGTCGAGGGAGGGCTGAAATCAGGGACACACAGGGAGGGAGAACCCTTCCTCCATCTTTGGTCGGTTCAGAAAAATATACCTGAGAGAAAAACCTCATACAGGACAGGATGAAGACTAGAACTAAGATGCCATCTGACCTCAGGAGCTTCTCATTCTATCTGTAATCTGCCTTTGTTACAGGCTGACCATGCCCAGGGAGAGCTGGAAAATCAACCGTAGAGAAGGCCTTGAGGGTCTGAAGGTGCTTCCCAAGGTTATCTATCCCCAAGAGAGCAGCTCTAGAATGAATCTGGCTCTCTGAACAATTCACTGAGAGGGCAAAAGACAGTGGGAAACCCAATCCCAGTCTTCATGGAGCCTGGGTCCGGGGGGGGGGGGGGGGGGGGCTGGGCTCCACCTGGACTAAAGAGGGGAGGGGGAGACACCAGGGCAGCTGTGACAGCAGCGCCTGCCCAGTGGCCAGAGCTACCCACCACAAAGATCTTGACGGTGAAGCCCACGTGGTCTTGCCAAGCCGAGCACAGGACGTAGGGCAGGTAGAGTGTGAAGTAGATGATGCCTCCGCAAGCAGCTGCCAGGTTGGCTCTGGAGAAGAAGGTGCTGATGAAGAAGCACTGCAGGATGGTCACCACAGCAAACATGGACAGGAAGATGAACACCACGCTGGGGTCGCTGTAGGGCAGCAGGTTCCCCAACTGGAAAGGAAGACACCCATCACCATGCCGCCTCGACCAGGAGAGAGCATTGCTGCACGCTCCGCAGCAAGGGAGCCTGTCCCTCCCCATCTCAGAGATAACGGAGCGGGAGCACGCTGCTCCTTCCTCTCAGGCAGAAATCCACATCAAGACCAGGGGGATAAATGTCCTGTTGCCAGACTCAGGAGTAACAAGAGATTCCTGAGCACAGAGCCCGGCATCAACCCTGAGCACAGCTGGGTGCGCCCCATCAAAAAAAAAAGAAAAGAACAGTGTTGAAAAGTGGTATGTGTTATAGTTCAGTTTGTTCTCATTTCTCCATGAATAAATTTTACTCAGTTTCTTTTTTTATAAGGACTACAGATCATGGCACCAACAGGGACTTGTACATTACTTCTCCCTCCCAAAGTCAACACAAACAGGCAGGAAATCTTAATGTTGCCTTGCAAACCTGCCATGGGTTCCACATTCCCATAGTCACGCAGTCCCTTGAGGACTTGGCAAGCAGCTCTGTACTGAGCTTACTCTGTGTACCTGAGTCTGCTGGAGCAGGACATGCCAGCACGCAGTTATCTCATCGTGGTTCCCACCGACCAACTGCAGAAGCGACCCCTGACCACAGAACTCAGCTACCATAGGCAGGAATTGAGCTGACTCTCCTGTCAGATGACCTCAGCGAAGTCTTTGTTTCATTGTATGTTTAACAGCTATCTCGCGAGGATATATGACAATCCATGTGACGTACACTGAACAGGTCCTGGGAATCAGTGTTCATGTGTACCCAACAATGGCTAGTAGTTAAATACACGTCTCGCCCTTTGTACCCACCCCACTCCTTGCTTACTAAAAGCTGTTGTTTTCCACCCTGGCACATCCTTAAACAAAACAAATGAGGAGAAGGAAACTGGCATGAACCTATGAATGTATAAGGTAGATACAGATCCACAACGCACAGGAATCCCTTCAAGAGGGACCTGCTCTCCTGTTGTGGGCAGGCAGGCAGGTGCCAATTCCTTTGGATTTGCCACAGATGCATAGAGCCTCACAGCTAGGAGACACACCCTTCACTGAATAGAGGACCTGAGGTCAGAGAGAGAGGCCTGGGGGACCTAAAGAGCTCGTGGAGGAACAACTCCAACAAGTTGTTTATGCTCCAGCTGGTCCTGTGGGGAGAGTCTGTCGAGAACTTCCCTGCAGCCCCATCCTGCGCCCCTCCCTATCATTCCAACAGATGTCGAGGCAGGCTAGGGGAGGCGGGTGGAATTGGGGTTATTGGTGGTGGGAAATAGGCACTGATGGGGGATGGGTGCTGGAACACTGTATGACTGAAACCCTAACATGAACATCTTTGTAATTGTATATCTCATAGTCTTACAATAAAATGTTAAAAAAAATACCCAGGTGCCACTTTCTTTCTCAACCTCCGCTTCCAGAAAGACCATGCCCACAACAACATATATTTTTCTGATTATGATTTTTTAAAAATTCTTGCAGAAAACCAGAACCTTTTAGTGCCGGAGAGAGAGTACAGCAGGTAAGGTATTTGTCTTGCAGGGGTCTGACCCAGGTTTGATCACTGCTACCCTATAGCAGTGGTCCCCTGAGCTCTGTCGGGCGTGATCCCTGAGGGTAGAGCCTAGAGTAAGCCCTGCTGGGTGTGATCTAATCTCCAAAATATTTTGGGCAGAATTCCCAAAATCACTCTCAGACATTGCCAAAAGCCCCAACTATACCATATGCTGTAGGATGTGTTGACCTGAAGCCTAGTCCTTAGTAGCTGGCCAGCTGGGTGGACTCTGGCAAATCAGGGCCCCATCTGAAGCTCTCCTTCTTTGACTAGAAAATGAGACGACAGGAGATCACCTGTATAATCTCCTTCCCTCTTAAAGCCTCTTCTCGTCTCACATCACCTGTGTTGGGTGCTTCAAAGCTCCCCAGCCCGGAGGAGCAGAAAGGGAGCCTTACTTTGAGGATGACCACCAGCAGGCTGGCGCTCACAAGCAGCGGGATGAGGCTACTGATGAACCAGCTAAACCACAGGATGCCGTTGTCCAGGCCCATGATACGCATGGTCTCTTTCAGCCGTGCCTCCTTCTTGTACACGATGCCCTTGATGATCACAGCCACGGAGTAAATCCAGGCCAGGGTCATGAAGAGGGGCATTGATCGGCTCACCACCCTAAGGAAGCTGGAAGACCCAGAGAAGGGTGGTGGGGAGAATTAATTACAAGCGTGAGCAAGGGCTCGGGGGCTCGTGTCTCAGACTGAGACACAGAGAAACCAACAGAAATGAGCCAGAGATGGGCAACCCTTCAGGACTCTGAAACATGGAGATGAGCAAATGCCTCACGAACAGCGCACTGCAGTGATAAACATTCAACCACCCCATATCACCAAGTCAAATTTCTTTGGACACCTCTATTGGTATCTAGGTAGCCTTGATATGTCATTAAGCTAAATGTGGCTTATTTTTAAGCATTATGGCAAAAGTTCAACCCTCTCTTTCATGAAAATTCAACACCTCCATGATCATCTCACTAATGACTTGCCTCACCTCAGTCTGGGTAATGCATAAATATACCCAGGCAGCTCTTAAGGGAAATGTTTGGATTCTGAACTAAATCAGGAAATGCTGCGGTAAAAGAGACACAGAATCTGGACTCTGAAATTCAAGGCTCGAGTCCCAGCTTTACTACTTATGCACTTCACTGCTGTATTTTAACAGTGAAAAGGCCCTTAATACTGCTGATCTCCCATCAGGTGTGTGTGGAGACACCCTGTCTAGAGCTTGGGAAAGATCCTCCTTAGAAAGTTCCAGCTAACAATGTGAAAAAGAAGAGGGAGAGAGATGCAGAGACAGACAGAGAGAGAGAGAGAGAGAGAGAGAGAGACAGAGAGAGAGAGACAGAGAGAGAAAGAGGCGGGGTACCTGCTACTGAGGCAGCCTGGGGGTGGGCGGGAGGGGGTGGGGTACATTGGTGGTGGAAATGGAGCACTGGTGGAGGGATGGGAACTGGAATACTGTATTACCAAGAACCAATTATGAATACCTTTGTAACTGTATGTCTTACGGTGGTATAAAAAATTTTTTAAAAAAATGAAAGTTCTAGCTAATCTTTCTGAAGGGGAAAATTTAAACATTTCTGGGTGACCTGAAAAAGCTAAAACGAGCCAAATAAATAACTGGCTGCTCAGTGCAAAACAAGAGAGCAAATGCCAGGAAATAAACCGGTGCCCTCTGTTCTCGGATCTCTACATACACACACTCACACTCACACACATGCACAAACACACATACCACAACAACAGAGAATAGGAGTGTGTTCAAAGTTTGGAAGACATTACATAATTCAAATGCCTGCAGAAAGGACACCCCGCCCTTTCTGTCTTCCAAGGAATTATTTGAGCCAAGGGAACAGCCTCCACAATGGGAACTGAACAGTCAGCTAAGTGACTTTTATACTTGTATGTGTGAGTATGTGCGTGTCACAATTTTTGAGCAGAAGATAGTGTATAAAATATTTACTTGCTACTAGTCACAGACTACAAAGGAAGAAAGACTGCCAAGTGTGCACATGTGTGTAACACTGTTTAATCCATAAATAATGGATATTGATGCACTACCTAGAGTTAGGTGAGGCAAGTCATTAGTGAGATGATCTTGGAGGTGTTGAATTTTCATGAAAGAAAAGGCTGAACTTTTGACATAATGCTTTAAAATGTGCACACATATGCACATGTGTCTATGATGTGGCTAAAACTGTCAACTGTCTAATTCTGACTTATTCCAAAAATCTTCATGGAACATCAAAAGCAGTATCTGATCAGTCAATATCAATGAATAAAATAAACTTAAATCATTCCCCTAAAACTTGTGTTTATGTGTATGTCTGTTTGTGCATGCATGGTTGATAGGAGAAAGGTTGGGATGGAAACTCACATGTCATCAACGTAGCAAGGGTAAGGCATCTGCTGCACATAGACCCCAGTTTTCTTCTCGGCGCCAGTGAGTACCCTGATGACTGCTTGTTCCACTATGTCCTGCAAGTAGGCAAAGCCACCCCAGACATACCGCATATCTTCAAAGGGGTCGGCTCGAGGACCCGGGTCCCAGTACCTAAACCAAATCACAGGTGTTTAAGCATTCCAAAAATTCAAATCACCCACAAACCCAGCAATACAGAGCTCATGGTTTCATATATGTATTTTACTTTCCGACAGTGCACCTATCATTTTTATACTGATAAAATCAGAATGAGCATATCATGTATCAGGTGGGTTGTATCCATCCATGGTCTACCTAGCACTGCACCAAGTGGACATACAAAGACTTATATACTCATTCCCATCTTATGATGGTGGTTTGCCTTTCATGTAAAAATAAATAGCACTAACATGGAGAGCTTAAAGTTAGTTTTGTTTCTTTTTCACTTTTGTTTTCTCGTTGACTTTACTTCCTTAGAATGAATCCCCTTAAGTGAAATACTGAATCAAAAGAAAATGACAGTTTGTGAACTTTGAGATAAAACTCTCCTACTCTGAATGTTCCAGTTCCAAAATCAGGCCACCAATTTACTTTCTGCTGAAACACCTACCAAGTTAAAACAGTGTCTGTTTTATTAGATAAAACAGTGTCTCCAGCATTATTAGCTTAACTGCTCTTGACTTCCCAAGTCTGACTCGAGTGACGGGATTCCACTTACGCATCTTTGATCTTATTTGTCCTCTCCACATTGTCAATGTCCATTCGGATCTTGTATTTGACATGATGAGGCAGCTCAGCACTGCCGGGAGTAATTCCAGTAAACACAATACCGCCCAGAACTTCCTCTCGTCCAGCAGCTCCATGGACTTATTGATGAGTCGAGCCTCTGTTGCTGTTGCTTCAAGTTTGTCCAGGTTGACACACTGATGGAAAAACAGCCTTCATGAGAACCCTGATAGTTGGGGAGACCAGCAGTTGTCAAGGTAAATGCTATCCTAGGAGGAAAGGGCTTCCACATGGAGTCAGCCTCAGCTCAACTGACCTTTCCTTATACTCTGCCGAGAATAGATTATTTTTCTAATCTGGCTTAGTGGTAGGTTACTTATACTAATTTTAGTGAAGGGAAAATTTGAAGCAATGATCATGTCTAACTTTCTTCTATTTTCTGAACAATACTGAGTCCTTAACAATTAACAAGCAAAAACACATACCCACATATTATAGCATATATGTGTGTATATATAATATATAGGTATATGCATGTATATACATATATGTATATATGCATATATAATATATCTATATGTGTATATGCATATACATATATACGTATACACATATATGTACACTACATATATACATATATGCATATGTATATATGTATATACATATATACATATATATACACCCTCACACACACATACCCATAGATAGATGTGTGTGTGCCAAGAACTGAACCCAGGGCTTCTCATCCTCTGCCACTGATCCATATCTCTGACGCTATTAAATTGCACAATTTTTCAGTATGAAATTCTCTTAGGGAAGGAGAACGTTGGGCCAAACTTGGCTGTGTGCAAGGCCTATTCCTGGCAGTGCTCGGCGGACAATATGTGGTCCTCTGAGAGGCAACCAAAGTCAGCTATATAAGACAAGATTCTTAATCTCTGTATTAGCTCTCCAGTCTGTGTTTAGAACTAAATTCTTATGGTGTAACTTGTCCTACAAGAATTGTAAAATTCGTGGCTGGAGAGATCTTACAGTGGGAAGAGAGCGCTGGCCTTGCATGCAACTGGCCTGGATTCAATCCCTTACACCCGATAGTCCACCAACCCCACCAGGTGTGATCCTGAGCTCACAGTCAGTAGTAAGCCCTGAGCACCATCAGGTGTGAACCAAAAAAAATCAAAATAATACTAATTTTAAAGTCTCATTATCAATGCGTTATCTAGTAAATACCTTGTTCCTATTAGGACCTGGACTATCAAATCAGGGAAAATCTAAAGGACAATGGATAGATCCACTCTTGAGCTAGAACAAATAGAGCTAGGCAGATCTGGTTACTTATTTATAGAGTCATTCAGCTGATACTTATTATATACCCTTTGCTAGCTTTAAGGTCTACCACACTCTAAATAAATCTATACAGTATTTCTAAGCTTTCCTCCATGCTGACCCTTATTGCATCACCTCAAAAAAAACAGCCCCAGACTTTTCTCAGACCCAAGAAACTATGCTCACCTCCATGAAGCGGGATATGGTTTGGACTGCCCGGTTGGTCTCATTGAAGGCTTCTCTCCAGGTGTACACAGAGCCATTCGTGGATGGAACATCTTCTGGATGCTTGGCCAGAAATGTCACAATGTCGTTGGCCGTCCAATCTAAGCCATCCAGCCGCTGTTCCCAGAAGTGCTCATTGCCTCTGCTGTCCAACAGAGTCTGCGGGCCAATGGGAAAGGACCAGGGCTAAACACCAGCTGCGTCTTGGTGAGTTTTCTGATTCACAAGAGGCTTTCACATAGGTGGTTTCTTTTTAACCTTCACGTTAGGATTTTGAGGTTGTTTATCAAGATCCCATTTTAAGATCAGAAAACAAAAGCCAGGAGGAAATTATTATTTCAACCCAGGTTATCATAAAGCTAAGAGGCAGGAAACTGAGTCTGAGAATCAGACCACCTGAGCCTTGAGGCCCTATGTTTTCTCCTATACAAGCAGCCTCTAACAGTAGTAACCATATACCAACAGCCACCACAACAATAATCTGCTCCAACTCACACAACACCATAAAAGCAGTTATCTTTAACAGATAGCTTCATTTTTTTTTCACATAGGAAATAAGATTCAGAAAATTCAAGTGCCCTGACCCCAGGTCACAGGACTAAGAAGATAACTTCCCATAAAATGCTCTCTCTAAACAAACTCACTTTTGTTGTTCAACTAGAGAATGTAATGCTGCTATGAAAACAAGTAAAAGATTATCTTTCCCAAAGGTTGGACACATGGGGCCCGCAGCGAAGGCCTCTTCCCTATGCCGTGTTCCCTCAGGTTCCCCACTTGGGCCTGTGTGGAAGAGGAAAACAAACCCTCTGGTCCTCAGGTCAAAATGACTCAGGCTGAACCCTGCAGAAATGTCTCCAGTAAGGTCAGCTTCAGACTCAACCCATGGAAAAGAAGCAGCTGCTATTTCCCCCTTGACAGCTTTGAGGTGAGAAATAAAAAGCTGACTCTACTGAAATGGAACCTCCAAGGGACCAAACACTGCTATCTTTTTTTTTTTTTTTTTTTTTTGCTTTTTTGGGTCACACCCGGCAATGCTCAGGGGTTTCTCCTGGCTCTGCACTCAGGAATTACTCCTGGCGGTGCTCGGGGGACCACATGGGATGTCGGGATCGAACCCAGGCCGGCACAGGCTGGCGCGATGCAAGGCAAACGCCCTACCCGCTGGGCTATCGCTCCAGCCCCAACACTGCTACCTTTTATAGTGGTCTTATTTCTACTAAGAGTATAAGCGTGTTTTCCCCATGTGGCTTCCTATTTATTATTTTAATGATAACGTAACAATTCTATAGAGCACACAGACTAATTTTGTTAACTATTCCCATACTGCTAGGCATGTAAGTTTCTACTCTCTCACTATGGTAATTATTAGAGTGGGAATATTTCTTCTCGGATAGCAGCAAAATCATTTCTGCTGAGGATAGTAAGTGGGTAAGGCACTTTTGTTGCATGTAACCAACCTGGGTTCTATCCCTTGCATTTCACATAGTCCCCTGAGTCCCACCATGAGTAATCCCAGAGTGCAGAGCCAGGGAGTATGTCCTGAGCACTACTAGGTGTGATCCAAAAACTAGAAAATAATAAAATTATTTCTGTAGGATACATCCTTGGCAAGAGATGGCATGAAGGTATACAAGACAGCACTTTTTAATCATTCATACAATTCTGATTTGAATTTGCTTTTCAATAAGGACTAACAATTACCATGGTTATTGGGAAGATTTATGTATTTCTGCTAAAATATAAACTGGTCCTCACCAAAGTTCACAAGGATATAGCTTAGTAGTTCTGAAATGGCTTTTTTGGGAAATTTGAACCAAACATAAAAAGAGCAAAGTGAGGAAATGAAGTATTTGGGGTAAGGCCTCCCCTGCTGACGTTGGCTGTAGGGCCGCAGGGTCAAGGATGGCAGCAGGGTCGTGAGAAAAGTCCATGACACCATTGACACAAGGGTAGCTGAGGGACCCACGGGACTTAAGATAAGGCTTTGGAATGGGAACCAGAGAGAAGGACCTTCAGAGGAACTAGGTTTCGTGACTAAACAGAGAAGTATCTCAAGATCTATGGGCTACTGTAGTGGAAGAAGCCAGAGGCAGAACGGTGGCTTTAGAAGTAAGGGGAGGTCAAAGAGTACAGAGTTTAAGTTAGGTGTGATGAGAAGGTTCTAGGGCTCTACAGCCTAGTGTGTCTAGCAATACTATAGACCTGAAATTTGCTAAGGAGCAACTCTATAAGGCCAGAGGTATACTAAAGAGCTTACTAGTGATTATTTCTCAATGTATATGTATAGCGAAATTAAAGTTACAAGCCTTAAATATCACTATCTTCCCGTTAATCATCTATTTGCTAGAGCAGGCACCAGTAATATCCCCATATATCCTGTCTCATGCTAGTAGAACCCAAAGGGCATCTGCTTGCTCCAGGAACATAAAGAGCCTCAAACCATTATATTAGGTCATGGGAATGACCTAATATAAATGTTACTGGTATTTGGCATATCAAATACAACACGAGCAGCTTGCCAGGCTTGCTGTGCAGGTGGCATACTCTTGTAGTCACCTCTAAATAAAGCATTTATTGATGAACCGGCGTGGCCACAAGCGGCCACATGAGCCGGGCTGTGATAGTCTGGTCTGCTGGGATAGTCTGGTCTGCTGGTGGTCTCCACCCAGCAGACCAGACTAAGCCTTAAATATAGATTATTTATATTTGTTATCGATGCCTCAATAAATGTGGCAAAAAGAAAGTATGAAAGCCAGGGAGCGAGCTCAGAGGGCTGGGCTCCACGGTGTGCATGCAGGAGCCCTGGTTCCATTGCTGGGATTGTGTGGTTCCAGGAGTGGCCCCCAAGCACTGCTGATGTGGACCCCCCAAACTAAATAAATGAAAGCATTTATTTATAAATATGAGCAACCTCGATAGAAACAGAAGCTATAGACACAGCCCCATTCACCAGACACAAGACCACAGGGAGGTGGGGGGGAGGGTACAGAGAAGACCATGTGTGTGGCGCTAACACACTTTAAGAAAGAGATAGAATGGAGGAGGCATCTTCAACATCCGCCTTCAAGCTAATGAACCCCTACTCAGCAGCTGTTACCAACCATCTCCCTCCCTCCTACTTCCGGTAGCCATTAGTTTAGGGGAGATACCCACCATCTACCAGTCAGAAGAATCACCCTGAAGCCTCTCTAGTTTCCACCTCTCCAAAGTCAACCCTTTACCAGGCTTCCCTGCCAACCAAATTCCTTGACCCTTCACTTGAACAGGTGGCAATCCGGTCATTGCCTTCCACCTCTGTGTTCTTCAATCCACTTGACAATCAGAGTTTATATATTTACAGCTTTCTTTTGCTAGAAACTTTAGCATATTGCCCAGAGCTGAGAGCAAAAGCAATTGGCTTGACACACAAAGCCCGCCACACCATCTTCCTTCTCAGACACAGCACACATTCTCCAGCAGAATTCCTCTTGAATGCCTTGGTTGTGTTCATAAGAGCCTTTCCTATATGAACTAGAAGCCTGTGAACTGCTAGGTCAACCATGACAATGTTTCCACATAACCATAGGGCAAAACATCTCTCTCGCTACAGATCAAAACTCAGAGAGCACCGTCCCCAGGGCCCATCATGATCCTATGAGGATGAGAAGACAAGAAGCCCAGCAAGTAGAAATGTGAACTCTAAGAAGAAGACCAGAAAGGAAAGGCTTCCTGCAACCACACCTAGATGCAGGGTGCTGTCTATGCCCAGACTGTGTGAATCCCTCACAGAGGAAATTTTGGAGCCTGAAAGACCCCATAAATAAGGGTATGGGATGTCACAACTATTAGTTAGTAAACCCATACTAATAAATATTCATGATTTTTCACCCAAGTCTCTTAATTTTTAAAGGCTCTAATTTAAGCATTCTGCAAATGTAACTGAACTAGTACCACAAAGATGACTTCAGTCTCCTCATCACAGGAAAGACCCTGGACTCCCTCCTTTGGTATCAAGGAAAGCTCTAAGCCTGAGAGTACCTTCTAAGTAGCTACTCCCTCTAAATTCCTTCTGGATCAATAAAGTCTAAAACAAACAAACAAGGCAAACTGGGGGGTGGGGGTGGGGGGGAAATCCATCCTGCTTCTTAACAGGAATGGAAACAAAAAGAAGGGGCCTCCCTCACCATGGAGATAGGAAATAGTCTAATGAATCTGATTCAGTTCAAGGCAGATATGACGCGATTAAATGGCATGCAAGCTCAAGCAAAGGAGACAATCTGTTCCTGCCCGACTCCTCCGCTTTTGAATGCAATTTTCTGCAGAGCACTTATCCCTTTCAAGTGCTTCTGAGACACTAAGTGCAATTCCCTCCACATAGTAATGGAGTCTCTGCACTCAGAGCCTTGGGAACGAGTATCTCAGACCCATCTACAGAACAGATACGGCCTTTGTGCCCACACCTCTACCAATGATCTACTCGGGCATAGGAAAGGCTAAGTAAGAGTTATGTTTGGTCTAGGGTCAGAAATGGACATGACTAGGGTTCTGCAACCACCAAACTCTTCCTCAAAATATCAGCCCTTACCAAGTTTCTTAGAAAACCGATCTGCGTCCCAGGTACACTGATGTACACTAAGCTGTTACCTGCCTCATCACATGAAAGGCGACAGCTCTGAGCTTTAGTTCTGCTCATTATGTCTACCCTGCATAGACATAACGAGTCTCATGGCATCATTTCTGAGACAAAGACAAGAAACTTCACTTCTGAGAGTCAAACAGGTACTTAGCAATCAAAGGGCCACTCACCCGAACAAGGTCCATTTCTGAGCTACTTTCCATGAAGGTCCAAATCTTGGGGCTAAGCTCTTCCCACATGCCTTCCAGATCATGAAACACGGCCAGTTCCTGGAAAGTCTTATTCACCTGAGTCAGGCAAGCAGAGACAGGAAAAAAATCATTCTCTTCTGAAAAAGATGCTCCAGTGTCCATCCCTTCCCTTCTCCAAGAATGTCCGCTTACTGTTACGATTCAGATACCCAAGGCCCATCATAATCAGCTCTGGTCTGGCTTGAACTTGAGGTTCTCACTCTTAGGAAATCCCTGATGCACCACGAACAGACTCAAAATACTCCACATAAAGTCGTTTTTCCTTTCCTTGTCTACTTCGGACCATGCTATAAAGGAACTCTTGGATCCAGGTGGCTTACCTCGCCATCACCTGCCTCGTGGCTGGAGTGTCAGGAGTATACAGGATCTTCCCGACAAGCAGAGGTTTGAGAGCCTTCCAGATGATTCGAGAAAGAGGGCTGGACTCCAAATTTTTCATCAGATCATTGCAGTAAGGACCTAAAAAAGATAAAAGTCAAATATTCAAATGCATAATCATATGCTTGGAGGAACGACAAGGGCTTTGAGGCCAGCTCGCCTGTACTGGGTTCAAATCACAGCTCTCCCTCTTAGTTAGCTGCAAAGCCAAAGATTTATCTGATCCTCAGTTTGCCTCTCTGTAAAAATGAAGCTAAACAAAGCTACCTAGTTGGTGGAGATATGAGGGAATGAACATTTCACATGTATGAAAATGAACATACATATGAATACGTATGTTCATACATATGTTCTATGTATGAATCTACTTAGAAACATATGTATGTTCTACACATGTTACCTGTAGAACCCCTAAAAAAAGCTAATACATAACAAGTTTGTTGCTAGACTCATGGGAAACACACAACTGAGGCAATCAAGAAAAATGCTTTGCTCTGCACAAACCCACATAACTTGATTCATTCTCTTATTCTCACCATTTTGCTTGCATTGAAAACAGAAGGCTGAATTTAGGCATCAGTTTTCAAGAAAAAAAAATCCCATTAATTAATAAGTCTCATCACAACAATTTATAGTCAACATACTAAAAAAATAAAAACTGAAAAATCCACACGCCAGAACTATAATACAGTGGGTAGGGTGCTTGTCTTGCACGTGGCCAAACCAGGTTTGATCCCTGGCACCCCATATAGTCACGAGTCTGCCAGGAGTGACCCCTGAGCTCAGGCCAAAAACAAGCCCTGTGCACCACAGGGTGTGCCTCCCCGCCCTCCTGCCAAGAAGAAAAGAAGAGAAAGAATGCTAGAACAGCTCTGGGGGCAGAGCAATAGTGGGGAGGGTGTTTGCCTTGCAGGAGGCTGAGTTCAATCTCCATATAGTCGCCCCAGCACTTCCAGGAGTCATCCCTGAGCATCCTGGCGTGTGGCCCCAAACAAAGCAAAACAAAAATTTTAAACCCCAAATTCAAAGGTGATAACAGTTAATCTTCACTTATGCAGAAGGAATTTTGTGTTATTTTTTAAATTCCCTTATGGGTTCTCAATAGCCCCTGCACATTGCACAGATAACTTTTTTAAAAGGAGGATTTGTGCACATTTCTACTGGCTGTAGAAAGGCTCCCTTGGATTGATTTGCAAAGCAAGGGAGCACAGAGAAGGGTTTTTCCTGTGACAGGCTCTAATGTCATCCCCTCAGGCTGGCAAAGCCCTCAGTGATGTCTGAGACACTTTCCTCCAGAGAAGAATAAATGATTCTCCGGTTACAGGAACACACACGAAGTTGTCCTGAAGACATACATGCAGTTGGAAACAAAGAAAATTCCCTTGCATCATGTTTGCAAGGAAAAAGAAGGCATTGTCTAAGACTATAGTGGTAGCGGCTCTCTGCCACTAGGCACGGGACACAGATACCCTCAAAACACGCCTCGGGCGTGAGCAAATTAAGCTGTTACAAGGTTCCTTAGCACTGCCTTGAAGGGGAGGACCATAAGCTAATGGCATATCAAAAGTGTAGGACCACCGGCACACATGCCACCAGAAACAGGCATTCTACACACAAACAGACACAATGTACTCTACACACAAACGCACAGCGGACCTGACTTAATCTCAGCTGTTGTGAGGAAAGAGAATTCACCTCCTTAGCCTCTCTGAACCTAGAAGCCTATAGAATGAGGAGTTAGGCAGCCTTTCACCCAGTGTTATCCTCTAGGTTAAATTTAAGGCAATAATTAATTAAAGTTTTGTTGGAATCACTTGTCACTTGTCTTCCTGTTGTTCATCGATTTGCTCGAGCGGGCACCAGTAACATCTCCATATGTCCTGTCCCATGCAAGTGTAGCCCAAGGGCATCTGCTCGCTCTAGGAACACGAAGAGCCTCAAACCATTCCTTCAGGTCAAGGGAATGAGGTCTATCATTGTTACCGGTTTTTGGCATATCAAATATGACATGGGTAGCTTGCCAGGGCTCTGCTGTGTGGGTGGAATACTCTCGGTACAAATATATTGTTGGAATAAATAATATAAATAAAATGTGTTCTGTGCCTAAGGCGGCAGGTTGGGACTGGGAGGGCAACTTGGGATATTGGTGGACAGAAGGTCACACTGGTGGTATTGGAACACTAAATGCCTGAAACAGCTGTATAATGGACAACTTTGTAAATCACAGTGTTTTTAATAAAAATTAATTAAAAATAAAAATAAATAAGTAAATAAATAAATTTAAGGCAATAGCTTCAGGGGGGTGGGGGTGGTGGGCGCGCCTATCCCAGATGCCCGGTTCTATCCGCAGCACCACATGACCACTCAGTACCCCAGAGCAGAAGCCCCACCAGCATCTGGGAGGTGGCCACATCTGGCGGTGCTCAGGGGTTACTCCTGACTCTGTGCTCATGAGTCGCCTCCCAGAGCTGATTGGGCAAATCATATGGGATACCCAGTACAGAATGTTCCCTAAATGCTAGTTTTCTTAACAATTGCTTTTAATGGTTTATATATATATACACATTTATATATATATAGTTTTATATATATATATATATATATACATACATACATACATACATACATATATTTAAATACAAAGCATACACCACAGAGGAGGAAAGGAAAAGGTGTGTGACGAACTTGGGAACACTCTCCTACATCCCCAGCCATGTCTCCCCAAGGGGATCACTGGCTTTAAAATGATTCATTCATCTTCACTGCTGAGACGTGCTACAGTGGGAACTGAGTGCTGACCAGAAAAGCTCAGTCCCTGTGTGAGCACGCAGACGCACAAACATCCAAAGCTACTGCAGAGGCGAAGCGTGAGCATGAGAAGAAGGGAGGCGGGGCACAGTCCGAGAGCTCAGGGTGTGATGAGGGTCAGGGCTTCCGGCGCACTCACTGGTGGAGTTGTCGTAGAAGGGCCTGGCCTCTTCCTCAGTGTTGTTGCCTCCGAACAGGGCTTTGTAGTTGTTGTCCTCATACCAATTGAGCGACTTGATCTTCAGGCCTCCCCCTCAGGGTGGCCGCAGACGATGCGTGACACAGCCTGGTATATCTGGGTGGAGGTCCTGGAGCTGTTCATGTCGGTGAGAAACAGCACTTCTTGGCGCATGTCGCTCCAGCTCCTCATGCTGAACAGCTGGTGTCAGGAAACAGGAGACCCAGGAGAAGGGAGAGCAAAAGTGGGGGGGCAGAAAAGAGAAAGAAGCATCTTAGTCTCTTGATCACCCCATTTCAGAACACGGCCTATAGGACATCGCTGTGCCTCTTTTGCTGTCCCACAGAATCCTGAGACACATTCTGTCCTGCTGATCTACAGTTTAACAGGAGCTCTCAGAGGGGCCCAAGAGATCAGGATGATGATGGACGTGGAAAAGTAAGATAACACAGGCTCAAAGCTCCCAAGGCCCTGGGAAATGGAATTCTCGCCTGTGGACTCTCTCCTGGTAGACAGGAGACCACTCCAGGCAGCTGTGACTCATACACACATACACACACAGAAGAACGGAATGAGGGGCACCATACTTTGCTTTTAGTTAGCAAACAGCTAGTCTGGTAAAATGCTTATCTGGTCTGGCTAAGGGAAAAAGAAAAAAGAAAAGTTTCTGGTAAGACAAAAGCAGCATAGGAGGGATGGGGGTGGGGAGGGGAGGAATTATCCACTATACAAAACCTGTCAGAAACTTGCAAAGGGAAGTGAAAAATGGGAGAAAGATCCTTGGGTTTAACTAATTGGTTCTGAGACATCTATCTGTCTTAAGTTTCTTCATCAGTAAAGTATGGTGATAAACGGATAACTTTTAAGATCTTTGATGCTTCAAAACCTGGTTTTATATTTAATATAACATTCAAATCCAAAGCACCTACCTTACCAAACTCAGCATTTAAAAACAAATAAAAATGACGGTGGATGATAAGAATATAAGTAGTGAGAGACAACGTACCTCTTGGGTCAGAGTTCCAAGACTATCCAGCAAAATTTTTGTGGCTTCAGCCAGCTCGTTGTTGGGGAAGGGAGACGTGGAGTTTAGCTGTGCCTGAAATTTAAAAAAAAAAAAAAAAAGAGAAAAGAAAAGAAAATTTTTGCTTTTAAGCTCAACTGTAAACCTGGATTTTTCTAATGAATATAAACAAATTAATGAAGAACATTCAAAATCTTGATTTTTTAAAATTCAAGGAAACCACTCCTAACAAAATAAAATAGTAAAATATACTAAGTATATGTTTGCATGTTGCTTATTTCAGGTAAGAATTACTAACTTCTGGGGCCAGAAAGCTAGTTCAAAGGGTTGGCAGTCATGCTTTGCATACATGACATGTCAGGTTGGATCGCTGGAATGTGTGGCCTCCTGATAGCTGCTAGTCGTAGAGTTGGTGGACTGGAGAACTGCTGGACCAAACACCAGAACATCAAGCCGACACCACAGACCAACCATCACCAGAAGGGGTTTTGATCACCACTGGAGAGGCTTCATCTCAGATGGAATTAACTTATGGTTACTTTCAAAATACTATAAGAATACATACTATAAACTGGTTATGTGCAACATACAAAATATACCTCATGTAGAGAGTGACTGGGTTTAATGCAAGGCTAATCACAGATTCCTAGCTCTGTGTCTACAAGATGGGCAACATGGGCATGGCCTGAGAAGTGAAAAAAGGAAATGAGAACGATAATGTTGCTAAATCCTTCATGAGCTGTATATTACGGATTCACCACCAGGATCTCACCATTCTACAAGGAAGTGATCATTGATGTCAAAAGAGGGGTTCGATAGGATACCATTTCACCAAAACTCTTCAGCATCACCCTCGAGAACGCCATGCAACAATCAGGATGGGAAGGAATGGAAGTGAAGATAGAAGGTCGGCAACTACACTACCTCCGCTTCGCTGATGACATCGCCCTAATAACACATTAGACAAGCAGCACAAATGCTGGCTGACTTTGACCGTGAATGTTGATAGGTCTACAGCTGAATCTCAGCAAAAGAATTTTCATGAAAAATGAACTAGTCCAGATGCTCTATTCACTCTCAATGGAACAAACATCTCTGAATGCAACAGTTATGTGTACCTAGGTCGAGAACTAAACATGATGAACGACCTAAAACCTGAGCTGCACAGGAAGAAAAAAGTGGCATGGAGTGCCTTCAAGAGCATGGATGGAATAGCTAAAAGGACAAAGACCCTCCGCTCCGGGCACATCTCTTGACTCCACCATTCTCCCTGCATTAACATACACCTCAAAGACCTGGGCCCTACGAAAGCAGGATGAGAATGCTATTTGTGTCTCCCAGAGAGGAATCAAAAGAGCTATGCTTGGAATATCACGCCTCACTCAAGTGAGAGAAGGAATCTGGAGTTCTAACTCTGCCACCGATTGAGAGTCAGGGACGCTGTCTCATTTGCCAAGGTGTTGAAAATCAGATGGGCTGGACATGTAATGCGATTTGGAGACAACCACTGGACTAGAGCCGTTACCAACTGGATTCCACGGGATGTCAAATGATCACATAGCTGCCCACCTACAAGATGATCAGACTTCTTTGTCAAGACCCTGAATGAATGGTTTGAGGCTCTTTGTATTCCTGAAGCAAGCAGATGCCATTGGGCTACACTGGCATGTGACAGGGACAAATGGAAACGTTATTGGTGCCCACTCGAGCAAACTGACGAATAGCGGGATGTCAAGTGATCAAGTGATGAATGCTGCTAAAAGCATGAAAGAAAGAATTCTCCCTCATTCTGTTTGGGTCACCATCATTTATAAAACTTGAAATAAAGATACAGAATTATTACTGTAATCATTACTGTAATTATTATAACCAGTTTAATAACATGTTTTCATTCATTCACTTACATATTTGTTTCATGCCACCTAGCTACAATACAAAAAGCAGCAGAGAATATAAAAAGCTAGAGAAAGAAAATAAAAATAAGAAAGCACAAGCACTGAGGCCAGAATTGCAATCTCTGAGGTGCTTCAGTTTATTCTGAGTTTCCAGATTTCCAAAGAGAAAAAGACAGAGGGTCCATTTCATCATTTTAATTGTCAAATGACGAAGAGTGAGTAGAGATGGGGGGGTAGTGAGTCTACAGAGAAAACGTATCTTTGCGTGGTACTTAAATGCACTTCGCTTGCTCTAAAACCTCGAGAAAGCTGGACTTGTGGGTATTTGTCTTATACCAGGCTGCCATGAGATGGTAACAAAGACTGCATGGAGCCCACCACTGAGCAGCAGCAGTTTGCGATGCTCTCAGCAACATCGACAAAAAATACAGGATATCATGTTGGGTGAGTCAATGAGAAGGAAAGGGACAGATGCAGAATGACTCTCAAATATGGACCTAAAGATACACAGCAAGTAGCAACAAGGGTCCCCAGGCAACGGGAGGGGAGAATTGATCCTCACAGCTGACTAGGATGGGGCTTGAGGGAAGTTCGAGAGGGAGGGTGCTGTGATCCATGGAAGACAGAGGTGGGCGCGCTAATAACGGGTATGGTGCTGGAATTATGTGCATGAGAAAACATCATTAATAGCATTGTAAAGCACACACTCTCAATCAATAAAATTCTGTGTGTTTGTTTTGAGTCACACCGGTGTGCTCAGGGTTTAGTCCTGGCTCTGCACTCGGAATTCACTCCTGGTGGTGCTTGGGAACCATATAGGATTCCAGAGACTGAACTCAGGTCATCCACAGGCAAGGCAAGTTCCCTGCCCACTATACAATCTCTCCAACCCCTAAATTTATTTTTTAAAGAGATCCCTAAATAGTTTGTCATCATGAAGTTCGTCATCATTGTAGTCATTATCATCCACAACGATATCATTGGAAAACATGGAGATAATGGATTGCGTCTCTACTGGGAGGCCCACAGAGGACACTTACCCAGGATGACAAGCTACATCAAAAAGGCCAGGTTACTTAATGTGCATTTTTAAAGATTAAATCTTGATACCCCAGCCATTTCATTCATAAAGTTAGAGTAGGAATAAGATTACCGTTATCCTATCACGCAATCTCTCTCTCCTTTGGCTATCTGGGTCTGAGGCAACTTCAGAACCCTAAGCCATTGGCTTAAGTCTCCCATGCCCCACTTCCTCAGCTACTCCAGAGAGAACAGAACATGAGCAAGGCACCACGCTTTCATCAGCAACTGGAGAACACGTCAGCATGCACACAGAGTAGAGGCACAGGAGGTCCCTCGCAACTGTAAACAGTTTTATCTCTGCATCTCTTCCAGAAAACAGACTTCCAGAATTAATACTTCCATAACAAATACTTCTCCAGTTCTTACCATGACTATTCCTCTCCCCATATTTCCAAGCTAGCTCTAATTCCCTTTCTCTCCTGCTGACACACCCTTCCACCACAGGGCAGAGAGCTAGAATTGTCACCTCAGAACATATCAGCCACACTCCAGGGTGCTGTTTCTAAAGCTGTAAATACTTCTCAGTGCAAGACGAAGACAGTCTCATTCCTGAAGTCTGAAGCTAAATCCTTCCCTATAAGACTGTAATACTTCCTCTTCCTGGTGTTAGTTTGCTAAGAACAAAGGATAATGTTAAGAAGATGAAATATATACCTGCCTAAATAATGTCAAAGGATAATAAGTAAATAGGGGCTAGGGAGATAATAGATGACAGGGCACTGCCTTGCATACAGCCAACCTGGGTTTAATTCCCAGCACCCACATGGTGCCCTGAGCACCACCAGGAGTGATTCCTGAGTGCAGCCGTAAGTCCTATACACCTCTGGGTGTGGCCCAAAAGCCAATGAAATAAAATGAAATAAGTGAATGATTATTATTCACACACACACACACATAACACACCTCAATGCTGACATTGAAACTGAAAAAAAAAACCCTAAAGTAAAATTCATTACCTGTGGAGTGCACATATGTATATACCTATGGAGACACATATGTACATAAACACAAATATTCACATATTCATGCACCTTCTACTTTAATTTCATAGAACTGATAAGGTAATTCAATTAGAAGGAAGTA
Source organism: Cryptotis parvus (assembly GCA_021461705.1). Taxonomy (NCBI): domain Eukaryota; kingdom Metazoa; phylum Chordata; class Mammalia; order Eulipotyphla; family Soricidae; genus Cryptotis; species Cryptotis parvus. Next base: position 83,810 of record JAJIBD010003565.1, read on the forward strand.
TTCAACTGAAGAACTGAAATGGACGTTACCAACGGCACTCAGGAGGCAGCGATATTCACCACTCTCCCGACAAGGCTCCAGCAGCACTTCCACCACGTCACACAACCAAAACGATGCCAGAATATATGGATGACGGGTTTCACAAGATAAGCAGGACCAAGAGCGCATGCACCAGAGCCACTGGTGGCTGCTTGAAACCATGCAGAGTCTCAGGCGAGACTGAGTCAAAATCAAAGCCTATGACCCTGGCGTGCCAGCGTAATATGTAGTCATATGTACAGATGTCTTGCACAGTGAAGTTTTGAAACAGGACATCTAGTTAATCTTCATGCCTCTTTTCACAGTGTTCTTTGCATGAAGGTGGGTGTCCTTTCTCTCTCTGACCCACACAATGCAGCCCGCTTCCAACTTTGGAGCTCTAAGAGAGAGCTGTCAGTTCTAAGTAGGATCCAAGATGGTACAGCACAGGTTACATTAATGGTGTACATTAGGGTGTAGGCACCACTGGCATCATCATCAGCTGTCCAGTGACCTTCCACAGAGCGAATGTGTGCCAGAAAAAGGGTGTTTAAAAACTTAGGTATCACGGTGCATAATGCTGGATTTTGAGATAATGCTGGGTTTTGAGATGACTACAGAGTATGCTACCCGCACAGCAGAGCCTGGCAGCTACCGTGCGATTTGAAGCCAGATACCAGTAAAATTATAGACCTTATTCCCATGACCTGACGGAATGGTTTGAGGCTCTTTATGTTCTTGGAGCAAGCAGGTGCCTTGGGCTCTACTTGCGTGAGACAGGTCATATGGAGATGTTACGGTGCCCCTCGAGCAAACGAGATGACGGGAAGACAGTGATACAGTGATACGTGATTAAGACACCAGGTGCAGAGGAAATGCTTTCTAAAAATCTCAGACCCCACACGGCTCTTTGGCCCCATTAGCAGTCATCTTTCCACTAAAGGATGCAAACCAATGAAGAGTTCACCTTCTTAGACTGTATCTTCCCCATTAAATGAATTTAAATTTCAGATAGTGATTTTTCCCTTCAGGATTTTCATCTAAATTTCTTAACATTGAAGCAGGCTTACTGGCTTATATTTTTAAAATATTTTACTATACGACTGTGAGATATACAATTACAAAGATGTTCATGTTTGGGTTTCGGTCAAACAGTGTTCCAGCACCCATCCCCCTCAGTGCCCGTTTCCCACCACCAATAACCCCAATTCCTCCCCCCCCCCTAGCCTGCCTCTATGGCAGGTTTTTTATCTCTTCTCTCTCTCTCTCTCTCTCTCTCTCTCTCTCTCTCTCCGCTACACATTGTGCACTGCAATATATACATTTAGAAGTTATCTGGTGTATCTTTTGCCTATATTCAATGCTCAGTTCTAGGTTGGTTTTATCATTTTCGATGATAAAACCACACTGTTTTATTAGCACACTGTTTCCTTCACTGTCTTACCTAGCCTCTGACTCCCAAACACTTGTGATAGATTCCACCTTTGACAAGACCTCCTGATTCATGTTTTGCCTGACCTTGGATATTGGTATCCATATATATATATATATATATATATATATATATATATATATACTTATGTCATGAAAATAAATTCTATATCTGTCCTTTTCCCTCTGGTTAATTTCACTCAACATGAGCCTCTCCATGTCCATCCACTTAAAGGCAAATTTCATAACTTCATTTTTTCCTAACAGCTGCATAAAATTCCATTGTGTAGATGTACTACAGTTTCTTTATCCAGTCATCAGTTCTTGGGCACTCTGGTTGTTTCCAGATTCTGGCTGTTGTGAATAGTGCTGCTATGAAGATAAAAGTGCAGATGGTATTGCTGCTGTGGGTTTTGGGCTTCCCAGGGTACATTCCCAGGAGTGGTACAGCTGGGTCAAATGGGAGCGCAATTTCTAGTCTTTAGAGGAATGTCCATATTGTTTTCCGAAAAGGCTGTACCAGTCAACATTCCCACCAACAATAGATGAGAGTCCCTTTCTCCCTGCATCCACGCCAGCATTTGTTGTCCTTGTTACTGGCTTATTTTAAAAGCAAAAAAAGTCAGACAAGCTCCATGGAGTTAATGCATAACTATTTAATCCACAAACATAACTGACCATAGACAAAAGCATAAGGAAGTTATGTCTGCTATACCTGACTTTTACATATTCAAGCACCAATCAGTCCAATATCTTAGAATATGACTTTCACATCACAGTCTGAGCTTTGATTGGCTTGGTTAACTGACTAATGGAGGTTTGGGTCTCTAAGAGAAACACTGGTTAAATATTTCAAATGTATTAATATCATCCATAAATAACAGGCCGATGACATCATTGGGGTTCTTCTTAGACTAATCACATATCTGAGATTAAACACTCAGCATTTATCAACAGTACTGGCAACATGTAATCAATACAAATTTCTATTTCCAAGACATTTTCAAATTTCCACATCACAATGCTAAACACACACTCACACACACACACACACCACAAACACATACACACAATCCAGGAAGATAGCAAGTAGCAGTGCACAAGTCTAGTGTTTGCCAAACCCTAAATTTGATTTCTGATGCCAGTGTTTATGGCCCTGGTAATAAGCAGCAATGCACTGCCTGCTTGATGCAAGCATCAAAGAGCCTCCGATTCCCCAGCACCAAATGGGGGTAGTTCCTTATAAACACACACAGACACACACACACACACACACACACACACACACACACACCAAGTTTGGCCTTAAACTTAAGATTGGACTGTTCAGGCATTTGCACAAAGCTTCCATTTTTTACTTTTGCCTTTCTGTGTTTGTATATTTACAAATTTCAAAAAATGGCACTAAATCTGTGAAGTTAATAGCACAAAATACAGGAGAAAGAAAGGGTGATTCAGCTACTAAGGCTTGGACAACTGACTATTCAAGTAATAAAATGAATAAATGATCCGTATCAAACTACTATATGCAATACATTACTTAGAATATTGAAGAGTTATGAAAGATGAAGATATTTCAATCACAGAAGAGAGTATATACATAGACTAGAAGTAGAGAACAGCGTCTTGAAATATAAAATATCAAACTGGCAAAATCTAACTAACTCTTAAAAGAAAAATTCTGAACAAAAAATACATCATAAACAACATGAAAAAACTATAACAATTAATTAGTATAAAAAATAAAATACAGTGCAGCTAAACGTGACAGATGCGATATGTATAACTTTGGCATCAAAGCATAATGATAAGTGAAAAAAACCAAGTTAAAATGTATTTGCTTGTTTATACAATGTGACTATAACATAATGCACCATATTGTTATTAACAGAATCTAGAAGTCACAGTATATAAGGCATGAAAGTTAGGTATAAGGCATGAAAACATGTAATCCATCAGTAATGGTTAGCTATGAAGGGGGCTAAAGAAACACACAGGTAGTATCAACTGTAGTTATAATGTTTTATTCTTTTTGTTTTCCATTATTTTGGCCTACACCCACAGGGCTTAAGAGTCACACTTGCTCTGTGCTCAGAGGTCACTCTGGGCAGTGTGCTCCTGGGTACTACAGGAAATCAAACAGCAACTGGCACTACGCAAGGCAAGAGCTTTACCCTCTGTATGATCCCTCTGGCCTGATGTTTTATTTCCTGATAAGAATCTGAAGCAAATATGGCAAAGTGATAGATAATGACCCGTGAGTGCTCTTCATGTTATTTTCTGTCCCTTTTCTGTGTGTTTAGACAAGTTCCTAATTTTCTTTTTTGCTTCAATGAATGAAAGGAAAGCAAGGAGAAAAGAGGAAAGGATGGTAGACCAGGGAGGAAAGGAGATGATGAAAGGACAAACCATACGAGATGGCAGAACTTATCACATCTCAAAGATATCTGAATTCCTTGGAAAAAATGCCTTGAAACAAGGCCCCAAAATTAAGTCTGAAAACCAGATGGCTGCACTTACTATTAACTATACTCTCCTGTTCATACATCCTTGGCAAAAAGGCAGGCAAAGCTTGCCAAATTCTATTTCCAAAGATCTGCTGTAAACAATTCAGTTTGGAATTTCCACTATCATTTTTCCTAACTAAAAACATGTCCATGGCAATGAACTCATACAGGTCCCTACTGACCACAGGAGGCCAAATGCATTTTTTGTGTGAAATAATAAAAATGGGGGTGGGGGTGGGAATGCATAAAACCTTCAGTGACTCTATGATCTGTATTAAACTGACAGGAATTCATGTATAATTCAATACTCTTATATCATAACTTAACACTATAATATCAATAAACAAAGAGTGCACAAACACTAATTGTGTTACTAAAAATTTCCCACTCACCTCTACAAAACATATTCATCACCACATACATAGCGACATTTCCCCAAAGCATGACATTCCAAGCCCCATGTGACAAAGGCCTTTGTGGCCTTTATTAGGGCACCTCTTTATTAGGTCTAATAATAGATGACTTCATTAAAGCATCACTAGTTCAATAATTAAATTATTTTAATGAAAAATTCAAAGGCATTAATCAATCAAAATCAATTTGATTGCAGTTCCTAAGTAGGGTGATTTCTTTTGGCTCCAGATGTAACACAATTGCAGACACATTAAAAATAAACACCCAATAGCACAGCAGGGAGGGCATTTGCCTTGCACGCGCCAACCGGGTTCGATCCCCGGTATCCCATATGGTTCCCTGAGCACCGCCAGGAGTAACTCCTGAGTGCAGAGCCAGGAGTAACCCCTGAGCATTGCCAGGTGTGACCCAAAAAAGAAAAAAAATAAACACCCAGAAAATGTTCACGGAAAAAAAATCAAAGGGAAAAGAGACACATATGTGGAGGCTGAGACGTGCACTGGCATAGCTCCAGCATCAGAGGTCATTAAAACTCAGACCCTGTTTGTGTTCACCTCATCAAGTCACTCCTCCTCTGCAGCCTTTAGGTAACTTTGCCTGCTCTAAGAATCAGGCCCCATAGTTACTGTCTTTCTGTCTTCCCACCAGCTCCCTATAGAAACCTCTGTTTCGCACACATTTCGTCAGACATAGTTCCCCTAAATGCCATCTCCTCATCTCTCTCCCCTCTCATCTTCCCCACTGTCGCTGGCCTAGGCACATGCCATAGACTCTACCAAGGACATTTATATATTTATGTAGCTACCATCTATTATTTAGGTCCTAACTTAAAGGATACTTTCCCCCCCAGTGACTGGCTTAGGAAACTCCATCTGCTGGCTGCACGGCACCCAACAGAGTCTATCATTCTCATAGTATTGGCTCCGGTCCTGCTCTATTCCACCCTCTCCCACACCAGCAGGGAAATTCGGAAAAATATGTGCTTTGCTCACCACAGCCTCCCCTGTCCAAGATTTGCATGGATTGGTGCTCAGTATATATCTGCTGAATCAATTTACATGTTTGTTTACAGATGATTACTATAAAAAGTAAAGATGTGGTATAATAAAAAAATTTTAATAAATAAATAAATTTAAGTCATTACTTCACTTTTCCCATAAACATGAAATACTACTCAGTGCTAGGATCTATGCTTCAGTTTAAATTAAAAAATAAGTAAGCCACATACTACATACAAGTACGATCACAGCCCAGAAGCAACTAGTCTCTTTCCAATAACTTATGTGAAATCAAGTTTTCCTTTGAGGAACAATATAATTTTTTAACTGAAGCAGGGAATAACTGAACTCATGTTCAAGGATGGCAATAATCTTCTGAAAATAATCTAACCATCTAAATGTTAAATGTGAAAGCATTTTATGCATTTGAATACTATTTTTTTCTGTTACAAACAGTTAAATACACACACTAACACAAAATTTTGGAGTCAAGTGAAACCGATTTAAAAATGGCGGCACTTTTCCAGGATGACATAGGATATCAGAAGCAAAAATGCCTGCACAGATGGAGTTGAGTAGTCATATTAATTAGACTCAAGCATGGTGCTAAATTACCGATTTTATCCCTTAGTTTTGTGCTTTAATTTTCCAATAGGTATCAGGATAACGCAGAAATATGAAGAGTAAATCTGTGAGGCATGTCATTCTCCCAAATACCGAAAGTTGAGAATTGCAATTGCTTGCCAAGTGAAGACATATGTTGTAAACAGGTGGGCATTAAAATCAAACAAAGCCAAACAAAGTATAATACTTCCCACAAATGTGTGATTTTGGGCAGGAGATGAAAAGCAAGTATTTTCTTCTATAAAAGACACACACATGAGTTGGCGCACACACACACACACACACACACACACACACACACACACACGCCTGCACACACGCACGCGCTTAAGGACTGCAAGTTTCCAAAAGCAAAGACAAAAAGACAAGCCTCATCTACATTCCGTGTCCTTATCAAAAGGTCAGAACGACTGCAAAGACCCTCAAAACAAGGATGATTTTGTTCACGCTTCCCCATCTGTTCCTTCCACTTTGCACAGCCCTCTGAGCTCACTGACCTTCTGGAAACTTCAGGGCATCCTCACTTCACCTCTTTTGTCCCTTGAATTCAGCTCTGCCTTTGCAAGAATGTGCTGCAAGCACAAAACACATGAGAACAGAACTCTTTGTTCGGGAAACAGAACTTTCCCTTTTAGGGCGAAGGTATCAACAGAGGTCATGACGATCTACCACATGGCTGTACAGTATCCAACTTCTACTAACTCAAGAATCAGACCCTATTTTCCCCACCTCAACGATCAAACACCATCTTCATATCACTAGGACAAAGGTGGACCAGTACTACAGCCCAAGATTAGTGACCCTCCCCACCCCATTCTTCCCACTATTGCTCAAAGGGCTCCTTATTGACCAATGTTGTCACGAATCTGTGTTCTCAGTGAAACTGGGGTGGAGAGTTAGCCCTGAACTGACAGGTCAGAACCTGTGATAAATTCCCTGAATTTCTAGCTCAACCTTAAGTTGTCTCTCTGCATGCACTACGATGAATAGTTCACGTACAGCTTTGTTGATAGATGTCTCGTGTCTCATTCCTTGTTCAGATATGATGTGCTTTTCTAAGCACAGCATTCATTGTGTCTTCGAGTTATTTTAAGAAAGTTCACAGGGTCAAAGGGGGAATAATAAAAGTGAGGGGCACTGAGATGTGATGAGGTGCACTTTCCATTAGGAAGACAGCAGTAGCGTAAGCTGCAGATATGTGGCAATGGGAAGCTAAAATAACCAGCAAATCCTTGACAACAGACGCAAATACATCCCCCCTGGTCAAACTTTGATAGTTTCCAATTATGGCACCTTAATGCACAGTCCAAAACAGACTTGAGGTCATTGTAGAATGGTCAGGAGACTTTCATAGACTCCTCAGAGAAAGATGAGTGCTGTTTCAGACAGATCTGCCAGAAAGCTTAGGGAAGGTTGCTAGCCAACCAGTCAACCAGCAGAGGCAAATCCATCCAGCTGAGCAGTGATTAAAAAAAAGAAGTTACTGCCAGATGGCCCTGACCTTCTCCTAGAGGCTATTAGCTCAGCAGTACAAATACTACGAGCACTGAGTAACATGAGTTCCCCATCATAGTTCAGCGCATTGGTCCTAAGAGATAATATTTTACGTCACCCCATCTTCGCACTCATGAGGAAGCCATCTTTGTGAGAATAAAGTTATTTATTTACATAAATAAACTAAATTTATGTGCCATACATAACATATATGACACATAATAAATTTATTTTATTCAATGACAATATGTTTTAAGGCTGAAGAAAGAGACAGACAATCTAATTGGAAACACTTTCAATCACAAAGAACTTAGGGCAACCGTTTTCAACTATTAATCCACAGACCAGTGTTGGTCCAATGGTAAAAAAAAAAAAAACCCATTAAAAACCATTACCTTAAAGGATGAGATAGTATTCTGACATCCAGTGTTCTTTTCCAAAGTATAATAAACACAATAAATTATTAATTTATTTAGTAAAAAACCTAGAAATGGGGCCAGAGTGATAGCACAGTGGGTAGGATGTTTGCCTTCCATGCAGCCGAACCGGGTTCGATTCCCGGCATCCCATATGGACCCCTGAGCACTTCCAGGAGTAAATCCTGAATGCAGAGCCAGGAGTAACCCCTGAGCATTGCCAGGTGTGACCCAAAAAAAAAAAAACCTAGAAACATTCGCAGCTTCCAAAATACAATGTTTGGGAAGGTGAAGGTGAAGTGAGGGGGGGGCGCCAGTTCTCAAGGCTTATTCTTCACTCTGTGCTCAAGTATCACACCTGCCGGTGCTTAGGGACCATGTGCAATGCAGTGGATCAAACTCAGGTCAGTCATGGCTACATGCAGCACCTTAACCCTTGTACTCTCTTTCCGGTCTCCAAGTCTGATTTTGAATTGAGTCTTCTGAATTTCTTTGCTTAGGGAACTGAAGAGATAGCATAAGGGGTAGGCTGCTTGCCGGTTCATAGCCAGCAGAGTATCCATCCCTGTCAGCACACATGACTTCCAACCACTGCCCAGAATGATCCCTAAGTATAGACCCAGGAAAAAAGCCCTGAGTACAGGTAAGTGTGTTCTCCTACCCCAGCCAAAAATAATAGTATTTCTTTTAGCTTCATGTGGTTCAATTCCTAACACAAATCTACAGAAGAAAATGTCTATCTCAGCAGCAATTATTTTCAACACACAACTTCTATTACTCACATTAATTAGGATAATAACTTTTTATTTATTGAGCACCTGTGTACTAAATCCCATGCCAAGCTTTTCCTATGTGTGGCCAACATAATTACAACAAAGAGTCCACTATACTATCTCTATATAGAAAACAAAACTTGGGTTGACTGGGGCTGATTAAATTCCTAGTTCATGCAGCTGGTAAGATGCTGAAATAATATTTGGATCCGGGGGCCCAAGGCCATGCCCTTCCCATCCTACCACATTTTTTACCTCATTGTAAAGACACTACTGTGTTCAGAAGTCATCAGAAGAGTGAAAGAGGTATAGGAGAAAGAATCTTTATACCAATTTTTAGGGAGGGTTGGGGCAGAAAGTGAGAGAAAGGGAGAGAGATGTTTCCAACATGTTTATATCACTAATGTTCTTTTGGTCGAGAAACACATATGGACAAAACAGTTTCTTTCCCCACAGAGCTCAGCCCGGCAGCTGGTGGCTGCTCCTGTTAGCATTCCTTGGCACACAGTTCACTGCCCATGTGCAATAACGTTGTCTGTCACACCCACCAGCCATCACAAATGCTGAAATTTCAAATAAATGGTAGGAGTAAGAGGTTGTTTGATGTAAATAAAGTGATAAACCCCAGTGCTCCAATAGGGGCCTGCTTAATTAAAAAATAATAATCGCACTTCAAAATGTAAGGCAGTCACTTTTATCAAAAGATAGCCTCCAAAAAACATCTTTATCCAGATGACCATTCGCTATGTTTAATTCAGGAACCCCATTTCTTGACTGTACAGAGAGGTTTTTTTTGTTTATTTGTTTACTTTTTTTGCTTTTTGGTTCACACCAGCAATGCTCAGGGTTTACTCCTGGCTCTGTGCTCAGGAATTACTCTTGGCATTGCTCATGGGATCATATGGGATGCCGGGGATCGAACCCGGGTCAGTCATGTGTAAGGCAAACACTCTACCAGCTGTGCTATCACACCGGCCCCACAGAGAGATAGTTTACAGCAACAGCAGAGAGAAGTAAGCAGATCATTACCTGGCTATAAGCCAACTGACCCCAGGGAACAGTGATCACATGAGAGAATGAGCTACGATGCAGCTGATGGTGCTTGCAGACCATGTCCACATACCCTACAATACTAGAAGAGCCTATGAAGTTGAAATCTAAACTTTGTCAGATTATAAAGTCTAACCCATCTTTCAGACCTTACCTAAGGGGGAAGTGGGGAAATTTTACTGGGTGTATGCACACAACAGGTGTTTAATGGCAAACAGAAATAAAACAATAAATGGAGTATCAGAAAAGATTGCTACTTCTCCTTCAGGCGCCAAATCTTTCCCGGTATCAATTATCCTGACTTGAAAGGGTGAACACTTTTCTCCTGTAATGAAGTAAAGCTAAACAGTCCAAATGCTCTAAGGAAACCAACTACCGCTTGGAAATACCTTCCATTCTCTATGCCTCCCAATGTAAAAGGAGCTCACAGGTTGAAAAATCTTTGCATAAATGAATCTTCTTAGCTATTTAGAGCAATTATCCAGGGCTATACTCATCCCATTCAGACATTTATCTTACTCTAAGTTATACTATGAAAACATTAACCAGTGGATCATAGACCACTAAAGAGAACAACTCTATTTTTAACACGGAAGCAAAACGTTACTTCTGGTATAAAATACACTTGTTTTAGAATTATGCACAATGCTCCAGTGACCAAAATATTCAGGTCTCATCTGCATTCTTCAATGAAGAATGGATGTGTATGCAAGAGGCATTTTTATGAACTACTGATTCATAAAACTAATTCAGACTTAAGTACTTTTTTCTTTGTCTGTGTAATTTTGTCATCAATTTAACTAATTATTGAATGTCCTACCATGCAAGTCCAGACATTTTTCCCACTGTGACAATCAATTCATAGTATCTCCTTTCTGATAGTGCTTTTAAAACTAACCACATATCTTCCCATTCACAGTTTAGAGACCTTTTTAAACATGGGAAGTCTTCCAGTAAATGAATTCTTATAACCTCAAATGAGGAAAAAAATAAAATTTTGACACATATTTAAAAACTAGGTGTTCCCAGATTGAAATAGGCACCAGGAACTTTGTGCTTGAAACCAGAACCACACCCATTTCCCCTTTGAAATATAGTCTGAAAGTTTAAACGAAAACTTCAAATGTGACTGAACTACATGAAAGCCCTAAGTCCCAGCCAGCCCTACATTTGTACAAAAACAAAGTCACATTGCTCAAGAGAAAATTTCACATTCCAAAAGCATGTGTGTAAAGCATCTCCAGGCAGAAAGTCCACTCACCACAACTGGCTTCAGGATGTCCATGTTGGCACGAAGGACTTGCTCTGCGGCATCCAGTTTCTCCTGAGGCAGGGCACAAAGTCTGGAAACCTCCTGTTCACCAAGCTTAATCACCTCTTCTAATTTGGATCCATTGCAAAGATTGGTCAAATGCAACTTGTAGCCATGCAAAAACACCTAGACACATTTTATGTAGAAAGAGATAAACAAATGGGTTACCAAAAGGGGACCTTATACAAAAAGATACACATGACAATCCTTTAATGTATGTTCTGTAATTCATAGTCTGGAAGGGAAGGAAAAGAGAAAGAGATAGAGAGAAAGGGAAAGAAATAAAGAACCTGCCATGGAGGTGGGCTGGGGGGAGGGGTAGGGAATTGGGGACATTGGTGGTGGGAGATTGTCGGGCGCTCCACCGGAGTCCCGGACAGTGCTGGGAAGCGAGTTCCCTTCTACCTCTGAAGCCGACGAGGAATGGATGAAAACTCAGGAATCCGATGCAGTTTTAAAAGGCTTTACTTATCACAGGTTCAGGCATACAAATCAGCAAAAGGAAAAGCCCGGTGCTTAGGATTCCAGGCTAGAACCCCAGCCACGTGTAGGCCAAGATGGCGACCACCACGTGTCAAGGCTTCCAAGGGGAATGAGCGCTCACAAGGAGAGATCCCACAAAGAAGAAGGCCCGGAGAGCGGGAACCGGCTAGTTTATATCCCTGTAACTCAGACCTTCCTCCCACTGTTATGGAAAGCAGGGAGGGTCCAATGCCCTTAGGTAATCCCTCCCTGCACCTCACCTAGGGCCTTTACTGTGCTAATGTTTTGAGCCGAAATCTGCCTGGGAATGCCTTTGTAGTGTAGAGAAGGGGTTTCTGAGATGGCATGTCTTTGTACCAAAGACTAATACTAATGCCAGTTAAATATTTCTCCAAGCCTTCACAAGTCTCTTCTACTTCATTGTAGTTTTATATTTTAGTTGCCTTTGAGTATATCAGGGAGCCATGCTTGTTTGCTTGGAAGCAAACAACATTTCTCTCTGGTCTAATTACTTAGGGGTCCAGCGTGGCCAGGCTAATATGCTGGTAAGATCTAGCTAGTCCCACGATGATTGTGGTAGCATGGGAGAATATTTATACCAGCTAGTACAGCATACATGGTCGGATAAACTGCCACATTTAGACTACCCCCTTATCTACGGAGTGATTTGCGGGAGGCACTCCAGAGCAGATGCAGCGGCCCTTAGGAGTCCTGCAACAGGAGATGGGCACTGGTGGAGGGATGGGTGCTGGAACACTGTATGACCGAAACCCAAATATGAACATCGTTGTAATTGTATATCTCATGGTGGTATAATAAAATACTTATAAAAAAGGGGGGACCTTATAAAGGCCAGAAAGATAGGACAGAGGGTAGGGCATTTGCTTTACAGACACCTGATCCGGGTTTGAGTCCAAGCACCACATATGGTCTCTCAAGCCCTGCCATGAGTGATCCCTGAGCACATAGCCTGGAGTAAGCCCTGAGCACTGCAAGGTGTGGCCCATAAGCACACACACACACAAAGTGACCTTTTAAATATTGAGGTCTTCAGAGGAACCGCATATCAATATAGCTTTGAAGAACGGGTACCAATGCCCACACTTCAAACTGAGCAATGGACTGCATCTCTTTATTGAATCTGGGAACACAGAAAGATACAAACTGACAGTCTATTTTAAAACCTCAATGTTGTTTTTAACGCATAATCTTTCTATCTCCCCTTCCTGCAAAGGGAAATCTTGAATCTACTGCTTTTCCCCAAAAATGGGATTTGTGATTTAGGAAAGAGAAATCCAGAGTCGAAACTTTCATTAACAAAATAATTTTAAATCCTTACTGGGCGTGGGGCGGCATTTATACAGTTTATTTTTAGGAACAGATATATAATTGCTGTGTAGATCTATTTTCAATCAATTTTGAAATTTGGGACTCATTGCTCTTGCCCTAGAGCCAGAAAATCAAGCTTATTAGTTCATCGATAAGACTAATGCAGAGGTAGTCTATCTATTTATTATAGCATACTTCCAGAGAACCTCTCTTTGACCAAAAGTTTTTTTAGTTCATCATTTTGGGACCCTAAATTATCTTTTTTTTCATATGGCTTCTCATAAGCTAAATAAGAGAAGAGGCATTGCTTTTCTTGCCCCCCCAAACTCAGAGTACTAGAACATGGTAGATAAATGATAGTAAGTATTATGTAGACACGTAAACACAAATATCAGTAGAAGAATATAAAAATATCGGTAAACTTGTAGTAAATAAGAGTGGAATAAATGAAAGAATGAGTTTCTTATCAAACCATTTCTACCTCTCCTGTTTGTTTTACAGAAGCATCTTGACCAACTTGTGATTACCTTATGCCAGATATGCACGTACACTTTAGCTGTATGTGTTGTGCTGACCAGTTCTTGCCTCTGAGATTTCAGCCTACCTCTCCGGTTTTGTTAAAAACTGAAACCAGGCTGTAGAAACAGGAATGTGGGCAAAGGCGTTTCCCTTGTAGGCAGCCAAGCTGTTTTCAATCCCTTGGACTGCATGACTGCTTATGGTTCCCTGAGTACCACCAGGAGTGATCCATGAGCACAGCAGATGTGCCCTCCCAACCTCCCAAAAAGGGAGGGAGGGAGGGATGGAGGGAGGGGAGGGAGGGAGGGGGAAAGACAAGGAGGGAGGGAGGGAGGGAGGGTAAGAAGGAAGGAAGGAGGGAAGGGAGGGAAGGAGGGAGGGAGAGAAGGAAGGAAGGGAGGAAGGGAGGGAGGGAGAGAAGGAATGAAGGGAGGAAGGGAGGGAGGGAGAGAAGGAAGGGAGGAAGGGAGGGAATGGAGGGAGAGAAGGAAGGGAGGAAGGGAGGGAATGGAGGGAGGGAGGGAGGGAGGGAGGGAGGGAGGGAGGGAGGGAGGAGGGAGGGAGGAGGGAGGAGGAAGGAAGGAAGGAAGGAAGGAAGGAAGGAAGGAAGGAAGGAAGGAAGGAAGGAAGGAAGGAAGGAAGGAAGGAAGGAAGGAAGGAAGGAAGGAAGGAAGGAAGGAAGGAAGGAAGGAAGGAAGGAAGGAAGGAAGGAAGGAAGGAAAGAAACAGTATATGGAGACTAATTACTCTGCAAGGACTAACTTAGGATGCCCATTATTTTAAACTGATCAAATGTGACAGATACAAAATTGGCTGAGGGCAATGGAAATCACGCTAAATGCAATATTTTCATAAGCCTGGTGCCTTTGGCTGATAGCCCAACCACACAATTGGTAAACATGAAGCATATTTTTCTAGTTTCATAAGGGCAAGCAGTAAGCACATTTTTCTAATTTTAAAAACTCTGGATCCTGTAAAGCAAACATCTTACTTTTAAGCAAAAGCCTTCTACTATTTATGTTTATTGTAAAGACAAGCTAATATATTGATACAAAGAAGCAAAAGGAAGGAGTTCCCCTTTCTTCCAGAGAAGAAACTGGAAAGCTTCTCTGATGCTCAATAAACACACATTCTGATCCGCTAGCTTTGTACAGGAGCTGTATGCTATCCAATGATGCCAGATGAAATTTTCTAAGACTCTCTGGCCAAAATGCCATATAAACACTGAGACTACCACCTGCTTCTTTTTAATTAACTTTTTTCCTTACTTATGCATTTTTCTCATCTCTCTTTACAGAAATTTTAAGTATTTTTAAATTACACTTTATAAACAGATCAATAATACTCAGCCCTGGCTATTACCTCAGAAGTAAATTTTTTTAAAAACTATTTAAGTGTCTAATTTATCTTAATTCATCCCCTATAAAGATATTATCTACAGGCAGGAAGTCAGTGTTATTTCAACCAGCTGGCCCATGACGCCAGGTTGCCTATTCCACTCTGGAAGGTTGGGCAGTGCCAGCCTGAGCAGGCAAATAAACACAGGTGAAGCTGGATGTGAACTAATAACCTCCTTCGGTGCCATTACAAAGGCATTATTTCATTGCAGGCACTCTGGAACACTAGTTACCATCAGCCCCACTGACGAAGCCCAAAGGAGGGGCTTACCTTTGCGGAGACTAACATTAGCGCCTAGCAGTCTGTCCACAGTCGGCCTTGGCAGAGAGAGGTTTTGATTCAGGAACACGGAAAAGGTTTCATTGTCCCGAAGGAAATCCCGAAGCTTCAAGTCTGTTGAGGAAAAAAAAAGTTAATTTTCAAGTAGCTAAAATAAAATAAAACAAAATGGGGGGCACGAAAGGACAGGTGGAGAAAAATAACTAGCTATTGATCACCTCATTCTACACCAATGCTAACCACAGGTGTCTGGCTGCAGCGGACAAAGAAGAGAAGTTCCGGGAGCCCCACTTTCTCGGAAATAGTATGAAATGATTGTTTGCTGAAGGAATGTAGGACCAGACGCAGCATGGTCAGCTGAACTCAAACAGTGTGAAACACACACAAACATATGCAGCCTCACACATATACAAACACGTGCAGTCTCACACACAAACACATGCAGTCTCTCACACAAACACACAAACATGTGCAGTCTCACCCACACACAAACACATGTAGTCTCATACCTACAAACATGTTCAGTCTCATACACACATACACAGAGTCTTTCCTTGATTCTCAAGCAAAACAACAGTCACCTTTCCAAGATCTCCAGAAAGGCGAATAATAGAATGTTATAAGAAGGCCCGCTAGAGCCTGACTCACATTTCCAGAGAAGAGTCTCTGGCAAAACCTCATTTCTCTGACATCTATGAAGCCTCCGGATACCTTCAAGAAGCTCTTTCTAAGCAAGGGCTGTGGCTTCTGATGAAGCACGTGTCTCTTCCATATGAAAGGCCTTGGGCCCAACCCCCAAAATGATTCCCGAAAGATGATTCCTGAAAGATGTTGGGTGAAGGCCCATTCCCGAGCACAAGCAGACGTGGCCCCTGAGTCCAGAACAACTACAATAAGCAGCTTATCCAGGTCCAGTTAGCGTCTCTCCTCAGGACCAATGCTCCCACACACTGCCAGCTTCTGTGTCCCCTGCCATACACTGTACTATCACCCTTGGGCCCACTTCTATAGCTCTCGAGCCCAGAGAGCTGGGCTAAACAGTGCATGCTAAACAGTCTCTGTTCGAAAGAGTGGAACAGAAGTAGGAACTCAAGAGTTGATATTTTTGTGCTTCTAAAGCAGAGGGTTTAGAAGTCATTCTTGTGGGATATTGTTTTACTGCCCCTACAGCAGACTTTTTTTCAAGTCCAGCCCAAGTATGCCTGATCCAGAGACTCACATACATGGGGCAGAGCTGCTACTGGCTCTCCCCTGTGTCCAGCTGATCATGAGGCACCCGGGAGGGAAGGCGGGTTCTAGCCCTGGCCCACCACCCTAGCAGAGCCTCGCAAGAAGCCAGAGGAACACCCACACCATGAGGGCCGCCATTTTCCACATCTGAACTCCCCAATTCCTCAGCAGAAGAGCTGATCACAAGCCCGGCTCACGCGCCAGTTCATCAATAAATGCATGAGATGATAGGAGACTACAAGAGTATCCCACCCGCACGGCAAAGCCTGGCAAGCTATCCATGTCGTATTTGATATGCCAAATACCAATAACAATTAGAGATCTCATTCCTATGACCTGATGGAATGGTTTGAGGCTCTTTAAGTTCTTGGAGTGAGCAGATGCCCTTGGGCTACACTAGCATGTGATAGGACATATGGAGACGTTCTGGTGCCCGCTTGAGCAAATCGATGA
The DNA here is from genome assembly GCA_021461705.1 of Cryptotis parvus. Lineage (NCBI taxonomy): Eukaryota > Metazoa > Chordata > Mammalia > Eulipotyphla > Soricidae > Cryptotis > Cryptotis parvus. Next base: position 100,538 of record JAJIBD010003565.1, read on the forward strand.
ACAACGGGAAGACAAGTGATACAAGTGATTGTTTCATTTGCCTGTTAATCTCTACTGTACTGTATTTCCAGGAGACAGGATGTTTTATCCCCTATCCTAGAGTCCACATCAGGACCTTGCAAAGAATTACTAATCAGTGAATGACAACTGGATAATAGATACCAGAAGATGAGAACATTCCAGAAGTATCTGCTCAGCCTCTCTAGGGATTTTCCTTTCAGCTAAGCAGGTCCAAAAGAGGCCCAGGGATGGTAGGACGAGTTCTAGTCCATATCCCAAGAGTAAACAGGACTTCTAGTGGCCAGATTATTATCCCAGGGAGGGACAGAGTGACAGCCAAGATGCTCCAGCATCCCATTTATGGTTAAACAGGAAGGAAGGTAGGAATCAGTGACTTCCACTGAAGACAGACACAGGACATAATGCAAACAGGGGGCAAAACAGGTCACCAAGTGTCGGAAAACCTGTGCCATGGATCCATTTATTGACCAAGTCACTAGTGGCGTCTCTTGACTGCCTCACCTGTAAAGTGAGGAGTAAACAAAAAGACCTCTCAGAGTCCTGGCTGTAACAGAATATCCCCAGGAGTTGAGCCTCCCTGACCCGGTGGGTCACAGTTCCTCCTCTGAATGGAGGCGGAGCAGCCAGCACAGACCACAGGCATTGTGTGAGGGAACTTCAGAAGAGCCTCCTCCCTCTGGCACGGCCGCTGAGTGTGGGAGGCCAACCCCGTCTGCACTTGCAATGGGTCTAGGTCATGAGCAACACTCTTTAGTCTAGCGAGTATGCTCAGCGTGTTTACAGATGACTCTTCGGCTAAATTAACAGGCATGGAGGATGCAGGAACAGCTGGACACGATCAAACTCCGAGTGCCTATCAGCGAATCCCCTAGATGAGACATAAGAACCGAGGAGCTGATTAATCAACCACAACGCTTGACGGTGCAGGGGGTGGTGAGGTAGCTGGGTAGGAAACAGCAGGGAGGACTAAAGGATGACTGCAAAGATCCTGCACGCTGATCATGGGGACTGCGCCCACACGGACTTAGAGCCACACGTCACGCCATCCACAATGGCTGCAGCGAGCACGGACACGTGAAGGCAGCATGGTGACGCAGGGTCCTGGTTCCGTACCTGACTCCTGTCAGACAGCCGTGGCGAGCTTTCCAAATGGCCACATGCCTAGACCACAACTGCCATCAAGTCATCAGAGACTCCAGAGATTACGACCCAGGCAGCAGAATTTTATAAATCTCCCAGGTGACTACAACCAGATCTGAGCAACAGAGGTAACACTGAAAAATCAGGGGGTGTGCCAAGACAGTCTAGATCTGATGCTAGACTCTACTGTTTATTATCTCTGTGGCTTTGGAAATTCCATTTCTAAGCCACAGATTTCCCTGAGAGGAAAGGCTGACAGGCTCCCCTGTCAAAGGTAAGAGGTTTGGAGACATTCACCTGTCCAGCAGGAATGATGAGCACTGGCCTCTTGTTAGGTGCTCAGTAAACAGCAACCACTTAGCAGTTGTTGCAAAGGGTTTCCCTTCCCACACACAGTCTCTTAGCTTTACCATTGTGCAGTGATATGCAGAAAAAAGGCACGGGTGTGGTCCCTGTCCTCAAAAGAGCCGAGGAATACCATTCACAGAAGTGTGCAATATACTTTGTAATTATCTATCTCACAATGATATATAAAATTTAAAAAATTGAAGTGTGTGATCAGGAAGAGGTTTATCTGCAGTGTTTCTTGGGTAAGAGAGAAGGGAAGGAAGATTTCCCACAAAGCCTAATTATGGGGAAAAAAAACAGAGGGTCAGAAATTTTCTAGAGGCTGTAGTTGGTAATGAAAGGTTAAGCCTCTTGGGATGGTTAAGATGGTGCCACCCTTCAGTCACAGGGTTATGCGTGCATGGGGGCTCAATAATGGCTGGGTTTATTTCTGGGGTGGGGGGTTTGTAGTGGTCTGTTGTTGTCTGGTAGCGCTTGATGGACACACAGGATGCCACCAGGCACAGATGTGGGCCCCCTCACTCAGGCTTACTCTTGGGAGAGGCTCAGGGGACTGTACGCAGAGCTGGCAATTAAACTGGAGTGGGTCACATGCAAGGCAAAAGCCCTACCTGCTCTAGTACCTCTCTGCTCTCGTTCATGTTTTAAATGAAAATATATAAATCAAGTAGCACAATAAGCAGAGCAAGAAAATATTTTTGATGAATAAAACAAACGAAGATTCAGGAAGAAAGAAGTGGTGTATGATCAGAAGCGGGTGACCCTGTCCCCTCTTCTGTTTGCTCCATCACGCTACTGGCACTAGAATGAGGGAAGAAGCCAAGAACACTGAGACATCGAGCTCTCCGAAGCAGCCCTTCCCTTAGCTGAGCTAACCACGACCTTCTGCTTTCTGACTTGGCCCTTGAGTCATCTTCAGGCAGGCTGCCCTGGACAGCCCAAGTGGAGGTGGCCCTCTTCTGTGCCCTGGTGGCATCCTATGTGTTCTTCAAGGACCACACAGTTCTCTCGCACACATCTTTCTTCCCAGAAGATCTATAGTGTCTTGAGGTCTGGAACTTTGTAAGTCCTGAGCTCAGCAGTGACTGGCTGTGAGCAGTGACTCACTGCACACAAACAAGTGAATAAATTCCTGAGGGAAGGTGGTCTGGAAATTAAGAACTGTGGAGCAGTAAGTTCACCCTGCAGTGGGGAGGAAAGAAAATGATCCGGGTTAAGGAGCACGATCTCCGAAGCCCACTCAGAGGAAACAGCTCACTTCAAGACAACAGCAGAAGGAGCTGATCCTGGACACAGCGAGGAGGGTCACGTTGGTAGGACACATTAAGGGGGTCAGGGCGAGTCACTGGGCTGAGCTGGGGCAGGGGAGACGGGGGGCAGGGATACAAGAGAAACAGGCCTAGACAGTCCAGTCTAGAGCCGGGGACCAAGCAAAGTGCTCAACCATTTATGGCTACTCCATTCTCAACCTCAACAGCTTAATCTTTTCTTTCTTCTTTTTTAATGTTTTTGAGCCACACTCAGCCTAGTCCCAGCTCAGTTCTCAGGCTGCTCCTGGAGGTACTTGAGGGACAACGCAGTGATGGGGATCAAATCAGGGCTCCTTAGCGCATGCAAAGTATGTGCTCCAGTCTGCTGGGATATCTCTGCAGCCACTCACTGCTAACTGGACCCTAACTTTACACTAAAGCATAAACTTTAGACACACAGAAGTGCAAAGAAGTGACCAGTACAGGTGAGTATGTATCTCTGTGTGTGTGTGTGTGCGCATGTGTGTGTTGGCAGGGGAGAAGGGCAGGAGATGGATTCCCTGGACTGGGTTATTGAATGGAACTGAATTACTTTATTCAGAACTTTACAGAAGAATAAACAAGCCCAGCACTTCACAAAGAATCAATAAATAGATCACATCAAGGAGGTCGCTACCACGATGGGCAAAGGAAGAAGACAACAGTAAGAAAACAGCTCAGCCAGTGGGGACAAAAAATCAGCATCCTGAGCAGAAATGGCAGACAGTCGTTTAACACAGCCCAGGAGAGTTGACATGACCTGGAGTTTCTTTTCCATATAATGAGTAGAATGAGAATGTGACCTTTCAGGTCTCCTATCCAGGGTATCAAAGACATAAAAGGAAATCAACGCTGGATATGAAGTTCACTTGATCATTTGACATCCCGTTATTCATCGATTTGCTCGAGCGGGCACCAGTAACATTTCCATTTGACTCCATCAGCGTGCCAGTGTAGCCCAATGGCATCTGGTTGCTTCAGGAATATGAAGAGCCTCAAACCGTTCCTTCAGGGTCATGACGAAGAAGTCTGACCATCTGAATTCAAAGTCCCAGTTCTGCTGTTTCCTACCTACTTAACCATCAAACTCACTTGTGCTTTTTTTTTTTAATTTTCTTTGCAGGGGGTATGGAGGTGGGAGGAGGAGGAAGAGACATTTGGGGGCAATATCAGACAATACTTAGTGTCTACTCCTAGCTCTGTGCTCAGAGGAACAAGCACATTGAACCAGGACCGGCTGTAAGCAAGGCAAGCAGCTCCAGCCCAATTCCCCATCACTACACTACTATCTTTCAGGCCTTGCGGTTTCCTTAGATATCACTGTATCACTGTCTTCCCGTTGTTCATCGATTTGCTCGAGCGGGCACCAGTAACATCTCCATATGTCCTGTCTCATGCTAGTAGAGCCAAAGGGTACCTGCTTGCTCCAGGAACATAAAGAGCCTCAAACCATTCCATCAGGTCAAGGGAATGAGGTCTATAATTGTTACTGGTATTTGGCATATCAAATACGACAAGGGTAGCTTGCCAGGCTCTGCCGTGCGGTAGCATACTCTTGTAGTCATCTCTAAATCCAGCATTTATTGATGAGCCGGGCTGTGATAGGGTGGTCTGCTGGGTGGAGTTCTGACAGAGGGAAGTCCAGATTGTGGAAAAGGGAGGCCCTCATGGAGTGGGGGTCGTCTGGCTTGTTGCAAGGCTCTGCTTGGGTGGCAGGCCAGGGGCTAGAACCCCGCCATCCCTCCTGGGCGCCTCGTGAGCGGCTGGGCACAGGGAAAGCCAGTAGCAGCTCTGCCCCATGTCTGTGAGTCTCTCCAATCCTTAGATATACATAGAGCTAATTACATTCATGCTGTTGTGAAGACCAAGACCAAGAGTACGAGGTACTCTGAGGGAAAGAGCGGGGCCACCTACGTTAATGTGAAGGGTATGAACTATTTACGCCTCTATTTGGCATAAGTCCGTCCTTATTAAAAAGCCCTTAAAGCAGTTTTCTCCTACAAAAGGACAGGTATCATGCATATCTGCATATCGCCTGAGATGCACAATACCCTTCCAGGCAACAGTGTTCATGTAAAGGATATGAAGACTGACAGAATCTGGCCATCAGGAATTAACTATTCGCCCGTGCTCTCTACTAGAAAACTGAAAGTCACAAGCTTGCAAAAGGTCAGGAGGGCTTTGTAGCCACACTCTCTTCCACGGGGACCAAAATACTTCATCAGCTGAGCTCAGTCTGCCTGGGTGTTGCCTGGAAGATCAGTGTGTGCCTTATCCAGTTCCTGGGAATTCTGCTTGGAGTGTAGTGAGGAAAGGCAAGGGAGAGAAAGGCGGGGAAAGAAACCAATTCAGAAGCCTGAAGTCAAAGAAGAAAACAAGTGCAACGTGTACTTGTGGGCTCGGAGGAACAGCCAATCCTCTGTTCCTTGCCAATCCTCCCCGCCAGCCTTTCTGAGCAAGCAAAGAAGCGCTTCCACACTGGGTGGAGGGTATGGTGGGAGAGGCCCGCACCCAGGGATGATGCTTTCACACCATTGGAGATGCACTGGCTTCTCTGCAGCCGGTGAGCTCTGCTCTGTGAGCTCAGTGGAGGAGGACAGGAAAGGGGGTGGCGGGGAGAAGGGGGAGCGGCAGGAAGGAGGAGAGAAGCCCTTAGCCACCAGACAACTGACAGCCGGCTGGGGTTACTCCTGGTCAGTGCCCTCCAGTCCCCAGCTCGGGTTTCAAAATCACTGTAGCCTCTTTTATTCAACGTGAAAAGGAATCACAGCAATTGGCTTCTTGAGAAGAGGGTGGAGGAGGCAAAACAGACAAAAAAGCAATGGAAAGCGAGTTCAGGGCAGCATCCATAGCCCAGATACTCTGCTCCAATGGAGCCAACTGAGGGTCTCTCTGCCCTAGTCCCTCTCAGAGGCAGAAGCCTGGGAGTGCGAGAGCCAAACCCTACTTCTTGCCTCTATTTGGCGTAAGTCCTTCCACATAAACAAGCCCTTAAAACGCTTTTCTCCTACAAAAGGACAGGTATCATGCATATCGCCTGAGATGCACAATACCCTTCCAAGTAACAGTACTGAAAACCACAGTGCCTAAAAGGAAAACAGGAAGAGAGAAAGAGGAGAGAAAAAAATATGTCAACGAGGCGGACCATGGGGATAGAGCGTGGGAAACTGGGACAATGGTACAGGGAAACATGGCCTGGTGAAAGGTTGGGTGTTGAAAGATTGTATGACCGAAACGAAATCATGAGCAACTTTCTAACTGTGCATATCATGGTGACTCCATTAAAATATTAATTAAAAAAAATAAAGGATAGGTAGCAATCAAGCTCAAGTATCTCCGGGGGTATATTTTGGTTTCTGAAGCTTATTTTCTTCTGTAGGGAGAGGTTTTGCCTGGCCTCTGGGGTGGCTGGACCCTCTCTGGAAACACTCAGTCTTGTCCAGAGAAGAAACGCTCACTCTTCTTCTAGCTCATGGCTTTGGGAACAACAAGGCTTTGGCGAGGCTGAGTGATCAGCACTCCTAGAGGTGATTCTGAGAGCAAGTGAGAGGAGACCCAAAACCTGGGGGTCTCAAAGTCTCAGGACCTCCCTGTTGTTCTTGGGGTCTTAAGTTCCCAACCAGGAAGTGTCCTTCTCCAAAAAAGAAAAACCCTCCCACAGATATTAAGGAGAGCTCAGAGTCTAGGATCTGAATAACCTGGTTCACCTCACTTCCAGAATGTTCCAGATCAAAAGCCTTGGAGAAGTCCACCTAAGCTCTCTGAATGTCCATTTTTCCATGTGCAGAGATTTACCTTCAAACCCTTGAAAAAAAAGAATATTGCTTGTGCTTACGTTTGTCTTTACGTAGGCACAAACAATATCAAGCATGTAAATACCTGGATACTCATACATGCTGCAAGAATCACAAGCTAAAGAGGAAAGCCGCTCAAGCCAATATCTAATGTGATCATTGATGGCAATTAGGAAAAGCATTCTCCAGAGAAACCAGAATGTTTACAGTTATGCTCACTGAACCCTTCAAGGTAAGTACCACCAAACTCTGACTCTTCTCTTGAGAAGATTGAAAAGCACTGGAAATACTGTAACTTTAGGAAACACACGTTCCTTCCATGTAAAATGATCTTGCATTCACTCCACAACTTCGGAATGGTGACTGAACCTGAACACTAGTGCTATGGTTCAAAGTAGCAATAGTGTGAGGTGCCCACTGAAGGCAGGAATCTGCTAGAGATGTTGTATAAAATCCATCCCTGGGTTTCCAAAGATAGCAAAGGGATTAAGACGTTGCCTTGCATGCAACAACCCTCCCTCAAACCCTGAGCACCAACATGAATGATCTCTGAGCACAGAGCACAGAGTACTCCCTGAGTACAGCCAGGTAAAGACCCTAAATCAGTAACAAAAAAAGATTTATTAAGACTATCTTATCACTTGCCTTCCAAAAGGAAATAATGAACAGAAATGGGATTCATTTTTTTTCTTTTTCGGTCACACCCGGCAATGCTCAGGGTTATTCCTGGCTCTTTGCTCAGAAATTACTTCTGGCGGTGCTCGGAGGACCATATGGGATGCTGGGGATCAAACCCGGTCGGCCGCGCAAGGCAAACATCCTACCTGCTGGACTATCGCTCCAGCCCCCAGACATGGGATTCTTTAGCCCACAATACCACCTACTTCAGAACTAATCACTGAAACCAATGGAGAGAAAGAGTTATTACACCGCTGCACCCAGATCTACCTACTAAACCAACACATCCCAGTGTCTTACTAAGGAGAAAGATGTGTTGGTTGTATGTCCTGGAAAGAGGACTGATATCAGCTGGCAGGAAGCTGACCAGTTACCAGGCTCCAACATAACCAGTGAAGATCGTGGCCCCAGACAAAATGGTGACCTATTTGTACTGGTCAGAAGTTCTCCTGAGCGAGAGATGGAGGCCCATAGTTTGGCTGACTTTGAGAGTCCAGAAACAAACAAAAGGTAACACAGCGACAGCACGTGGATTCTGGACATAGAGAGAAGATAAGTAGCCAACAGGCAAGAAAAGCTTTGAGAGAAATCCATGTGGACAGCCCACTTGAAGGCCAGGGAGGTGGGCCAGTGGAAAGGATATGGAGAAGACGCCAAGAAGCAAAGCTAAGGACTATCACTATCTTCCCGTTCATCATCTATTTGCTAGAGTGGGCACCAGTAATATCTCCATATGTCCTGTCTCATGCTAGTAGAACCCAAAGGCATCCGCTTGCTCCAGGAACATAAAGAGCCTCAAACCATTATATTAGGTCATGGGAATGACCTAATATAAATGTTACTGGTATTTTGCATATCAAATACGACATGAGCAGCTTGCCAGGCTTGCCGTGCGGGTGGCATACTCTTGTAGTCACCTCTAAATAAAGCATTTATTGATGAACCGAGAGGCCACTAGCGGTCGCGTGAGCCAGGCTGTGATAGTCTGGTCTACTGGGTGGAGTTGTGGATGAGAGGGAAGTCCTGATGTGGAAAACGGCGGCCCCCATGGAGTAGGGGGTCGCCTGGCTTGTTGTGAGGCTGTGCTGGGGTGGCAGGCCAGGGCTAGAATCCACCATGCCTCCCGGACACCTCATGAGCGGCTGGGCACAGGGAGAGCAAGTAGCAGCTCTGCCCCATGTCTGAGAGTCTCTGGTTCAGCATACCTGGGCCAGATTGAAAAAAAAACTGCTGCAGGGTGGGTGTTGATGATCCAGACTGTGATAGTCTGGTCTGCTGGGTGGAGTTGTGAAGAGAGGGAAGTCCGGATGTGGAAAATGGCGGCACCCACGGAGTGTGTGCGGGGGGGTCATTTGGCTTGTTGTGAGGCTCTGCTGGGATGGCAGGCCAGGGCTAGAACCCGCCATTCCTCCCTGGCACCTCATGAGCACCATTCCTGTGTTACTCCCTGGCATATCCCTCCCAGGCAAAGCTAAGAACCTAAGGAGAAACCCAAGTCCAGTAAGGGAAAGGCAGAATTATACAAAAAGCGAAGAAAAAAAAAAAGCGGAGAAGGAAAAGCAAACTTGAGGCACTCAGGTCTAGTGAAGGACACAGTGTCTGCCTGAGAAAAAGCCCACACGATCAGAACATGCTGAGGGCCCTGAGACACCTGGGAACCGAGGGGAGTGGGAAGGAGGGAGGTGAGTTTATAAGACAGTGGCTAAGAAGATCCTCCCCTAAGACTGGACAAAAAGGGTAACTTAAAATAATGTGGGCTGGAGTGACAGTTACTGGGTGCTTGCCTTGCACACGGCCAGCTGGGGTTTCATCTCTGGCATCCCATATGGCCCCTGAGTAATGACAGGAGGAGCCTTGAGTGCAGAGCCAGGAGTAAGACCTGAGCACTACTGGATGGCCTTCCCTCCACCCCTCAAATAATACATAACTGGTTTACATTTTTCTTTTAAAATTAACAAAGAAAAGTGCTGGGAGTTAGCTCAAAGAGCTAAAGTACATGCTCTGGCGTGCACAAGGCCCCTGAGCACCGCTGGGTGTGGCGTGCTGGCCCCCAGCACTGGGGGCGGGGGTCCCTGCATGTAGCACCTTGTCATCAGCCCCGAATATCAGACCATCCAACCCAGGCAGTCAAGTATTGCTGAGAGCAGTCCAGCTCCCACTGAGCGCCGGTCTGGGAGCCCCACCCCCTTCCTCAAAACATTAATAAGATGTACGGAGCATAGTACTGGTTTGAGGACAGAGAAAGTGATTAATATTTACAAGCATTATGCAGCATACTGTTATTTTCTTAAATCCCTCCCACAAGATTATGAGAAAGCTTTTATTCTTTCCAGTTGTGTTTTTCTTAAACAAGGAAACAACCCAGGGAGGAAAATTTCCTCCCTTTAGTTCCCAGAAGAAGTGGCAAATTTGATCCCCATCAGCTAAAGATACAAATGTAGCCTCTTTCCACTTTCTGTGACTTGAATGAATCACTTAGGAAATATTTCACCATGATTTAGGCTTCGGCCGCTTGCAGGCACCCGCCCCAGGCTTCCTGGCTGTAGAGTGAAGCGCTGCTGCGTGGCAGGGTGGTTCAGTGGGCAGACACAGAGCCTAGAGGTTAGAAAAACCCGAATGCAATGCAGTTTCACTGCATAACCTCTGAGAACACACAAAACTCTTGAGCCTTCATTTACTCGTCAATAGAATGGGCAGAATGATACCAAACTGCTGGTGCTGTTCCAACATAAGACTTCAATTTTAATTGAAGTGGCATCATTTCTTGGGACAACCAAGTCTGTGAGGCCAAGAAGTATGGAAAGACTCGTCCCTTTTGCTTATTTTGATTTCAGTTCAGCAGACCCAGTGGTTCTCCTAGCATTTAAGCATTACGACATTGCACTCAAGGATCACTCTTGGTGGGGCCCGAAGACCATGTGGGATGCTGAGGTTTGAACCCAGGTCAGCCGCAGGCAAGGTAGGTGCCATATCGGTTGCACTTGCTCTCCGCCCCAAGACTGTTTTACTGCCCTTCACTGCCACAGCGAGTAAGAAGAGGGCCAGAAACTGGGAGCTAGCGAGTGAAAACAAACTGGACTGTAAAACTGCTCTTTGCCACCCAGGAGGAAGAGACATCTTACACTAGAAAGGCAAGAGCCTTCAGGACACATGGTTCATGCTGTTGATAGTCCAAACTATTTTTTGGTAGGGTGTTACACCCAGTGGTGTTCGGGGTTACTCCTGGCTCAAATCACTCAGGGATCATTTCCTGGCTCTGCACTCAGGAGACCACATTGGATGCCGGAGATCAAACATGGGTTAGCCACATGCAAAGCCCAAGCCCCTCCCATGATACTAGATAGCTTCAGCCCTGAAACTCTAAAGTTTGTAGTCTGAGGTCTGATATTCTGGGGGTACACACTGTCCTGTGAGTGAGTACAATTCTGTTTTCTATTCTTGTCTGAGCAAAGTTGACCTTTGATTCGATTTAGTTCCAGCAATATTTCAACACAGCAGTCCAGAGTTGCATTCCCCTGATAGAGCTCAGTTGGGGCCAGGCCCCTACTGGGATAAAAACCAAAGGCTTAACTTTGACAGGTCTGGGAAAACTTTCAAATGCTGTATGAAACCTCGAAGGCCCCAAATTAGAACTTTTGAAAAAATATGCATGGAGTGTGAGTTGCAACCACTCAAGGATTTCAAGGAATTTGCACTTTGATGACAGAATGTTGACACATATGGTTCCCCAGTTGGAGGGTACAAGGTAAAGGGGGAAGGCAGTAAAGACAGAAAACGAAATTCAGGGGCTGTCCCTCTACTTCACCAGCCCTGCATAAGTATTAGGAGGGGGCCCAGGCAGAGAAGGAAAAGAGGCTGTGAGTCACAACTGTTCTTTCTGGACAGGTCTTGGGGAAGGCTCCACCAGAGTCTGATACTCATGAAGCCAGGAAGTAGAGCAAGTCTGGCATTTCTCTGAAAAGCCATTTTATCTCTACTGATTCATCCATACCCACCATTCTACCCTGGACTGTTCTTTTTTAGAATATAAAATGCAGAACATGAAAAATAGAAGATCTAGTGCTATTCCTGCCCTGCTAGCTGTGCTTCCTTAGAGAAGTGACTTAGACTCTCTGAGCTTCATTACCTTCATATGCATATATAGAAACAAAATTCCCAGCCTCACATGATGTTTATGCAGTGGACTTATGTATATACCATTGTGTGCCAGCAACTATACAAAAAAATGTATTCTTATTAGCTCATTTATCCCTTCCCCTACACACACACACACACACACACACACACACACACACACACACACACACAGTCCTAAGAAAGAATTAATCTGCAAACAGAAACACAGATATTTTATGAAATCATCCAAGGTCACATAACAGGTTAGTAGCAGAGTCAGAATTTGAACCACGGCAAGCTGGTTGCCAAATGTGTTCTCCTGACGCTCAACTGTTGTACAGTGGATGTTTACAAGGTGAAATTTTTACAGCCCCTTCTTTCAGCTCCCTGCCACAGTCAACTACCATGCCATGTCACCAAAACCTACCCTGTCCTCTGAGGACCATAGTTTTTTGCTTGGTTTGGTTTGCATTTTGGGCCACACCCAGTGGTGCTCAGGACTTAGCCCTGACTCTGAGATCATCAGTCACTCCTGGTGGGCTCAGGGACCACATGGGATGCTAAATATCAAATGCAGGTCAACCACATGCAAGGCAAACACCCTACCCACTGTACTATTGGTCCAATCCCCTAAGGACTGTGTCTATTTTTTACTTTCAAAGGATCAAAGCAGAACCAAAGGTCCATATAGTGAATTCAGAGTTTCAGCAGCAAATCCAACAACCAGAAGGCTGTGACCCTTTTCCTAAAGCAATGTCCAGCATAAAACACAATCCCTGCCCAGGGCTTATTTCACGTATTCTGGTCAGAACCACATCAAAACGGCCAAACAAACATAGTTAGAAAACAACGACTGTGCTTTAAAACACAGAAAGCTAATTGAAGGGCTAGTGAAGCTCCCGACCCAGGTCAGGATGTCAGGACATCAGGTGCATGTGGGGTGCCCCGCACCTCCTCCAGTTTTTCCCTTCTTATCCACTGGCCTCAACCAGTGGACATCTTTCATGGGTCATCATCCATTGATTCATCCACTGAACATCTTCCAAGCCAGACACAAAATGCCCAGAGTTCTTCCAGGCTCTTTCCTGACAACGTTCTGACAAGCTTCAGAGAGTTCTGCACCCTCGAAAGGAGGCCTTTCAGAACCCCTGAATCAGGGCCACAGAAGGCCCCCCACTTAGTCTAGTGTTCCCTGGCAAGAACAGAGATGAGGTGCTCAGACCACAGCAAGCCGCCACGATGCTGAGCAGTGACCAGCTCCAGGGAGCATAATTCTCCTGTGGCAGCCCTTCAATGGCTTGTGTTGCGTAGCCTTGCCACAAATGTGTGATTTGGCAGCTTTCGGTCCTCCCTGAAAGCCAGCCTTCAACTGTCCCAACCACCTGGCTTGATCCATCCGGCAGGTTCAGAAATTGACCCTTTGACGTTCCACAGAATAGCCCTGGGCTCTGGATCAAAGGCACTGATTGACTATAATTCAGAACAGAGCCAAGCTCCTACACAACTAAGATCTTAGCTAAGAATGGCAGTGCCTTGTCTCATAAGGCAGAACGGGGATTTGGCATTCAGCCGGATCACACACCCCAGAGCCTGGTCCACTGGGCCAACCACAGTTAATGAACATGGAGAACCTCCACAGGCACCTCCAGAAGTCAAGATGTGTTCAGCGGAACAGCAACAAACAGCGGCAATTTGAGAGGGTGTAGTAGTCATGGGCCACATCAGTAGACAGACCTCAGCTAACTCAGAAAAACCAGGTGTTGGGAAGTTGGGAAACTTCTCACCAGAAATGCAAAGATATCTTGCCCCAAAGGAAACCTTTACCACAAATTGTGTGTTTCCCAATTCCTACCCTAGTAGGAAGACAGGGCTGGCACTAGAAGCAGCACAATTTTGAGAGGCGCCTGGGGCAGGAGGCCTTTTCACGGAAATTTATTATATTTTTTTTTTGCTAGTTTTGATTGCTAAGATCCCTTCCAGGACTTCGAAGGGATGAAGCAAAAAAAAATTTTTTTTTTGTTTTTCAGTTAATCTGTATCAGGTTGACAGTCGTCCTTCCAGTAAAGTTATGGAAGATAAACCTTGGGAAAGAGAGTTAAGAACTTGTACATTTTTATTCATTGATAGTCCCGCTGCCTGGGGTTCATATGAAGGAATCAACTCCCTAGGACTACAGAGCTAGTACAGTGGGTAAGGTTCTTGCTTTGCATGTGGCCAACCCAGGTTCCATCCCCAGAACCCTATTTGGCCCTGAAGAATAAGACAAGGAAGGGAGGGAGGGAGGGAGGGAGGGAGGGAGGGGAGGGAGGGAGGGAGGGAGGGAGGGAGGGGAGGGAGGGAAGGAAGGAAGGAAGGAAGGAAGGAAGGAAGGAAGGAAGGAAGGAAGGAAGGAAGGAAGGAAGGAAGGAAGGAAGGAAGGAAGGAAGGAAGGAAGGAAGGAAGGAAATAAAGAGAGCTGAGAGAAAGGGATAGAGGAAATCATTGCTATGTTAACATGTCAACGTGCTAAAATTTCAGACTCTTCAAAGCCTGTTCTCTTGGATCCTGTCAGGGGCCAGAATACAGTACAGTGGTTCGTGCCCATATCTCAACATGTATCTGAGTCAGGTTTGATTCTGTGATCACATGGTCCCAAAACATCTCTGGTGCAGCCCTGGAGGTCCTCATCTCCCACCAGAGGGGGCATGAGTATCCCCAATACCCCAGGGTGGCATAAGTATCCCCCAACACTACGGGGTGGCGCAAATATCCCTGAGCAGCATCACGCCCAGGTCCTTGTGACGAACGGCAGGCCTGATTGGCCAAGACTGACTGGAGGAATCCCCAGACATCCGAAGCCTCACCTTGGAGGCCCCAAAATAAATAAATAAACAAATAAAATAGATTTAATAAAAATAACCTGTGAAGGAATAAAGGGATCTCCTTTCCTTACCTTCTTCCGCAAAGATCCACTGAGACCTTCCTGTATGCCTGTGCCTGTATGGATGCTTGAGACAGTGTGGGACTCAGCTCTGCTCTCTGAGGGCTGCCAGCGAGCACATGGTCATGACACTGGTAGCTCCCAACGGATGCTCCCTCCAAGTTCTCACAAGTTTACAAGATAAAAAACTTTCAGGTTGTTAGTCACAAAGTCCCCATTTGGAGAGAAGGAAAGATGGGGCTCAGCAGCTGGTCAAACCAGCAAAGGTCAGTCAAAGACCAGGAGCAGAAAGAGAAGTAAACCCCAAAGATTTATTGTGCACTGTGACCCCAGTTCTTATGTGTGAGCCCTGCATTGTGACCCCACTTCCACAGATGTCATCTGCAGTAATGCTCTACCCCTCATGTTCGTCATCTCTAAGCGTCAGGTAAACTGAGGCCAAAATGAAAAAAGACCATGGGTCACACCTAATGACGGAAGAACCAAAATTGCTTCCCAAAATGAATCTGACTTAAAGCCTGAAACTGTTCCTTTGGTGCCGGTACTTTCCAATCTTCCGTCCAGTATAAACGGTTTTCACATATTTTACCGTATCCACATTAAAAGTACTCTCAGAATATTCCCCTTGGGTCAAAGACAAAATTGTGACAAGAAGAATGAATGTGGGGTTAGGGAGCCAGCTCAGCAGTCAGGGTGGCAAACTTTCCAAGTACCAGAATCCCAGCACTGCGTTGTCCTCTAAGCACCACTAGGTGTATCTCCAGATGCCCCGAGAACTGCTGGAGGGCCCCTGGTGGTCCCAGCACCAGAGAGTCGGAGAAGCTCCACATCCTCTCTCCGAAGCACTGTGCAGCTCAGTTATCTCTGAGTTATCAGCTAAGTATCACTGAGAGTGCTCCCTGGCGCCCTTGAGCACTATTCGGGAGCCTCCTTCCCCAGAAAGAAGAGCAAAAGCTTTTCCATGAATGCAAAGACACTAAATTAATCACCATTCAACCTATGTGGGTATAGATTTAGGAAGAAAAAGAAATTCCAACATTTTTAGTGATGAGAAAACTGGGTTACATCCCTTCCAAGACTTCCTACATGGTTGGGTTTCTCACAGGGTAGTTTCAAGGATAATTATTCTTGTCCATGACTTAATATTTAAAACTGGAGGACTTCCCAGTTGGATTATTATTTAAAAATGCACAAGACAGCCCCACAGAAAAAGAACTGCATAATACACAGATGTTTAGTTATGTTTCATTCCCTTTGGGTTGACACAACCTTGGGAAAGTCACTTCCCTCTTCCAGATCAGACTCTGGTTCCAGAATAGAAATTCTATATGCATAAGGGCCATATTTCTTTGATACCCCTCTGTGTTTCAACACTTAAACCAGTAGCAGACACATATTAGGTGCCCAATAAACACTGACTTAAAGATTAAATCCATGAACTCATTTGCTGTAAGTGAAAACTTGGCCTCTAAGATTTCAGTAAATACTTGAAAGTAAAACAATGCCCAAGTCCGGGAACACTGGATTTGCAGAGAGCATTTGAATAAAATCCTCCATGTTTGCAAATTATCAATGCATATTCCAATTGCTAGTTGAAGAAAAGAACATAATGAATCCTCCCACCAGATCACAGAAACAAAAGACCAATGGTCCAGCACTAGTAACAAACCAAGTTGCTGGCTATGTAAGGAACTGGAGTCCAAAAGGGTTGTTCATGTCTGACAGATTAATCCAAACCTTAGGCCTTGGTTCTACAGTCATCAATGACTTGAATGTAACAGAAAGCTATTTATCAAATTTCCATACCACAGGAAACAGCACGCAAAAGCGTGACACTATCAGAATCTACAATGTTTTAGTAGGATGCCAAAAATGTGAAATAGATCAGGTGGTCCTGACACCACAGGTTTGGAGCAGCACCACATCCTCAAAGCTCACACTGAACCGCTGACCCTACTTTACTGAAAATTACTGGGAATGGGCCTCTGACTCCAAGCACTGCTTGGAAAGTCCCCCCTACCAAAAACTCAGATAGAAAACAAAAAAATACTTTATCTTTCAGCTCAAAAAAGCCAACAGTATTTTAATAAGCAGAGAACAAGTACATTACTATAGTGTGTATTCAAAACACAGTGATCTGGTTGACTCAACATGGAAGATGAGTCAACAGAGTGAAGTGGATGCCAAAAGTCCTAACGCAATCTTAGATCTCATCGACAGGAGTAGAGAGCTCAGATCAGGGGGGGGAAAGGGAGGCGAAAGTCCCTTTCTGCTTCAGCGCTAAAACTCAATTGTAGTTTCTGGTAAGCTTCAAAAAAGATACAGACACACTGAAATACAACAGGAAAAACAGAATTTGGGACAAAACATTCCAGAAGAAGTACAGAGGCCAACTTCCCCTGAAAAGACAAAGACCTCAGGACGGGAAGTGGAAACACACGTGCTGTCTTTAAATATTGCACAGGACATGGAATTAGCCTCAATGCTACAAAGAGTAGAAGGGTTGTGAATGTTTTCTGGTCCTTAAGGCTCATGAAGGCCATCCCCAAAAAGAGCTGCTGTGAGCAATGGGACCCCATAACAAGAAAGAATGAATGACAGAGGGAAGCTCAAAGGGCCATTTCGGATATTTGATCTGGTGGAATGTTACAGACTCCACCAGATAAATATCCTCCCAACCTCAGTGTTCTGTACCCACAGACCAAGCCCATCATGCTGTCAGTAAGGCTATGGATATAGATCACAATGTCTACACTAATAGCCACAGCCCTTGCACTCTGAAGAACCATTCAAAGTCATCATTACACACTGACTGCACCTCAGAAGCATTTTTGTACGTTTCCTCTAGGCTGAGGCCTGGTTCTATGCTGCAAAGCAAAGAAAGGTGAAAATGAACGGATTGTGGCTGCAGAGCAGTACAGGGTGCTGGGTGAATGGAGAGTGTGGCCTAAGCGTGGAGAGACTGCAACCAAGCCAGATACGAGTTCTCTTGGAGCTGTGTGAACAAAGTTCTTGAATGCACATCTGCAGATCTAGCCTCTTCTCTCCCCAACAAGCTCGTATTTCCAGGGGCTCAAAGACAAGAAACTAAATTAGTGCTATGTGTCTCGGGCAGCTCCAACTAAGATCCGAAACAGATGAACACCTCGGTTCCATCAGATTGTTTCTTTCTCAAACCAGGAAAGTTGAGCGATAGACCAGCCAGGATAGAGGCTCAGCAATACATCACCGACCCATCAGAATAAACCTGGCCCCCATCAAGTAAATGTCTATGGATGCAAGACATCCTGTTTTACACTAATATTGCAAGTGACCTATTATTTTACAGTTGAGGAAATTAAGGCTCTAGAAAATCAAATGGTTGGATAAGTTTGACACCACTCCAAAGAAACCATAGCTCATCAGTTCAGTGCTTCTGAGGCGTCAGATGCTATAAGCAATAGAACTGGTTTTCACTTTTGGTTTGAGAGTTTGCTCAGGGGCCATGCCTGGCTTTGTGCTAGGGGGGGGGGGTGGGGAGAGGATCACTTCTGGCAGTATTCACGGGACAATGCAGTGTCAGGAAGTAAAGCCAGGTATCCTCAGGGCCCAGAATGATAACATAGTGGGTAGAGCACTTGCCTTTGAAAATAGCGGACCTGGGTTCGATCCTGGCACCTCCCATGATCCCCAGAGCCCACTAGGAGTAGTGAGCCCTGTGCAAGAAGATAGGATAGGAGTAAGGCTTGAGCACGGCCCAACTTGGCCCACAAACCAAAAATGAAATAAAATATACAAATAAACCCTAGGTATCCTCAAGCAAAACAAGCACTGTGGCCCACTGAGCTGTCTCTCCAGCCCTAAAATGATGCTTCTTTGTTTTGTTTATCTCACTTCTCCCTCAGAACAAACCTCTGAGATAAGTTCCTGCATTATCTCCATTTTGGACATGAGAAGCGTGCCCAAAGCCACCTCATGACTTATTCACTCAGTCATAAGGTAACGAGGTTTTGAGGAAACCTGGCCCCTGCCATCCTTGTGTAGCACAAACCTGCCCAAACGGTGCCTTTGGGCTACCATGCTGGGTGCGCCGGTAGACCAGAAAGAATGACACTTTCACAGCTGCTTCCTCTTTCTGTCCTGCACTGGGCAGCCAGTTAGACCATGAAGGGTCTACAGTCAAGGAGACAAGTCAGTTGGATGGAGCAAGCAGCCAGGAGTGGCCCAGCAGTGAGCTCTAAGCACAGCTCCAGTGGGAAGTGACACCTTGTTCATGTCACCCCACACGGCTTTCAGTTCCTCAGTCATCAATCAGCTCCTCCCATTCTGCTGCCTCTTTCCCTGCCGAAAGCACAGTTCTAGGACGTCGAGAGAAAGCCACAAGTCGGCTTCAAGCTCAAACACTGGACTCCATTTCTTTAGATCAAGAAGATCATGAACTGGGAGGCCCTTCAGCCCACCTCATCCACTCTGCCGAGTCAAAAGACTTTCCGGGAGCAGTGGCGGCAGCTGGCCTGCGAAGGGGGAGTCATTTATCACTGACATTGTTTAGAACCACTGGTGCATGGTGATAATAAAAAGCAGATCGACTTTTAGTCAGCTTCATTACTGCTTTTCAAACTTTCTCCACAGCCCCTGCACGCTGGGCGGACCTACTCTCCGCCCAGTGGACAGCGCCGCCACTGCTGCCCCCTGTCGGGCCACTGGTGGGAGTTTGTGTGTCCTGCAGCTGGTGCATGATGTCGCTGCTGGCAAGCTGCCTGCTCCCGCATGCTGCCTCAGTGGCATGCAATAAAGCGCCTGGCTCTTACCAGGTCAAAGGTAGAGCTTTCTCTTTTTAAAGATCATGGTTCAAACGTCCAAGAGACAAAATACCAAATGATTGGAGGAAAGATGAATTGCCCTTTCCTTTTTAGAAAGGAATGCTTGCCTCTTACTTACTCATTGATACAATTTTCACTGCTCTAATAGGCGCTGATGTAACAATGACTGTGCCCACTCACTGCTAACCTATGGCCAACTCCACAGAAAACTGAAGTATGGGGCGGGAGCGATAGCACAGTGGGTAGCGTGTCTGCCTTGCACACAGCCAAGCCGGGTTTGATCCCCAACATCCCATATGATCCTCCGAGCACTGCCAGGAGTAATTCCTGAGCAAAGATCCAGGAATAACCCCTGAGCATTGCTAGGTATGACCCAAAAAAGCAAAAAAAAAAAAAAAAAAACAACAAAACAAAGAAAACTGAAGTAGGCGGCAACCCGCACCTCCCACCCCTGGAGAGTTGGCTCATATTCGCAGAGTGGGCCTTCATTCTCGGGGCACCCAAGTTTCCTACAGGGGCTGCAGGGTTTCTGGGTCCTGCAATGCATGTGTGAAGCCTCATTGCTCCTCAGGAGGTGCTTAGAACCATTGAGGCTACACCCATGGTCTCAGGGGGCTGCGCTGTGCCAGGGATTGAACGCAGGCCATTTCCGACAGAGGCCCACAGCTCCCCTTATCTCTTGTCAATGCTTTATAGCCTCATCACTAAGGAGGAAAACCAAGTGAGGAGGGGGGAAAGGGATGGCACATCCGGCACATCCACCGTGGCGAGGGACAGCTTGCAACTTCACCCGACATAAACAGAAGGCTCTACCTTGAGCTGGAATATTCAATCCGCTGTAGTGTTCGCAGAACTTTGTGGATGTCCTTCATGCTGGTGTCTCTCTGGCTATACAGAAGAAGCCGCTGAGCATCGGAGAACAGGCGAGACACACTACAGAGGATACACAGGAAACAGAAAAGCGCTTATTAGTCTGACTTCCTCTCCCATCTGAAGGAGTTCCTACCTGGGCCAGGGCTCCACCCACATCCAGTCTCACTGATACACTCTTGTCCCCTGCCTAACTTCCTGCACTCAATTCTTTCCCGTGTTCCTATAAAAATCAAAGTCTACCCCCTTCAAAGCCCTGCCTATGTGTGTCTTCTCCAGAAGCCCTACCACACACACACACACAAACACACGCTTATATATACTCATCCCCCAAGGCTGACTATCCAAGAGACAGCATAGGCACAGTTCTTAGGGCCCATGATAACTCTTAGGAGAGCTCAAAATTGTACTAATTTCTGGACGAGATACATGGTTTGCCTACAGGAGGCCTGGGTTCAATCTTCAACACCATGTGCTCCCCCAAACAACGCCAGGAGCAACCCTCAAGCATGGAGCTGCAAGTAACCCATGAGCTGGTAACTTCTACCGGTAATGAGACCTTTTCTTTACCTTTTAATTTCCTTCAAAATCAGAACTTGGAAAAGGGAATATAAATAAAATCTGGGCTGCATTCCTTTTTAAACTAACATGATTATGAATTAAACATTCCGTATCTTTGCATTAAAGAAGACCACAAAGCCTAGGGTGGCAGAGCTTGCTAACTGGCCCTACACAGCCCAGCTGCAGTTTCGTAGAAGTATCTGGATGCATCTCCTTCCATTGTTCACGCATCACAACCCACATCATGGTGCTGTGAATTCAGAGAATCTCCATGCCTCAGTAGCCACTCAGTAAGTCTATTCTACTCTGTTGGGTTGAAGTTAGGAAGCAGGATGCAAAAGCAAAGACAGTAGCACCCTGGTCCCCGGAAGTACATGCAGTGTGCTGCAGACAGCATCATACAGTATGGTTAGGCAATCACAGGAGTATGACGTGGTGGGTGGCAAAGAGAACACAACCTGCCACCTGGGCTGGGTCTCCTGCAGGGAAGCCTCATCCATGCACAGCTCTGCTTCCGAACCGCCAGCTCTGTCAGTCTCACATGCATGGCCAACGTCAACTCACTGAAGGGAGGATCACCAGTCGGGGCTGTTACGGTGTATCTCCACTGCCACACTGGAGAAAATGTCCCCAAACACATGGTTTTGGTCTTTTTACTCCAAAAATGCCGCGAAAACAAGAACCCACAGCCTTAAATCCTAGAGAATATTCTCCTTCCCCTTATTCTGCAGCCTAGGCAACATGCAAAACCTTTACAAAAGTAACCTCGCTCAAGTCCATCCATTCAAAATTCTCTGGAGAATAAAAAGGGAAAGAAAAATAACCAAGTATGAGAAATAAAGTCTGATCTGGTCATCTGGTACTTACATGGATTTGTTAAAGTTTCCAACAACCCCAGGAGCCTCACCAGGAGTTGGATAACGGAAGCAAGGGTTGTTGGCATTACAGATAATCCCCTGAATCAAGGGAGCGTTCCTGCAGAGGGCATGGCTTTGTTTGGAAAGTGGCCTGTTGAAATTGAGAAGAAAAACACAGAGAGAATCATCAATTCTTTGAAGTGATTCTAGAGCTTCATAGGAAACTTTAATCTCTTAAGTGCAAGAGCCAAATCTCTTGGCTTCATCCCAAATCTATGTGCTCCATCCCTGCCTTCCAGAGAACTGCCACCTCCATAACGAGAAACCTGATGTCAGTCTGGTTCCTAACCTGTGTGATATCATCTGTAGAAGGAGAACCCTGATGCAATCTTGGAGGTGACAAGGCGACAGATGAGATCATGTGCAGACAGTGCCCAGTATGCAGTAAGTCCTCAATCATCACGTTTATCTTTAATTCATCTAGAGTATCCGGAGATGACCTAAACCAATTCCTTCTCACTCAAAACCATAGCTTGATGGACCGCGGGGAGCCAGTGTACAGGAGAAAGGAGGACTGCCATCTCTATGATCCCAACTCACACCATCTCTATGATCCCAACTCATACCATCTCTATGATCCCAACTCACACCATCTCTATGATCCCAACTCACACCATCTCTATGATCCCAACTCACACCATCTCTATAATCCCAACTCATACCATCTCTATGATCCCAATTCACACCATCTCTGTGATCCCAACTCACACCATCTCACGATCCCAACTATGGCATCTCTATAATTCCAACTATGGCATCTCTGTGATCCTAACTATGCCATCTCTATGATCCCACTCTGGAACCTTCTTCCCTGATACCTGTACCCCCCCTAGTATTCTTCAACTCTTCTCAGTTTCCCTCTTGCTCTGACCGCTGTTGGTAAAACATGTGTTTACTTCACCTCCTCTGTGGTCATCTAATAAGTACAAAGACGTGGGGTGGGGCATCATCTGCAAAGTTTCACTGGTGGTGGTGTCTTCCTGCCTCCCTTATAAAGGGGTTCTGTAAACAGGCTGACTGGGTAAACTGGGGTCTGGTCCCTAGTGTCACAAGCAATTTGTGTCTGTGGGCCAGACATCAGGGCTGCTCATGAGGAGCAACATAAATGTGTCCAGGAGGCAGGGACTCTTAGCCTGAGGACCAAGCATACATGAATTCTCTTGGAGAGAAAGGTCAAGGATCCTGTTTATTTGTGACCTCCAATGAGCTAGCAACCACTAAGAACCAAGGCTCTAGGAAACAAAGAGCCATTCAGCTTCCCAGGTTTTAGGGGTCTGCCCAATCCCTGCAGCACATGAAACAGCACCTTCTGCCAAGTCTTTGAATCCTAAACTGTCAGTTTCCTCCCCTACAAATGAATATAAAAAGGCAGCGTACTTCCCCTCATTGCAGTGTGCATCTTCGAGTCCTTGGTTTTTACTTTTCATAATTTTTTTAATTTTTATTGTTGTTTTGGGGTTAGAGGCCATACCAGGAAGTGCCTTAATTCCTGACTAGTGCTCAGTGATCACTTCTTGTGGGCTCAGGGAACCATATGGGATGTCAGAAATCCAAACCAGGCTAGCCACATACAAGACAAGTGCCCTACCTACTGTACTATCTCTCCAGCCCTATATCTTAGGAATTCTTATAGGCAAATCAGGTAGCAGAGTGCCTAACCTGACGTACAGCTCAATGAACGCATCTGTGGTACTCACAGGGCCGAGTGGTGAGCCTACCGAGTAACGACCCTATTCTTACCCAGCAGTAACATGCCTCCCAACTTCCAATTAGCACTTTCCTCCAAAGCAGAAACTTTCATGCATCACTTTATTGCTGACATGCAAATTGCTGACAGCTTCTCCTCAGAAGTTAACCACAGCAGAGCTTGCAATGTTTGTGTTTCAGAGTGGAGGCCCTTTCATCTCCATCTTTCTCTGCTACCCATATTCCAACCAGAGAGGCAACCTGTTACGTCTTTGCTTTACTGTAAAGCAAGGATATAACAAGATCAGACACCCTCTGCAGGGCCTCTGGCCTTTTGAACATTTGCTTAGTTAACCTCCTTATCTCCCTGTTAACAGTTCAAGGAAAACCAAACAAGGTCCCTTGCCTAAACAGCTGCTCTTCTCCTTTCAGGGGAGATTTATGCAACCCAACCAAAAACTTGAAGGACAAAGGGTTTCCCCACCCCTTTTAACCTCCTGAGGAGACTGGCACCAAGAACTGGGTCTACTTGTCCAGGCAACAAAGGACAGTGGTAGATTAAACATAGACCTTTCCCTGTGGGTTTTGTCCCACCAACAGAAGCATGGTGAGGATTTGGCATCTGGGTACACAGGGAGGTTATCAAATAGCATAATGGTGACCCAGGATCCAGGGGATGTTATCAGGGCCTTGATGGCTCTGGCAAATATTGAGAAATATTGGCTAATTTTTAGCCACCAATCTCTGTTTCCAAAGACAAGATACTCTGCAAGCTTCACTAGAGTACTATGTCCCTTCAGCTCAGTGGTTGGAAGGCGGAAAGAATAAAGAGCAATTCTAAAAGAAGTGCATGAAAAGAGGATTAAACTTTTATCTGCCTTTTATAGCAATAGGAATGTTACAACTCTGAGAATCTATGATCTGTGTCAAAGGGATCTGGATTCAACAGTTTGGCCAATATGACTTAGATCACAATCTTGGCAACTGACAAAACAAACTCCAATTTGTCTGATGCCAACATCGTGGCTGTTTTCATATCCATCTTGCACATTTGTGAGCCCTCTATAAAGAGAGCAGCTAGCAGACAAAAAAAAAAACAAACTAGTATCCTCTCAATCGTATTCTTTGGTGGTGCTTAGGGGAATACCTAAATAAAATTATACATATTTGCTCATCAATCTGCTAAATCTCTAGCTTCCAAAAGAGAAAACAGTATTACCTGTGAAACCACAAACTGAGTGAGATATGATTTCATGTTCTTTTTACTTTTAAGTGAAACCAGAAAAATAACATCTAGGAGAATGTTCTTAGGATTTTGTTTTAAATTTAGTACAAGCAAATATTAGGCAAATAACTGTTACTGTGTGTATGAGAGAGACAGGACCAGATCCAGGGGGTAAAAGGTGACCCCTGGGTTAAAGACACAAGTCAAAGGGGTTCAACATATACCTAACAAGTATGAAGCCCTAAATTCTATCCCTATATGCCCCCCCCCTCTGAGCCCCACTGGGTATAGGTCAGGAGGCCGTAAGCAATACCTGGTGATTCTGAGCACCACAGTGCCAAGCTGAGCTCTGATCTGTCAGGGGAAAGAGGGCTAAGAGTAGCTCTGCAAGCCCATTCCCATGCACCACTTGTGGTGGTCTCAGAAAAAAGGGAGGGTGACCCTCCTCCCCATGTCTTTCCTGAAAAACTATATCCTGTGTGTCTCTAGGGCTAAGGGTGTGGGCAGCGCTGACCCATGGAAACAAATATCACAGGAACAGAGCAGCAGCTAAACCGCCTACATGATGTTCCTGTGGACAGAGACAGTCCTGCAGAGTCCAGCAGGAAGTCATCCAGGGTCTGTGAGGTGACACTCATGACATGCTCCATAAAAAAGGTAGCTATTAGCACTCCCCACGTACAGAGATGATGACACTCAGCCACTGGGAATGTAAGTCAAGGTGACGGTGGAGCAGTTCTCACAGTGATAAAATTAGTTTTTGATGCAGCCGGGATTTAAGCCAAGGCAACTTGACATCTAAAGTGTGTGTCCGTGGCCACACCTCACTGTAGGCACCTCCGTGGACTCACTTTAAAGGCCACAGCAAAACACATAATTTGGACTCAGATAACTTTAGCTTTTATTATTCTGTCACTTACTATATATGTGACCGTAGACAACTCCAAGCATTTTATTTTGAGTCCCAATTTACTTTCAGGAAATAAAAGCAAGTGATAAAAAGTCTACTAGAAAGTCCCTAAGAAAGTAGACTGAACAAGTTTGTTTTGAAATCAAATGATGTACCTGATTTCCAAGCATATGCTGCTTTAAATGATACGGTCTATGATGTACAACTGTGTACAAAGGTACAGTGCATATGAAAAAGAAACTGGCAGGAACCACAAAACAGCAGTATTAAGGCTCTGACTCGGGGCATGTTTTAATCACCACCTTCTATACTATCATAATATTAGGTTACTTGCATGGCTTTAAACATATGAAACAGGGTGATCGTTTTCACTACTATTATTACCGTTCTCAAAGACTGAACACGGTTTCCTAAATTCATGACTTGTCAATAAAATTAAAGGCCTGGATTTTTCTGTATTAAGCTGTTTCCATTTATGGTATTTCCTAAAGATACCGTCCTTGGGAGAGGGGAGGGCAGGGGGCGTGTGGAGCTCAATGACACAGCCTTTGCCTTTCGTGCCTGAGGCACAAGTTTGATCCCAGCACCACAAAAAGAAAGAAAAAAGATGTTTTTGGGGTGAGAGGGAGTCAAATTTAACTCATGACCTTTTTTCTCTTCATTTCTATTTTTTGCATACAGAAAAGCATGTATTTCTGTGAGTTGATTTTGTTCAATCCTTTGGCTTCTAGAAGCACTTTTTCCTTAGCATTTTCTAAAAAGAGTAGCCATATAGTATGTCATTTGCAGTTAGTGAGATGCTGATTTCTTTTATGATCTGTATACTCTTAATATCTTTATTATATAACTGCTATTACAAGGACTTCCAATATTAAATAGTTGTGATAAGAGAACAGTAGTGGTAAGAGTTATGAGTTGTAATTGCTTGGAAGTTGGCATTATTTTTAAATTAAATCAAGAATATAGTACCAAAACTAGTTAGCCCGTGTCTACTGCCTAGAAAAAATCAAAACCAACGTTTTGACAACAGTGAGTCTCAAGCAGTATACTCACATTCATGCTGCTCATAGGGCGGGTAGCTCAACCGGACAGAGATCAGGATGAAGAAGATAAACAAAGGCCAGGCCACTTCCAACAGCAGTTGACACTGAGTGAGAAACAAGACAGAGCACTGTAAATATAGAAATAATATGGCTGCCTAAGACCACAAGGCATCTGACATGCCATAGGAAAGTTAAACTCATCAACTTCTCCCGTCTCCCCTGTCCTCTCACATGAATCCACCACTCCATGCCTCTGTGTTCGCCTTAAGAATGGGTAAGATAACCCCCCCTTTCTCAGTTGGCTCACTTCTACTCCTTCCAAACTACACCAGGTATGATCTTCATTGAAATTTCAGGATGAGTTATAAGTCTTCCTCCTATACATAATAGCTGTAAGATACTCCTCCAAAAGCCTATCTGCTTGAGGACTGGAAGTCAAAAGTTTCATCACTGTTGAATTATTAACACCTTGAAGACATGTACTGGGTCTAAGTCAGTTTTGTACTCCAGCCTTAGCAGATATATAATTGTTGTTCTTTTTCTGAATACAAAGGACCTGGATGACCTGGAAAACTTAAATACACATCAACTCGGGGCCGGAGCGATAGTTAAGCGGGTAGGGTGTTTGCCTTGCAAGCAGCCGACCCGGGTTCAATCCCTGGCATCCCATAGGGTCCCCCGAGCACCACCAGGAGTAATTCTGAGTGCAGAGCCAGGAATAACCCCTGAGTATTGCCGGGTGTGACCCAAAAAAGCAAAAAAAAAAAAAAATACATATCAACTCTTCTATTTTTTCTATTCAGGTAAGATCAGTAGAACATTAATTAGGTTTCAGGTGTACAAAGTTATCATTTGACATCTACAAACATGACATTTGTTATTGTGACTGAAAGTCCAGCATCCACCCTCTACAATACCATATCCCAAGCCCCTTTTTCCTCATCCACTTCCTTCCCCTTTCCTTTCTGTTTCTTAAAGGCACCTAAAAAGTGCCTCCCCATGGGGACAAGAAGATAAAGGAATTTTACCCACAGATCCACACTGACCTGTGTGTACCCACAACTGGAAAGACCTAGGTGAGCATCTTTCTAATCCATCAGGTCTGGCCAGCATCTTCTCAAGGAGATAGAAGCCATTTGAACTTAAGCATCATCTACTGCTTTATGCAATAAGGTTTCCCTGAGGTAAAACCTCACATCAGTGAGTGACTTGGGGATAAATAAGCAGAGGGACAGAACAAATCATTAGACATCACCTAAGTAAACTCTTGGTTCCTATCACACATGACACTGCCCTAAGTTCCTTGCCTCTTCCATTCCTTTCATTGCTATACCCTGATGTTCGATTTAACATGATCAACCAAGAGCCGGGCAGAGTCACCAGGCTTCTAGTTCTGAGGATTATTAAGTAATGGCTTCAGAGAGATAAATCCAACACATCACTGCTATAAAATTCTCTCTTTCCTCTAAGCAGAATTTTTTCTTCGCCTCAAATTTGCATAGTTTTATGATGGAAACGTTTTCAAAAGATACATTAGAGAAATAAAAGTTAAAATAAGTCACCCTTAATCCTACTTCCCAGACATAATTCCTAGTAAATTGAGTTCACAGTGGTTCTGTTAATGCTTTTGTCGTTTCTATGAATATTATTTCTTTAAAAAACTGAGATTATTCAGAATATGAATTTGCATTTTTCTTTTTCTTTTAACATCATACAGGGAGCAGTTTACATTTTAAAAACTATTCTCTTAATTAGAATTTAAATGGTCACTTGGTTTCCCGATCGTAATTAAATCTGTGCTCTTGCTGCTATTTCAAGTATTGTCTGCTTTTTTTTCTTCATCATTTTGGTTTATTTTTCCTTCAGTATCTTAAATAATCCATTTTTAATTTCTTTTTTTTTCTATTGTTTTTTTTTTGGGGGTCGGTCACACTCAGCAATGCTCAAGGGTTACTCCTGACTCTGCGCTCAGGAATTACTCCTGATAGTGCTCAGGGGACCATATGGGATGCCGGGATCGAACCTCGGTCGGCTGCATGCAAGGCAAACGCCCTACCCACTGGACTATCGCTCCAGTCCCTCCATTTTTAATTTCTAAGGCCTCTTGACCTTGAACAGTTTCCACAATAAACTCTTAAGTCTTTTTTTTTTTGGATTTTGGGCCACACCTGGCAGTGCTCAGGTCTTATTCGTGGCTATGAACACAGCAATCATCCCTGTCAGGGATCAGGGGACCCAATGGGGTAGAGGGACCAGAGCTGGATCTAATCTGAGAAAGGCAAGAGCCTTACCCTCTGTACTACCTTTCTGGCCCTCTGTTCTTTTTAGAAGGATGATACATAAGGATGATAAAAGGGAACGTCCTGGGTTGGTAAGAACATGGGCAATTTTTAAAATATTTTCTGTTTTCTGAGTTTTACATAATGAACATGTATTCCTTCCTAATACAACCACAATAACAACAAAGGGGGATCTCTGTTACCATATAATTACAAAAATTGTTTGTCTTAGATACAAAGC
Organism: Cryptotis parvus; assembly: GCA_021461705.1. Classification (NCBI taxonomy): domain Eukaryota; kingdom Metazoa; phylum Chordata; class Mammalia; order Eulipotyphla; family Soricidae; genus Cryptotis; species Cryptotis parvus. Next base: position 129,378 of record JAJIBD010003565.1, read on the forward strand.
ACAGAAGGGTATCTCAAGAAGAAAGTGCGCCATTAATGGGGGTCCCACAACCAAAGACAGGCTGCTTTTGCTATTTACTTCTGTAAATAATCCCAAAGAGACAACACATACTGAAATCTCCCAACCTTGTCTAACAGCTGAGCGGGAAGTCCCTCCAGACAGCACTCCAGAAATACGGTATCTTAATCAGCCCTTCTCACGCCAGAGCTCCTTCTCTGAGGACAATCTTTCCTAACTAAGCCTGTCATAGAATGAACTGAAGTTGCAAGATAAAGACGGAAACAACTCAGCTGAGGCCTTTTGCAAAGTAACCTGGCCATATGTATTCAAGAAGTCATGTGGGTACCCACTGACCAAGTATAGTCCCTACAGTTTTTTCTATTGGACTAAATGTGAAATACCTTAAAACTACATACATGAAGTTATTCATTCCAAAATACTGTAAACTGCATAACAACGGGAAAAATAAAAAGTTATGGTTTATCTACTTGATAATACATTGTGCAGTCGTTACATGTTTATATATTATAATCACTATTAACTATATACTATTAAGCAAAATAATATATGTTCCAGGTATAAAACGAAATAAAATTATTTACAAATATATTTTTTTACTTAATAGAGTTTGGGTCACATATTTATACTATGACAATTCTTACAGTTTTATGTACATAGTTACTTCACCTCTATACCAGGGAAATACTTAACACCTTTGACTAATGTTTTTATGTTATTGTCAGTTTGTCTCTTCATTTCCCCAGCCATTTTGCTATTAACAGGGAGGAATGAAACTTTCAAAACATGGTTTGAGGGGATGGAGAGATAGTACAGCAGGAAGGGCTTTTGCCTTGCATGCGGCTGACCCGGGTTCAATCCCCAGCATCCCATATAATACCCGAGCACTGTATTTCAGTAGAAATTCCTGAGCGAAGAACCAGGATTAACCCTTGAGCATGCCGGGTGTGACTCAAAAAAGAAAAAATAGAAAAATAGATGGGGGAGAGAGAGAGAGAGAGAGAGAGAGAGAGAGAGAGAGAGAGAGAGAGAGAGAGAGATAGATAGATAGATAGATAGATAGATAGATAGATAGATAGATAGATAGATAGATAGATAGATAGATAGATAGATAGATAGATAGATAGGATGACATGGTTTGATCATGAATAAATCTGGTAAAAAAGCAGAAAAACCAAAAGCATAATTTTAAAATGTGAATAAGGTAGTCATTAACTTTGAAATGCTGAACCCAGATTTAATCCCCAATACCCACATGGTCCCTGAGACCTACCAGTTGTGATTACTGAGCAGAGTCTAGAATAAGCCCTGAGCACCTCCAAGTGTGTGGCCCAAAAACAACCTCCCCCCCAAACAAAATAAACAAACAAAAAAGAAGTGAACTAAGATTCTGTTTGATCATTGGGAAAAGTAAATCACAGGACTAGTCAGTGGCAAGGGTTGATATTAGCAACTAATTCTGCCCAAAAGGCATCTTATCTGTGGCCCTGATAGCAAAAAGAAAAATTTTTATCATTTCAGAATGTATCAAGTATAAGCAAATAAGAAAGAGATAAGAAAGAAGATAAAAACAATGATAGACACTTAACTATGTCTTAGGATTCATCTGTGTTGTTTTACACATACACTTAATCTTCAAATAACTCTTAGTAGTTATGATTATATTCATTACAAATAAGAACCTAAAATAATGCCCATTTTATAGACATGGAAACTGAGATTCACAGTTAGCTGGCAACTGACAAAGTCAGGATTCAGAATCAGCTCAACTCAATCAGCTCCTGCTGTTGAGTGCACTGAACACCAGGCACCCAATCTCCCCCTCCCTGGGTGCTATTACAACAGCACCTAAATTCCTGAGCCTTGCAGAGCCCTGGCTGAGTTAAGACACTCGTGTTAAGACACTCGACTGCGTGAGAGCATGAAAGCACTGGCTTCAAGAATTATCCCATGAGAACAGAAACTTATGACAAACAAAATTTAGTCCCTGCTTTTATTCAGAACCTCTAAAGTTATTTCTGTTATTAACATAGAATTCACCTTCCAAATCCAATGGGAACGTTCTAGGTGCTTCTCTTCCATAACTCCTCCTTGCCCTCCCTGAAACTAATTCATCATCTCCTGGTAATACATAATGGCTTCACTTCACCATCAAATCAGATTCCTGCCCCATCTCTAAATTTAGACTTTTCCTTCACAAAGCTCTCCTAAGTAGCTTGGAAGTTAGACTGATGTGCTACTGCTATGCTTTCCTATAGGAAAGTCTTCTAGTATTACTTTGGTACATAGTCACCCACGTCCGCAGCTCGCCTCCCCCTCCCTTTTCTGCCCCCAGGAGTGGTGACGCAGATGGAGAGGAACACTTTTAAAAGGGGTTTCTCACCCAAGTAAACAAATTCAGATGCTTTCTCTTTTGTACTGGGTATTAAAATAATAATTCTAATCTTACATGACAGCTACACTGAGCTCATCTGGGACACCAAGCATCATTCTGCATTTTCCTTTGGATAATAGGAGCAAGCACTTCCCAGGCAGGGTTCCTTAAGAGCACCACCACTGACGCTTTGGGCTAGATTATTTCAAGGCACCTTCCTATGAACTATAAGATGTTTGTTCTGTCCCTGTCATCTGGACCCTTGCAACACCAATGTGCATGTTTTTCACCCAGCCAAAACACGCATCCAAACATGATCAACCCTCTCTGGGACATTAAAGCACTGATGTACCCATAAAAGCCTATTAATTATACCAAAATACCCAGATGTCTAAAGACAATGTGACATATAAACTCGATAAAACACTCGGCTTTGCCATTTAAAAAAAAATTAAATCAGTATTCCTGATCTCTCAACTGCTGGTAGTCTTAAATCACCTCAACTGAAAAAACATTTTTAATTAAAATGATAAAAGACATGTCTTTAACACAAAAACTTTGAATTCTGCGATGATTATGCTAGGTACAAATAAGTTAGAAAGGGGCTGGAGCGATAGCCCAGCGGGTAGGGCGTTTGCCTTGCACGTGGCCGGCCTGTGCTGGCCCAGGTTCGAACCCCGGCACCCCATATGGTCCCCCTGTGCACCGCCAGGAGTAATTCCTGAGTGCAGAGCCAGGAGTGACCCCTGAGCATTGCCGGGTGTGACCCAAAAAAACCAAAAAAAGCAAAAAAAAGAAACAAACAAATAAGTTAGAAAGTTCAAGACAGTTACAGGATCATTTCATTCATAAGTAGAATATGATTAACTAAAGCAAACAACCCAGCAAGAAACAATAAAACTCAAGGCTATATTCAGTGAAAACTCAGCTGGTTACCAGAGGGAATGCAGAATGGAGTGGGAGGAGTGTGGGAGGGAAATTTTAGGTGATAGAGTTACACTAAAGCTTTAGTGGAGAAAGTGGTAAGAATTGCATGTACATGTAGAAATAAATGCTTGAAAAATTCCATAATACTGCAAACCAATGAGAAAACAATTTAAAAAATCAAAACAGTGTATTTCACTATATAGTCATCATAGAATTTATACTAAAAAAAAAGTAATTTTATTTTTGGTTTGGGGGATAATCTCCAATAGAGTTCAGGATCTATTTGCTGTTTAGTGCTCAAGCAATGCTCCCAGTGGTGTTCGACGACCACGTGTTGCCCAGGGTCAAACCTAGGCCTTCCGACTATGCCAAAAAAAAACTTTTTACAAAAAAATTAGATGTGACTTTATGAAGGCTTCTGATAAAAAAAAAAATTGTGCTAGTATTCCTGAAAAAAAAAAGACAGGTTGCATCTAGTACGCAGTGGTAAAGATTATACAGTGAAATATGGTAGTGAGATGTTATTTTTGGTAACTTAAAAGGTACATTGATTTAATATGGAGAAAACAGAAGGAAAATATCAAAGACTACTCAGAGATGAAAGGGAAGTGAGAGACAAAATGCTTCGACAGATCTCAGAATGTTCATCAAAGTAACAGTAGTCTGGGTTGTAGCAACATCACAATAAAAAATGTTTATCAAACGACCAAACGGGTTTCCTTGAAACAGCCTTCTACACAAGTAAGATTTGGTAAGTGTCCCAAGAATAACTGGAATGGAATCACTGTTTAATGAAAAGCTGTTGAATGATAAGACTTCAATGTGAAGAAAAATTAATTTTGGATCCATATCTAATAACCATACATTCACTTCAGTTTGGGCAAGTTAAAGTGAAATCTTAAGGAATAAATCAAACAAATGCGGGCAAAGCAATGTTTTGAACTTCGGCCTGGCCTCACACAATGGAAAAGGCTTGCAAGCTAGCTCCGTAGGTGGCTTTTATAATCAGCTGGTCCTTGGCAAGGGCATCCAAACAGACATTTCAAGAGTCATTTCCTTTTGCCTAGTTAGCCTAACCATGAAATTTGGGCCCATGGAAATACAAAAGCAAAAGTAAAAAAAGAAAAGGTGTATGTATAAAACCATTATAACAGTTCATTTATAACAGCAAATACTAGAAACAATTTAAAGGTTGGTAATAGGGTATAAGTTTATAAAATATAAACTGCACATATGTCAAGATACCAGGCTGCCAATGGTGCCTATGGTAGATCTGGGCCAAAAGATCCAGCCCCTCTCTTACTAACTCCCTAACTTAGAATACATTTTTTAACAGTGAAACAAAAATCATAATGCTGACCTGCCAGAATTGTGAAAAATAATGAACACTAAAACATTTTTTAAATTTTAGCTTACATATCAAGAATCATTATTATAAATAGGTTTAATATTTGGAAGTATAAAAACACAACTGTTAAATGATGTTCATGAAAGAAAAGTGTACTGATAACAGCTGTCTCCTTTGTCATCTTTCCAACCTGGTGATCAAGGCAGAAGCCTTTGTACAGGAAATAGCTTATTCCTTCCTACCTATAAGGTCCTGCATGTTCTGGTCCTCCAGTCCCCAGATCACCCCCTAGCCTGTCTTTTTTTGTCTCAACCAGAGTCTCTGGCTTTTCTGATCCTTGACTCAGGAACATGTGGCACACCCTCTTACCTCCACCCAGAACACAGGCAGCTCTGAGCTCCAGCTAGGCCCCTGGCTAACTGCAGGACTCTTCGCTAAGTGTTATAACCTTCCCTGCTAAACTAAATTACTCTCCATAGTCTGGTACACAGTAGTAATAACTTGGGTTTTTTTCCCTTCATAGCATTTATCAGTCTGTAATTATATTTGTACTTATGTCACAACGGGTTTCACTCTTGCTTCCCTCATCAAACTATCAACTCAGGACATGGATCACAGCTGATCAGCCACTGTACACACACACACTATCCTACACAGATTCAATAAATCCTCAGTCTAAATGAAACGCTAAATGTCTATGTGTTTTAGCAGTCATCCCAGAATGGGATACTAAAACTCAGGAGAAATTATCTTTCCTATGGCCCTGAGACACATATGGAAAAAGAAGTTAATTAAAATGAAAAAATACTTGTGGGAGTCAGAGGTTAGGTAAGACAGAAAAGGATCATGTGTGAATAAATGTTGAAAGGGCTAATGCCAACCTAGAACTGAGCATTAAATACAGGCAAAAAAAAAATGCACATGATGGCCTCTAAGTGTATGTAGTGCAACCCACAATATGTAAGAGAAGGAAAAGAGAGAGAGGGAGAGAGAAAGAGATAAAGAACCTGCCATTTAGGCAGGCTATGGGAGGAGGGAGGGAATGGGGAACATGGTGGTGGGAAATGGGCACTGGTGGAGGGCGGGGTGCTGGAACACTATGTGACCAAACCTCCAAACATGAACAACGTTGTAATTGTATATCTCACAGTGGTATAATAAAATATTAATTAGAAAAGAACATATCAAAGTGGGTAGACACAATATCTACTCTGTAAGAACATAGCAGTAGTTTCTTACAGGGGGATCAGGTGGCCCAATGGGTCCAGGGTGAGATTTAATAACTCCTATCACCCCACCACCCCCCCCCCCCCCACTCTATGAGGGCCGAGCGCGATAGCCCAGCAGGGAGGGCGGTTGCCTTGCACGCCCTGGCCTGTGCCAGCCAGCGCCTTGCCAATCCCCGCACTCCCATAGGGTCCTCCTCACCCAAGGAGCACCGCCAGAGAGTAATACCTGAGTGCAGAGCCAGGAAGCAACCCCTGAGTATCTGGTGTGACCCAAAAACCAGAAACAAAAAAAACTCCTATTAACCTTCTTCAATGGAATGTGGCTTTTTTTTTACCGCAAGATATTGATACAGTAATTAGCTCTAGCAAAGCAATATAAGTTAGATTATTCAGAATAGGCTCATATAGGTCCAATCAGCAGTTGTGAAACCTGAAATAATGATGAACCAAATTCACACATAACAATCCAGAAAAAGCTTATGACTTTATCAATACCATTACTATTTATATGTTGCAATAATCGATACAATTAGTGCCAGCTAGGAAAGCAGGGATAGGGATTGGGGGAGGGTAGGAAAGCAAGGTCTTTGGGGGGGCACACTGGTGATGGGATTGGTGTTGAATGATGAATGCTTGTAACAACTGTACTGTGAAAAACTTTGTACTTTGTAAATCACAGTGTTCAAATAAAAAGGAAAAAAAAAGAAAAAAGCATAAAAAAATGAAAAAAAATATTTCCAAGTATGTTTTTGAACCACCACTGCCAAGTCATGACTAAGACCAGAGAAGAACTAAGTTAGGATTTGTTCTTTTAATAGAAGTTGTAAGCATAAAGTGTTTGCAAATTTTCTATCCACCCTACTTTTGTCTAATATTTCTTTTTACTCTAAAAGTCTCTACTATAGTAGTGGTCCGAAATGAGGAATTTTCATTCATATTAATTTGGTAGTTTTTTCCCCTGCCATTAAAACAAGCCCAAATTCTGATAGGATACTTGACACGTAGCTGGTCAGCTGTAGTTGAGAAACCCCTAGCAAAGGCAGCATTAAAAGCAGAGGTCATATGACCACACTGTGCCATCTGTTCCGTGAGACCTTGGCCTCTGGCTCAACCCAAAAGCAGAGCAGGATCTGGAAACCTCTGAAGTCCTCACCCTTCCAGATCCAAGCCCTGTTTGTATTAAATGACTACCACCAGTTACCTGTTACTTTGGACCCAAACTGAGCTTTGCTCCCAACTTTCGCAACTAGGTTTCCATTAGGGTTTTCTGAAGAACAGAGTAAGCTCTGCAGCCGAGTGTGGGCAATGAAGGCACCAACAGAGGCCCCCCAAGATGCATCAGCAAATAAGAACCTGGAGGGGAAAGGGGAAAGGCTCTCTCCCTCTCAGCAGGGTTGCTGTGGGCAATACTCCTCTTCCCTGGCATCTGCATATTCTTTCTTTTCTTCCCAGCAGCAGCATACAAGGACCCTAGAGTGGGAGCTTCCTAAAATCCTGTACACTAATACAATAAATCTACAGATACTCACTCAGGAAATGCTTATCAAGCATATTTGAGGTCTTAGGCTCTGGGGCCAAGTGTGTAAAGATTACAATTATTTGCTTCAGTCATCATTCATGTCATCATTCCAGTCCCCTAGCGCCCAGGACCACAAAACCCAGTGTGGTATCATGGCCTCTCTACTTCAGGAACTCCTTTCACATACAAAATACGGTTCGCTTTCCCTCTCCCAGGCCTGGTCTTACGATGTCTAACCTGTTCTTAGGATCCCCCAACCAGTCTTCACGCTGGATTTTCTATTCCTTTACTCAAGAATATGAGTTAGGGGCGAGCGATAGCCCAGCAGGTAGGGTGTTTGCCTTGCACGTGGCCAGCCTGTGCCAGCCCGGGTTCGATCCCCGGCATCCCGTATGGTCCCCGAGCACCGCCAGGGGTAATTCCTGAGTGCAGAGCCAGGAGTAACCCCTGAGCAATGCCGGGTGTGACCCAAAAAAGCAAAAAAAAAAAAAAAAAAAAAGGAATATGAGTTAGATTCACAGCATACACAACTCTTAACTCTCTGCCTAGAATACAATATTTCTGATCTATGAACTCCTGGTAGTCTCCAGGATCTCACAAGTTAAACAATGAACTTCCATACATTGTGTGCAGGAAGGGTGATGGAGGAGCTGCTAACTTCATCCCATGCCCAATGGAAAGGGCTGGTTCTGATGATGTGAGCCAACAACGTGGCACCAGAATCAATCTTGTAGCTTCAATTCTCTATAAATTATGCATTCTAGAAATCCAAGTCAGGTAGGCTGGAAGTAACTATCAGTACACATGTCAGACACAAGGAAATTTAAGTGTAGCTACAGTAAACCCCTTTTCTTAAAATTGCATTATGCCACCATATCTATAATTACAAAACATTACATGATTGGGTTTCAGTCATACAGTGTCCCAGCACCCATCCTTCCACCAGTGAACATTTCCCATCACCAGTGTCCGCATATTCCTTCCCCGCCCCAGCCTACCTCTATGGGAGGTATTTTCCTGTTCTCTCTCTCTCCCTCTTTTCCTCTCCCCCCTTTATACACTGTGGCTTGCAATACATACATTTAGGGGTTATCATATATATCCCTTTGCCTACATTCAATGCTCAGCTCTAGTATGGTGAGTAAAACCCATTTTTAAGAAATCTGTGTCTGAAGCATCACTAGAATCCATCCATAACTGAGGTCCTCTGCCCCGATCCCTAACCCCAGATCCACCAACAGACACAGATCAGATCTTTCCTTCTCCAACAATCTAGGCCTCTCCAGTCTGTTCAGCAATATGCTGATTTCCTTTAAAGATTGGAAATGATAGGGGGATTAAAAAAAAAGAGGCAAGAAACCAGGTAGTGGTGATTCATCTGGAAAATACCCCCTTTTGTGAGGATGTTATGTCTCTACTTCCTCCTTCAACAAGAACTCTGTCACAAGACTACATAACTGCCTTTGACTAAGGATTTTACTCTTTTTGGTGGGAAAGATAGAGCCACACCCATACGTGCTCTGGGCTTCCTCCTGGCTCGGCACTCACAGATCACTCCTGGCAGACTTGGTAACTATATGGGATGCTGGGGATAAACCCAGGTTAGTCATGTATGAGGCAAACACCTCACACTGTTGCTCCAGCCTTCTCTCTTTACTCCTTTTTGAACCCTAAGCAAAATCAAGTAAGCAAGCTTAAACTCAGTGGAGACTGGCCCAACTGGAAGACCCTGTCCCATCTCTTCCTGTTCCAGGAAACTGATTTTTTGCTGACCTTGGTAAAACCCTCCACTTGCTTTGTACAACCTCAGTGTTCTTGACTGTAAACTGAGGTTTGTACTAGACTACAGTTGGGGATTCCTTTTATTGCTATAAGAACATAAGCTTTGTACTACTCACTGACTACTGAAGTTAACGCCTTGGCAGAATTACCCATTACTCAGGCAACCTCTACAGTACTGAGAAGAGGCAGGGTCCATGCACCACACAGTGGCTAAAAGCAAAGAAAGGACTAGACAGGCCATGAGAATACCAGGATCTGAGAACAGCACGGAGTCAGGGGGAAGGTGAGGAGGAGAACAAAATCTTCAAGACTTGGGGCGAAAGACAAAATGAAATAATAGCTAATGACTGTTAGTTATTAGCTCATCAAAGCTCCACCCAAGAGAAAAGCCGATCTCAAGCCCTCTTCATCAGAGACGCACCCTACAGTGAAGCCTATTTCAAGCCCAGGTATGCTTGATCCAGAGACTCAGATACACGGGGCAGAGCTGCTACCAGCTCTCCCTTGTGCTCAGCTGATCATCAGGCACGGGGGTGGGGGGGCAGGGGGAGGAGGGTTCTAGCCCTGGCCCACCATCCCAATAGAGCCTCACAAGAAGCCAGAGGAATCCCCACACTATGAGGGCAGTCATTTTCGACATACGGACTCCACAGCTCATCAGAGCTCCTCCCAAGAGAAAAGCCAATCTCTCCCCATTGCACAGGGCTGCTTTGCGGCTGTGTGGTTCAACACTAAATACATGAGATGAGAGCCTTCTACTGAGAGTATACCACCCACACCGCAGAGCCTGGCAAGCAACCTATGTCGTATTTTGATATGCCAAAACCAGTAACAATTATAGACTTCATTCCCATGACCTGAAGGAATGATCTGAGGCTCTTCATGTTCCTGGAGCGAGCAGATGCCCTTGGGCTACACTAGCATGCTACAGGACATATGGAGATGTTACTGGTGCCCACTGGAGCAAATCAATGAACAACAGGAAGACAAGTGATAAAGTGAATGATTGTTAGAAATAATAAAATTAATAGAACTACTGAAAAGCAAACTGACAGAGTAGTTCAATAGAGTATCAACTCTAGAATCCAAGATTATCTGCACTTCTGACTTCAAGTTTTGACCTCAGACCACTTACTTAACCTCTCTCTGGGCTTCAAATTCCAGAATTGTAACATCAGAAAAAATATCACTTTATGAAGTCTTACAAGGATAAATCCAATTGAGGTACTTGATGTCTTGCATATGGAAGCTAAGTATTATTATTATTTTAAAACATTGTTATAAAACATAATTATAAAGCATTATTATAGTATGTTTTCTTGTTATTCTAACACATACAGGATATGTAAATTCTAGAATTTACTTGAAACCTTGAACTTTAAGTCCCAATTCATAAACTGAGGAGCTAAGATTTAGAGACCAACTATGAAAGGAAGCTGCTATCCCCAGGAAACCAGACCAGAACTCTAAGAGGATTGAGAAAGGAAAGGAAGGACTGACATCTGAGCTTCAACATGTACAACCAGGTATTTTAGATTTTACTTTCCACTATGACTACATATCATTCATCTGGGCACTAGAGTAGTATTTTCCATCCAGGGGCATTTGGGGATCCCTGGGCTATTCCAAAGAGGTAATAGGCGAAAACTGTCTAAGCAGGGACCACCGCATGAGACTAGGGGAACAACCATTAGGGTGGGGCAGCACAGAACGGAAACAAGTTTGGAAGAGAGCCAAGGATGGATAAACATTGTGAATTGTTGCATCAGAGAAACAGTCTCAGGATTACTGAAGAATTATTGACCTATCTGAAAGTAGATGACTTCAAATCACTTACAGAAATCAAACAAGCTGCAGTAATTAATACCTCCCAACTTTCAGTTTTGGCTGAAGGGAAGTTTCCACCACGACACTAAGAATTCTGGGCACAGATCACTGAGAACTGGGCCATTATCTCGACTTCCTTCCTCCCAGATACACAGGAACCTTTCAGGTGCCTTTGGAAAGTAGGTGATCCCCAGGGCTGCAGCAAAAATCAAGACTAGGATAGTCAAGGGTATTCGTGCCAGATTCCATAAGTCAGACCTCGTATCTGAGCACAACCAGAACTAAGTTTCCCTTCTGGTTCCAAATCTGTATGCTATGACAGGGGACAGGGCTGGATCAGGGCCAAGAGTCGAGGCCAGGGGCATTGGATCACTTCATGGAAATAACATGAGGATCCCCTTTTCTTCTTCCTTCATTCCAAGTCAAACCCAATGGAAAACATGGAGGAAAGCCCCGAGAGAGGGAGCCACACTTACTGTCCAATGAAGAAGCATGGCGGAAAGCCCCGAGAGACCCACACTTACTGTTTGTCTTCTTGAAAAGTGAGATTCTTCCACAGCAGCAACCTTAGCTGAGGCCAACAAGCCATGTCACCTCGGCTGGCACCCACCAGGACTGGTACGCCGGGAGCCCGGAGAGTAGTGGCCGGAGCTCACAGCAGGGAAGCTGTGGCTGGTCATTAACTGAAAGATAAAGAAGGGAAGAGCGCTGTGAGTTGGAGCTGCAGAGTCCTACGCCAGGGAGGGCTGTGCTTCCAGGAACCGTGCCTGCAAACTCTACACCCAGCTCTGCGTCACGACTCTTCCTCGTGGCTCCTAAGACCCCGACCTTCCACAGGGAACTCCAGTCCACCAAGATTCTTGAGGTTTTCTGAAAGTAGCCTGGGAGTCATTAGAGTCCTAATCATTTCAGCTCTACTGGTGTAACCATTTGTGAAAGTGGGAAAAAATGCACTTAAGTAAATAGACTTATGAGCAATCCCTCAGGCCAAAGCACTGAGGCTGCAAACGGATGAGGAGAGTCCCAATGACTCGTCTCTTTTCTTTTGGGCAAAATGCCTCCTGGCCCATAAACTGTCAGCAGCATTCATAATTGTGCCTCAACCCTGGAGTGACTTATGTGATTCCCTGAAAGCCGCTGTGACTACATTCTCACCTGGCTACAGCGTGGAGTCATTCAAAGAATAAATGGCAAAGTCAAACGTCTCCCAATGTGGGAAACCACAGTATGTTTTGGATGACTGTGAGTAAACACCAAGGAAATGCCCCCGATACCTGGCTCCCGGGTGCCGGGGCCAACCACAGGGCTGTGTGTCTGTGGAAAGAAAACAAGCCTGTGGAGAAACAGGTTTGCTAAGGCGGCTGGAGAGCGTCGCTTGTGGAACTGACAAGCTCCCCACAGTCTGGACATATGCGTACTCTGGTGTGGCTCCAGATTGCTCCTTATCAAGTGGCCCAGCTGCCTTCTTGCCACATCTGCCAGGCTGCGGGAAGGGCAGCTTCTCGCAAACGGAAAGAATAACGGTCTCTGGGTCCCAGCAAGCCACCCAGCAACTATGTGTTTCCTGCTGAACTAATTCCCGGTAATCATAAAGAATTTAAAGGTGGCGAGGGTAGAAACGGAAAAGGGAGTAGAAAGTGATTTGCAGGGTTAAAGCAAAGCTCTGCTGGCACTTTGGAGACAGGGAAAGTCAGCAGGGCCGGAAACCAGCTTTCCTCCCACGTGGCTCTGTCCAGGGCCAGGGCGACAGTTCAAGAGAAGGGAGCAAATGCTTTACAGGCGGGAGTCCACGTCTGATCCCCAACAACGGCAGTCTACAGAGCACTGTCCAGACATAGCCTCAGAACACTCATGTAAACGAATAATAAAATGGTTCAGTTCCTACGTGGCACTCAGAGAGACCAAATAGGTGAACAAATAGTTTGTTTTCTAAAACCAGACTTTCAGACTATAAGGATGGAGGAAGAGTCAGACAAATCAAGCAAAAGGGAAGTATACAGTGGACAAGATCACTGAATTGTTAGTGGTGAATTTAATGTGGAGTTCAGACAGATGTCAACAATTTATAATGACGTGTCTGCAACTTATGTTATAATATGTTATTTAATAAAAATGTTTTTAAAAGTCAAAGAGTATATGCCCCATTAATTAGCATTGCCTCATGCAGAGAGTGGAGTGGAATATTAGGGAGAAAGAGCGATCAGCAAGAGTCACGGATGTCATACCACTGACGGTACACAACCAACTGCTGAACTGAAAATCCTGAATGGAAAACAGATTGCAATGCAAAGATCAACTTTCGATAGGACTTTCCCCTTCTGTCCTCCACCTTAAAAGGACTTGATTTAAAGCTTCCAAAAAAGAGAGGGGGAGAATTCTGCAATGTTTGAGAAGGAACGACCCTACCACTGGGCATCTCTAACCATTCACTGACAATCCAACAAAGCAGGAGTTCTGAAATATTCAAGTCTTAAGGCCGACTTTTCTGTACCACTCACTCCAGCAAATTTCTAGAACGAAAAAGACCTCCATTTTCTCACCTCTCAAAAAGAGGAAGAATTAAAACAATTCTGTACCCACTTCTCATGAGCAGTCTAAAGATAACACATGGGCTCCCAACAGGGAACATCAGAAAACCACTGGGAGGACCCCTGGGTGTAATTAACCACAAATAGTTTTCTAAAGGCTTCTTAGAAACACTGAAATAATCAGCTAGATTTTTTCTCATGCAAATCACTTAATTTGTTTGGAAACTATGTGAATCTTTTCAAGTCTCCAAAGTTACAATGGGAGGTTGGGGCACAAATTTGTAATTAAAACAGGGGAGGAGGAATTAAACTAGCGGACAGTACCAGGCATGAATTTACCCCAGTTTCACCATGGCCCTAAGTGAAGTCTTTACGCTCTCTGAGCATCAACTTCCTTGTTATAAAGTGGAAATGGCAATGCTTACTTCACTGGTGCTCAAAAATTCAATGAGATGATATAAATAACTTCCTAGAAGAGAATATGGCAAACTGCTGCCATTGTTTCTTTTATTTTTCTCCGGACTATGGGTACCTTCTAGTAGAGAAATGATTATACCTTGACCAAACATCCTTTCTTTATTATTTCAAGCAAAGCCACTGTGGGTTTCTAAAAAGAAAGGAAGGGCACGCAGGAGGAGGAATCTGAAGAGCCTTGTATGGAGACCTCATGGAGCAACCAGAGCTCAGAATTCACTGAGTGGAGTATTTCAGCGACAAAGAAGACACATCTCTACAGAATGATGTAAGAAGAAAAAGGCAAGTGCTAAAGGGTTTGAGGATAGTTTCCAGGCATGCCCTTTAATCCCAGGAACCTCCACCCAGGGAGGTTACATACAGGGCAGGTTAGCAAGAAGTAGCCCTGAGGTCTGGAAGGTATGGGCGGTAACCAATTCTCCCAGCCATCTCGGTGCCAGATTCTTGCTAATTCCCTCCTCGACCTCAGAAAACAGTGATTACTGCTGAGAGAGACTCTGTCCAAAGAGGAGAGTTTGGCAATGTGCAAACCCTCTGTTCAGGTATCTGAAGCCAAAGGAACATTTCTACATCAGTTTTTCAAGGAAGTGCACAAACAAACCAAAACCAGAAAGGAGGAGGAACTATGTACTGGATTTCCCAATGTTTCAAAGCGAGTAGCATGTTCACTTCTGCCCTTCTGCACATTTTCAATTACTGCCTGGAAAGCGTCCCACTTCCCAATCACGGCCAGTCGACAGGTCACTCTCATTCCACTCCTGGCTGACCACAAGAGCCACTTCCCGACTTCATTCTTGCCCCCAGCCCATCCATTTATCACGGAGAGCAACTAAACGTACTCAATTACACCAAACATCCAGGAACCACTCCCCCACTTAAAACACTCTGCCAGCTCCCCACAGCCCTCAGGATAAAGGTCAGTCCTCGCTGTGTTTTACCTAGTTTCCCTGCTGAGTCCAGCATCTCTTCATTCCCCACCCCCTGATAGATGCCCTGGAGAGCTGCCTACAGGTTCTGAAGGAGCCACCTTGGAACTGCCCGTAGTCTTCAAACACTTTCAAGCTGCTTCATTAACTCTTCCTCTGCCTTAGAGCTCCACACAGGATCCTGCCCTGTCCTGCCATCTGCCCCAGAGAATCTCTGGAGACTCCCACAGAAACCATGATGCTCCCTCACAGGGTTTCTGTCCAATCCTGAGCCCAGACTAGAGCCCTTGCTAGTTCCTTCCTCTCTGTTTCCTCTAAACGCTACCTGGTGTGTGTTCAGGGTTGGTAGGCTTAAATGAATCAACTAAGAGACAGACATAAGAAGTAGCGGTTCAGAATGGAAAGAGAAGGCATCAGTGGCCCTGTGGTAACTGATTGTTAAACTTGATTAACTGCTTCAAAGTGTCCCCAGAGAGAGTCTTGGCCCGACACACGCACTGCTGATGGCCGCAAAGGACTGCTGAACTTCCCAGGTGACTTCTGGAGCATCTGGGAAATGTAATTAAATCTGTCGGGTTTCCATATATACCAGATTTAGCCTCAGAAGTCAGCAGTCACTAAGTCTGTTTTCTGCCGATTTACAAGCTCCAGGGCCAGATAATCAAGTCTACACCAAGCCTCATCATAAGTCATCCAGGTGGACTGCCTTTGGCCAAAATTTAAGTTTCCAGGCCAGAGAGACAGAACAAAGAGATAAGGCCTTACATGTATCTTTGGCCATGACCCTGGTTCAAATCACTGATTCATATATGGATAAGGTCTTCTGAGAACTACCAAGGGCTATGCCTGGCCGTGGAGTCAGCAATATCCCCTGAGCACTGCTAGGTGTCGCAAAAAAATTATTATTATTATTGAAATTTTTTGTAACATGACTGTTTCCACACCTAAACCTTCTGTTCAACAATGGATATAGTGGAACTGACTCAATGAGATCTTTAAAAAAATGTTCATTTTCAATGCCAATTCCATGGGGTATTTTATTTACTCCTAGCTCTGCTCAGGAATCACTCCTGGCACACTCAAGGAACCATAAGGGGTAAAAGAGCTAGAACACAGGTTGGCTGTGTCCAAAGCAAGCACCCTACCTGCTCTAGCCCCTGCCACGGGTATTTTAAATTCCTTAATATCAAAGAGAGTCAACAGAACAACGTGACCTTCTAAAACATGCAAAAAAATTTAACGTCACCAGTTGTTGAATCTCATTTAGCAGAAATGCAAACAAAACCACAAAAAATGTTAACGTGTTAACAAGTGTATGTAGAAACTCTAACACTCACAGTCTGCCTAAAGGAATATACAAAATTGAAGTGATACTTTTTGTAAAAACAGTTCAGTGGTAAGAACCTGGAGCTAGATCACAGCAGGTAAGGCACTTGCTTTGTAAGCAGCCAATCCAGACTCAACCCCTGGCGTCCCATATGGTCTCCTGAGCCCTGAGTAATTTAATTCCTCAGTGCAGAGCCCCTGACCACCACTTGCTGTGCCCCACAAAAAAAAATAATTATAAAACAGTTCAGTGGTTTCGTATAAAATCTGATCAGCCTGTCCTCAGCTCTCAATGAAAATGAAGCTGTACAATTCCAAGTACACACCAGGCTCTGTACTTGGATGTTTATAGAAGGTATATGCAGAATAGCCCAAAAACATATCTCAGCAACGGATGAGTATATTAAAATGAGAGACCACTCAGCAATACAAAGGAATAAACTATAGGTAGATGCAGGGATGAATCTCAAAGTCTCTTTTTTAAAAAAGGCAGAGACAAATGACTACATATTATATGAATCCAATAATATGACATTCTAGGAAGGAGAAACAATACAGACAAAGTTAGACCAGTGGCTACCAGTGGCTTTGAATGGAGAAAAGACCAAGGAGCAAAGGCAACCTGGAGCGGCCAATTACAAGGTGCCATGACTATGTTATACACTTCATACATTTATTGGGACGTCAGACTATCTACTAAAAACAGACACATTTTTACATATCATAAGCTCACACCCCCCAAGCAAAAAGGTACGCTCTGTTATTATTAGCGTAGCTCATAAGACCAAACATGCCTTGGAAGATCTAGGATCTGCATAACATAAAGCTTGATAATCTTCCCAGAAGTTAAGCAGTCGATAGCATATTCACCATTAATTTATTCCACCTTCAAGGCAGCATTCACTCTACAATGCTCCTATAAGTCTCAGCAAACACAAATTGAGTGGCCCATTATGTACCAGGTACTGTTCTAGACACTAGACAAAGTAAGTCTGAACGAAAGAGGCCAAGTTCATATCCTTGAGGAACTTTTGTTCTGGCAATGAGGCAGGAGCCAGACAAATGGCCAAGGGTTGTTGTGGCACAGAACGGTGTTAAGGGGGGCAGAGGGCAACAGGTGGGTAACCACTCTGAGATAATGAGGTAAGACCGTGGACACGTGCCACTCACAGAAAGTCAAGAGATGGCTGGATTGTGCATTCTTTTTGACTTTCCCCTAAATGTCAGAGAGAATCAGTGATGCTAGCAAGAGGGCAGAAAAAGACAGGTTTGCGTCAAGCCTGGAGCAAGGGGGCAGTGACGAGCCCATCAGCAACTATCACCCAGTTTTCCAAGCCCCGTTCCTCGCCAGCAAGGTTCCACGGTTCCACTGAACTTCACCTGGAAGTTTCAAGGATATACATAAAATATAAAGAAAAAAAGGAGGCGAAATCAAAAGAAAAACAAGGTAGGAGAGTTTTTTTTTATTCCCCCCCACACTTGGTGAGGCATAAAGGAAAACAGGAAGTACTTCTCTTGACTGCCATCTACGCTCCCAAAGCATTAAATCTGTCAACAGAAATGTGATGGAGGAAAAACTGCACATACTTGCACGGCTACCAGAAACCCCTATTCCCTTTGCAGCAACAAACGGAATCGATGGCCTCTTCTGTCCTGCAAGAACACTGCTGGCACTTGACGCCTTGCTCTCCAGCTTCTGGCACTGTGAGTCACCCCCAAAAACTAGACGCATCCTAGAAGACAACAGTGTTTGAGCAGGAACCACCCAGCACCACTGCGCACCGGGGAGAGAACCAGCACCTCCACGCAGAAGCAGCTTGGATCAGTAGATGCTGGGTCAGTAGACGGCATCAGTAGACAGCAGTAGACAGCAGATGAATCAGATTTTCAAGAGGCTCCCCCTCCTCACTCCTCTTCCTGTCTAGCAAAGCTGAGGCCCCAATAAAGCAAATGTCTTGCTCAAAGTGACACCCTAGAGATAGATACAAAGCCCCATTTTCCCAACAACTATCATCTACCCTTTCTGACAATTCTCCAAAGATTCCATTTACTCTTTTAAACACATTTTCTCTTGCAATTTCTAGCGGAAGAGTTCACAAACCCAGATGTGGAGTCAGCAACTTGTCTTTCTCCTTCAAAGACAGTGGCTTCATGACTCGCCAATCCTCCAAATGTTACAGGAAACACGCATGTAAAAAGGTCCGCTTTGCAGGACAATCTTTCCACGGCTCACAAAGGTGAGACAGTGGGTGAAATTTCTGATTCAGTGGGTGAAATCTCTGATCGTCTCTCTCTCCTGTTTAAATTGCGGCTATATGTTTTATAGCAATAAACAGCTAGTCAGTAATCTACAAAGCAGGGAGAGTTAAGACAGCATTTCATAATGAATTGAATGCACCGGTACTGAAGTTCAACTGATTGCCTATTCATGAGATGTGTATGCAAAAAAGCAAGAATCAAAGAAGTTTATGCATTTCAGATCCAGCAAAAGGTGAAGGGTCCTGTGAAATGAGGATGCAACACTGGTAAGCCTGATACAGCAAGCTCACTTTGGGAAAGATCTATTCTTGAATTGCCTCTTCCCGTATGTGTGTGCGCACTTGCGCAAGGGCGTGCACACCACAGGCACCTTTATAGAAAAGGCTAATGAGGTGACTGACAGGCTGGAAAGGGTTTCCTGTAAGACTGACGGTGGGAAAGGGCCGCTGAGGAGGAGGAAGGGCAGTTTTTTCTCCCAGCAACTTTCTTCCAGGCCCTTCCCTTACCACTATTAAGCCCGAAGCTAATTTCACTCTGTTATTGACATTATTGCTAGCCCCAGAATTTCACCCCCTCTCAATATCCTACTACCCACAATTTCAGGGAAATCACTTTTCATTGCCATGGAGCCCTTACAGCATGCAGAAAAGTCATGCCTGCTCTACTGAAACCATAATATTTTCATAATGAAACTTAAGGAGACAAAAAGTGTAAGACATCCTTCAAAGTCAAACACTCCCAGAAGCTATTCTGTCATTCTAGAAGCTACGCTAACATACTACTACCTATTTAAAAGATAGAGACAGAGAGATTCAATGATTTCATTAACTCTAAGGAAGGAAGACTTTTTTCTAAGTACCAAATCAAGTGTCACACTTAGTTGATTACTACTGATAATACTTTATCAGATCAATGTACATTCTTCTTTCCCCTGAAATACATATTCAAGTTCTTATTCAAAATTATTGGTTAACAGCAGAGTTTCTAAATGAGGGCTATGAAATGAAAATAAAGTCAGAAGAGATCCATGAATACTGTACAAATCTGTAACTAGCTTTTAATAAGTATAATTCTTCACGCCGTCAACAATTCTATTTTCAGAGATATTCTAATTGTTTAATTCTATTTCTATCATTTCACTGATTGTTGAATAACCAAACATACTGTTTTTCACTATCAATATTCTCATTTCTACCATCTGCCAGTCTCAGGACTTCTAAAAGCCTTGAGAGCCAAGATTTCTGAAAGCAAATCTATCTTCCACGTAAATTCTGTTCCATCTTTACAGAATTAAGAGAAATTCTAACAAAATGTTGAGATTGCCCTTGTACCCCTGCTGATTTCCACTAAACAAACAGAAAAGCCTCCAAAGGAAGACTTCTGCAAACAATACCGCTACTTGCTTTTGTCCTACTTGGGGGCTACATAACACGCGATGATGGGGGCGGAGGGGAACCTTTCCTCTAGAAAAAGAAACCAGGCTGTCAACATTCTATGGCATAGAAAAATAATCAAATGTTTCCAACTGCAATCATCATGCCAAACTAAGAGGGACTGAATGGAAGAAACTATTTCAATCATAAACACCCTGAGCTGTAGAAACACAAACAAGCAATGCTCCAGGAACAATCAATTATTTGGAGCAAAATGTGACTGAACAATATTCCCTACTGCAGAGAAATTTTCTAAGCATATATTTTGTTTGGTTTTTGAGCCACTCCCAGCTTGTGCTCAGGGATCACTCCTGATGGAGCTTGTGGAAGCATATAGGGTACTGGGGATCATACAAGGTACCTAGGTAGTCTGCTGAGAGGCAAGCACCTTACCCACTGTGCTCTTGCTCCACCCCGAAGAGAATATATATTTCAAACCTCTCCCCTTCACTGCTGTTGAGGTTGCTGTTGCAATGACAGGGGGTAGGGACGGTTAGCGTTTACTGGAGTCCATACATCAAGCTGTATTGCTCACACACTCAGTCAAGGGACGTGCTGAGGGTCAAAGGTCACACTCCTTCAGCTGTGGTGCTCGCCGCATACTATCAAGGCATTGTGCTAATACAATAGCTATGGTGCGATAGGTATGGTATGGCAGCTGTAGTGCTACTTACTGTTCCTTCAGGCTGTGCTGCTCTCTGTGGCAGCTGGGTGCTCACACAGTGCTTTCCAGGGCTCTCACCTCCCTGGCCGTAGTACTTACACACCTTTCAGTTGCAGTGTTTACTAGTAGTCACAACCCCTTGTGTGTGACTGGCTGCAGTGTGGCTTATGGTGCCACAGGCAAGCTCTGGAGATGTGGTAGACCAGGGATTGAACTTGCGACCTTCTAACCTTATTGTAACATAGTCAGTGCTCTAAGCCATGTAGCTGTCCCTGTGGTTTCTTCTCAAGAGACTATGAAATGAAATGATCTCATGGCTGTGTTTATAAAGACCATATTGACTTCTACTTCAGAAACGGTGTTGTTAGCGTTCAACTTTCCCCTAGCTAAAGGGTTGGTTGACTGTGTTCAAAGGACTGGGAGAACAAAGAAACTCTCATCACTTCCTTCTGCTTCCTTTGGGCCTCTTCCACTATGCAATAAACTCCTCCAATTAGTTATAACTCATTTTTATCTAGAAACTAGTTGGTCCAGTAGAAAAGAAGGGAGGTTTTGAGTCTGAGAAAGCTAGGTTCGGATGCTGAGCTACTCCCAGCTCTACAATCCCAGGATCCTACAGCCCCGTGTCCTCTCAATAATATAGAGCTAATGATGTATATAAAACATTTAGCCATTTCCTGGAACAAAGCAAGTGTCCGGAAAACAGTAGCTATAATAATGACTAATGCTGCTGACTTCATAGAGTAAAAGCATTCTACAGGCACGGGACACAGAGGGGCAGTTTATGAAAAGAATCACTCTTCTTTGTCCAAAGGAGTCACAGCACCCCGCCATCCCCGAAGACTTTCTCCATTAAACTGGTGTCCCTTGACAATGCCTGACTCAGCAGGATGCTGGAGTGTTCACTTCCTGTATCTGCCACTTCTGCCATTGTATCACCATACAGCCCTATTCAGGGCTCAGAAGACAGTTCAAAAGGTTGAAGCACAATTCTGGCATAGGGAGCCCCAGAGTCGACTCTCTGGCACCACAGGGTCCCCCAAGGAACACCACCAGGTATGGCTCTCAGAGCCCTTAGCACGGCAAAACCTGTGAGCCCAAAATCAGGTCTGTAGGACCAGACCAAATGACCCTTGAGTCCCCTGAGCATTGCTTGGGAGGCCCCACCAATCTTTTTACATCCTTTGGAGAAAACATCTCCCCACCCCAACACCTCCAATGCTTCCACTATTCTCTCCACAGTTAGCTCCTGTTTTTCAAACAGACGCACTGTGCCTTCCTCCTGGCCAGCACTGGTTCAGTCTTCCCCTTCACCCCTCTACCCCTCTTCCTGAAGCTCAATACCGATCAGCAACATGCCACCTGGGCCTCACACTCCATCTTCCTGGCACTCTATGCTCTTCCCCAGGGCACCAACTGAACTGTGCAGCGAGCTACTGTGTCTCCACCTCGTGTTCTCCCCTATACTGAGAGTCCCGGTCCAGGGTGATTCATACATAAACATGAGTCCTCCAGAATGAGCAAAGATTCTTCGAGCAGGTTCACTACCATAACAAATGGGAAATCTCATTGACAGTAAAGGGTGGACCAAAACCATGACAGACTTCCAGCTGTGCTCTAAGAAACACAAGTACAAGAGGGAGTGCCTTTTAATTTGGTTTCCCTCTAATCCACTCTGCTGGGAAGCATGTTCATTTTCACTGACTTCACATCAGCAAAGTATCCTTAGGCTGTAGGATGAGGCTAGGAAACCCCTGTGAGCAAATCAGCTCATAAGGAGACACCCATGATAGGTCTGAATACAATGATGTCACCTTTGACCAGGGCCTAGGAACCCTAAAGCCACAGGCTTAAGTCCAGAAATTGCTCAAGGAAGCAAATTAACTCCTAGATACTTGCTCTCCACCCCAAAACCCTATTCCCTTTACTCTTGTCAAATCGAGGCAACTGATCTGCAGGCTCTAGTCCAAGTCTAACCCCAAAGAGTATGTGACCAAGTCCACATCCTTGTGCGAACGACCCCTCCCCTGAGTCAGCTCCTAAGGCAGGGCAGGCATATGTTTCTGCCGTGAGCGAGCCAGCCAACCAGACAGGGCAGAAGAGGTGGATGGGCTCCCAAGTGGTATCAGAAGACCATTCTGGGCAATACTCAGCCTGGTACTACTTAGGTTCATCAATGCTAAAGGCCTCCTGGAGGTGTTCAAATGACTCTTTGAGTTGCCAGGAATTGAGCCCAGGGCTGTCACATGCCTCGCACACTCTCCAACCCTTTGAGCTAACTCCCAGGTCCAGGTTTTCCTATTTTGAGATTAGAGAAGATCCTCAAATCTCAGGGACGCTGTCTCGTTTGCCAAGGCATCGAAAATCAGATGGGCTGGACATGTAATGCGATTTGGAGACAACCGCTGGACTAAAGCCATTACCGACTGGATCCCACAGGATGTCAAAAGATCACGTGGCCGCCCACCTACAAGATGGTCAGACTTCCTTGTAAAGAGCCTGAAGGAACGGTTTGAGGCTCTTCATATTCCTGAATCAACCAGATGCCACTGGGCTACATTGGCACGTGATAGGGTCCAATGGAAATGTTACTGGCGCCCGCTCAAGCAAATCAATGAATAACGGGATTCAAGTGATCAAGTGAGAAGATCCTCCAGAGGAAAAAGATGTGTATTATTCCTAGACTATCGTGATTCTGAGTATTCTTTCTAGAAAGCAATACTGTCATCAAGTTTTTCACAAACTAGGGGCTAGAGACAGCTCAACAGGCCAGTGTGAATGCTTCTGCATGGGGCAGCAGTGGAGTCCCCAAGTACAGCATTCCCAAAAGAGAGACGTGCCTTGCTGGTCTCTGCAGCCTCCACGGGTCCCCTTAGTGGACAACGTCACTGAACCCAATGTCAGACAACCCTTCATTTACTCTTAGCGGAGGAGAAAGTAACACTGTTATCACATGTGAAAGATGGCTGGAAGAGGAAACTGGCAAATGGCATTAATTCCACTAAATTGGCAAGTGTTGTGACAGGACTGACAAGTGAATAAACACTTGACCCAAAGGCTGTCTCTAGCTCACACTCAAGGTCCTCACTACAATTAACACAATCATTAAAGTGAAAAAAAATCAAACAAAAAACATCTGGCCAGAAATCTCAAGTTAATTTTAATTAGCCAAAAATCATCATAGGGTGTGTGTTTTTTTTAAATAAAGGGAAAAAAATCCCTAAGAAAGCCTCAATATTCATAATTTCGGTGAGATTTTCCTCCTCTTTGAACAAAAAGAACAATTTGTGAGAGAAAAATCCAGTTGAAAAAAACTCTAAGTTGTATACACTGGATCAACAGAATAAATAAAGGAGGCCAGTCCAATATTCAAGGATTCATTGTCCATTTTAAACTAGAAAGATCTTGGCTTTCATAGAAATAATTTCATTTTTTTTCCCTCTCCTAAAGGACCCATAAATATTACCCTAAGTTCTGGCACAGCAGCAAAAGACTGGATTAAAGTGGCAAGAGGTCAAGATTTTAATTCAGTGAATGACAGCGGGGAGAAAATTCTAACACTTTAAGCCACATTACAGATAAGACTTTGTGATGAAGAGGCCTGCTACAGATCATATTCTGGGTCTAAGCAAACAACCTTAGACATCAGCAGCAGGTGAACTGACCCTCAGCTCTGCAGGGGCAGATTTACAGGGACCTGAACAAATGAAATCTCTTGGGAGCACCCTCCAAACAAGGAGGAACAACCAGAGCGTTTCCTCAAATGTGGGAGAGTTTTAAGGAGAAAACTGGAGAGGAACTTAGAAGATTTTAGCAGATACGAGTACTAAATACTAAAACTCTAAATCCAATATGAGAAAATTTTGAGCTTTTTTAGCCCTTCTTTAGCCTTTATAAAAATTTGATGACATTAAGGAGAAAAGTCTTTAGTCTTCAGTGCTTGCTAATTTCCTTTTCTAACAAAGTGAGAGCGAGTTTAGAACCAGCTAGTGCCTTTAGAAAACAAGATTATAGGCAAGATTTTGAAAAATAACTTTTAAATCTGTATCTTAAAGAACCTTTCATTGTGACAACTGATGCCAATTTTCAATTTTCATCAGGACCAGAAGACTAGTGGACAATTGATTTTTAAAAATATAATTATGCGGGGCCGGAGCGATAGTCCAGCGGGTAGGGTGTTTGCCTTGCATGTGGCTGGTCTGTGCCGGCCCGGGTTAGATCCCAAATGGTCCCCCCGAGCACCGCCAGGAGGAATTCCTGAGTGCAGAGCCAGGAGAAACCCTTGAGTATTGCCGGGTGGGACCCAAAAAATGCAATATATGTATATATATATATATATATATATATATTATATATATATACATATATATATACACATATATACATATATATAATAAATATATAATTATGCTTCCAAAACACTAAGCCAATTTAAATATGAAGAGGAGCAGAGAAGCTGCCTAAGGCGGAGGGTACAGGGCAGGCGAAAGCCGATGGCGGGAGAAATGCTGGCTCACACCAGGCACTCGTCCACCCGTGGTCAAGGGGCAGAATTTCAGTTACTCAGGAATTTGAGAACAGGGTACAGAGCAAGCAAAAGCAAACACAGCACAGATGTGAGATTCCAGAGCAGTGAGGGAAGCAAAACAGAGCAAGAGATTGTAAAAAACAGAAGTCAGAGAAAAGAGGAAAATCTGTAGCAGGAGAATCTCTGAACTAATAGCTGAGCTCGTCTGCCCTGCGCTAAGCACTGGGGAGAACACAGGTGTCATTCATGGAATCATTCTCCTTCCAGGGGCTGGAAGGGGAAGCTATAAAAAATACGCCAGTAGTATGCCAACAAGTCTTTTTTTAATTTTTTTATTATACCACCGTGAGATATACAATTACACAGATGTTTATGTTTGGGTTTCAGTCATACAGTGTTCCAGCACCCATCCCTCCACCAGTGCCCATTTCCCACCACCAATGTCCCTACTTCCCTCCCCCTTTCCCCAGTCTGCCTTTATGGCAGACACTCTCTCTCTCTCTCTCTCTCTCTCTCTCTCGCTTGCTCTCTCTCTTTCTCACTCTTGCTCTCTCATCCTTCTCTTACACATTGAAGCCAACAGATCTTGAACTCCAAGCTCAATATCAGCAGATCCTTAAAAAATTTTGACATTAGTTTAGCACAGAACTCTATCAAATGCTTGATAATTAGTGACTAAGAAAATAAATTTAAGTATAATGACAGTTTTGTATATTAACATATTTAATATATATACATATACTTTTTTTTTTTGCTTTTTTGGGTCACACCCAGTGATGCTCAGGGTTACTCCTGGCTCTGCGCTCAGGAATCACTCCTGGCACTGCGTAGGGGACCATATGGGATGCCAGGGGATGGAACCCAGGTCGGTGCATTCAAGGCAACGCCCTACCAGCTGGACTATCGCTCCGGCCCTACTTTTAAGATATATATTTCCCTCTCCCCTTCCTATTAGTCAGAGATCACACCTCACCTATGCAGAGGTAAACTGTACCTGCATCCCAAAGTCCTGCCTCTGGAATGGACTACAGGTCTCTCTAAACTCACAGCCTAGGACTTCACTTTCCCTCGGCCTTTCCCAGGGAAGTGGTCGCTTCCAGCATTGCTGACTTTCCACCAAAAAGGATCACAGAAAGGCGGGATCTCGTTGGTTTCAAGCTGCTTCAAACACCTTTTTGTGAGAACAAGTTTGACTCTTGGCAAAAAAGCATCATTCCTGACCTGGCATTCAACAGAAAGTCTGCAAAACAGGTGAACAGAGGGAGCTGAAACCCAGCCTCACCCCCTCTCCTAGAAGGCTCTTCCCTTGGCCCTCAAACAACTGGCTCCTTTTTCCCCTCTCCCTTCTAGTCTCCCCTCTGTTACGCTTAGCAAGCTTTGGGTCTTCTCTACCTAGCCCCAGAGACAATCTTCCTCTTGGGCAGTGAGTATCCTTCTCATCCGCGCATGGACACCAGCCGTCTTCTCGGAGGATGAATGAATCTCAGGACTAAGAGAGCGTTTCCACTTACCACGCTTTGGTTTAACAGGACCGTAACTTACATAAAAAGAAGCAAAAATCTATATCCAAAAGGGAGATACTCAGGACAGCCATCCCAACAGGTATTTTGTCAAAGAGGTATTTTTTCAGTGATAAGAAGAAAATGGTAACTGTGTTTCACTTGGGGAACTAAATCCTATTTGACCCACTAAATTGTACTGAGATAAACACAAACTGAGATAAACGAACTCGCTAAGAATCTGCTTTTGGCTCTCTGATTCACCTTTTCCTCACTATTGCAACAACTGTCTCTCCCCTACCTGCCTTTCCTCCTGCATTCTTCCTTTCCTCCATCACCATTCCTACTGGAACAAGATTGTGAATTTCCTGAGTGTTTCCCCTCCACCTTTCAAAACCCAGATGCCCTGTAACACTAAGCACAATCCTCTGGATGTATCTTTAGGCAGCTTCAATGGACGATTTTTCTCAATCCTAATTAGAGATAAACAATTAGAGGACTTAACAGTTAGAAACCCTCTTTAAAAGTCATGTAACTTCAGGCATTCTCCACCTTGGAGATCTGCCCAAAACTCACTCAAGATACATATTCTAGGTCTTTCCCCCAGAGAAGCCCAATCTCTTTCTTTTATACAGACAAATACACGTACATGTATGTGTTTATACGTATATACACATGCATATGTGTATATATATATACACATATATATACACACATCCCCTATTTCTTTAAATAAAACTTTTTTACATCAACAAATAAATATAGATTATGTAACTCCAATCTCTTGTACAGTGAAAAACAAGAATCTAAATTTCAGAAAAGTAAAATTTCCCAAAACTACCAGGTTCCTTTGCAACTTTCTGGAATTATACATCACTGTATCACTGTATCACTGTCTTCCCGTTCATGTAATCATATCAAAATACAGTTATATAGACAATCACATGCAAATTTTTTTCAGTATTTTATTATACCACCGTGAGAGATACAATTACAAAGACGTTCATAAGATGTTCATATTTGGGTTTCGGTCATACAGCGTCCCAGCACCCATCCCTCCACCAGTGCCCATTTCCCATCACCAATGTCCCCAATTCCCTCCCTCCTTCCCTAGCCTGCCTCTATGCCAGGTTCTTTATTTGTTTCTCTTTCTCTCTAGCTGTTTGTCTTTCCTTCCCTTCCACAATGTGGATTACAATACATATATTAAAAGGTTGTCATGTGTACCTTTAATGCTCAGTTCTAGGTTGGTATTAGCACTTTCAACAATTATTAGCACACTGTTCCATTCTCTGTCTTACCTAGCTTCTGATTCCCACACGTTTGTGATAATTTCCACCTTTGACAAGACCACCTGATCCATCACATGCAAAATTTAAAGAATCCATGATTTTCAGTAAAATTGTCAAGGTAGTAATAGCCCTTTCCCTATACACAGAATATACATTAAGTATATTAAAATTCTCTTTAAAAACTCACCAAATGTCTTTTCTCCTAAAACATCTTGACTTCAAAACTAGCCATATAAAATGCTGACTTCCAAACACTTCTTTGAAGTTGGATTTGGCACAGAAAAGATTAAAGATGTTTAAATACACACAAAGACAGAATAAAAGAATAAGACCTGTGAATAAAAGGTTATTTGTTTAAAAGTAATTCTCTAAACTGCTTAGTTAATTATCTCATTCTCACTAATAAAAAGAAATTGATGTGCAAATCAAAGCACTGAAATGTGAAATGTCACAGACCAGAGTATTTTCTCTAACCACAGCTGCCTAAAAAACGGAAATGAAACTAAATGGAATCAGAATTGTTTATTCCACAGAAAGCTGGCCTAAATAATTTAAGTAGGCACTAAAATTTCACAATCTATCTTAAGCCTAACCTTAAGTACAGTTATTTCTCCCATAATTTCTATTTTGAAAGTGTCTCTGTAATTATCCCATCATTTTAGTCTTTCAGGCTACCTGAAACAAATAGGTTCTCCTTCTCTTTGTCTGACTTGTTCAAGAAGGCATTTATTGACCCTTCATATAAAGGGAGCACAGAGAGAATTAAAGGAAAGAAAAGAACGAATCACAGACCTCCTCCTGCAGATCTCCTACAGAAAATAGAATAACGGATGTCAACTATACCAAAAGATACATTGGGACATGATGTGAACAGTGCTGTTACCCAGCGTGTACAGGAGCAAAAGGAAGAGGACAGTTATTTTAACTAAGTGCATGCAATATACCCCAATCAGACATCACTGGGGTAGCCCTGGAGGCCCCAAGCACCTCTGAGAACAACCTCCGCCATCCCGGGCACTACTTTCTTGGGGCCCTTTGCACTGAACCAAGAAGCACACAGTCCTAGGAGGGGCTCCTGTGTTTCCTGACCCACGCCCCTCCAAATCCACGCCTTAAAGTAAGTTTGCAAAGACTAGAAGGAATTTGTACCAAAATTCTTTTCAAAATGGAAAACGATAGGACTTTGAGCTTCATCTTGTTTCAGGAACCAAGTCTGAGTCACCTCCACTTTTAGAGTTCTCTGAATTCATAGTTTATAGCATCAATAGAATGAAAACAACTCAAGGCTCTATCTGAACGCAAATGTTACATTTACAGAGATTTTCATGCTTTGGTTCCCTATACTTCTAAAAATCTAAGAATCTAAGCTGGCTACCTACCCAGGGAACAATTTTCAGAGGAAAATATTCCAATGAAAAGGAGAATCATTTGACCTTTTGCTAGTATTTCATTTGTCAAAACTTTGATGATCTGACCAAGTCCTTATCCTGGTATTGGAAAAATCCATGGAAATGAAACTACCCAGCATGTATCCTCTAACCGTAACACCTGATTAGGTTACTTAACCTTTCTATACATCAGTTTTTTTTAAAGCAAAAGATAGTAACTACTCCTTTCCTGTAAATGATTACAAGTAAAATGCTCTAAACAAAAAGAAACATCTAAATAATAATCAAGAAGAAATGTCTTGAGGCTGGAGTAACTGGACAGTATACAGGGTGCTGTGTTTGCCTTGCCCGTAGCAGACTTGGGTTCAATCCCTAGCATCCTCCCTAAGGTTTCACCCTCACTAGAAGTGATCCCTATCACAGACACCAGAGGAAAGCTTGAGCACGGTGGGGTGTAGCAAAAACAAACAAACAAAATGTTTTCCAAGAGTTTGTTCCTAATCTGCTGCACTAATTTAATAGCTTCTCATTCTATTTTACTTTTTTACAGCAGATTTTGAAACTTGTTTTCATAGACTGATACCTTTAAAAAAGACCATAAAGGCTCTTGCAGAGAAAGTTTATTTGAAAGGACCCACAACATAATTATGAAAGAAATAAGTAGAAATCATATTGTACTACATCCAAAGAGAGAAGAAACAAATCACCAAAGTTTGGATTGACAACTAAACTCATAATTTAGAATGAAACTAAGTGATTGGGTTTAATCCCCTTTTTCTTTGGTTCCTTAAACTTTTACAGTCATGTACTCTTGTCATTTTCTGTGACACACAGGTAATCAGCAACCTACTTACAAATACTTAACTGAAGCATCAGGAAGCCTTCCGCTTCCCATCCAGTTGAGTTCAGTAAGTCTGTCTGTTGTCTCTATGGTGATGCCAGCCCTCAGCAACCAAGGTTGCACTGAGCTAAAGAGAATCTGCCATCCAAAGCAACTGGGAACCGTGGCACAGGCTATGGGTTCTGATATGGATCATGGCCCATCAATGGGCCAGAACACAATGTGAATCCTGGAAACTCTGCTGTTCTCAGCAGCTGAAACTGGGCCACATGCTGCTTCAAAGCAGTTAATGCTGGAGGTCACCCTCTGGGTTCAAACATTAGCAGGGCTACTTGCAAAGTACTTTGTCACAAGTTATTTAGCCTCTCAGTTTCCCTGATCTGTAAAATGGGAATAATAAAAGAGAATAGCACAGGGCACATGGTACAATTCAGATGATATCTGTTAAATATTGCCAAAATGTAGGTATTTATGGTTTTTTCCACATGCCAATATAAAAGAGGGTCATAGATAGTTTTAGCAGACACCCTCCTTCAGAATAGGTAAATGAAACATTTTTTTCAAACAGAGCTTTTGTTTATTTCTTTTTTTTTTTTTTTGGGTCACAACCAGAAATGCCCAGGGGTTACTCCTAGCAATTTCTGCACTCTAGGAATTACTCCTGGAGGTGCTCGGAGGACCATATCGCATGCAAGGTAAACACTCTCCCCACTGTGCTGTCACTCCGGCCCTCAAAAAGAGCTTTTAAAGCTGAATGCTGATATACCTGGTCATAGAAGCATTATACTTGTGTATGGCTTTAAAAACCTGAATAATAAAAACTCTATGTGGATTTCAGCATTGTTTAGAAATGCAAAAACTGTCTACTGGAATAAACAAAGAGTAGATAATGAAATATTCTAAGCCATGTCCATTTAATTGTTTTAGGAGCTAAAAGTTAAAATAGTGAATATACGAACAGCTGTGGTCACTGTAAAAAGGCACAAGTGGACAAGTTGAGGAAGGAAAGCCCTGTGAAAGAATGGTAATGGAGAAAAGCCCAGCTGCTTTCCATATAAGGTAAAACTACAGAGAAGAATCAGACAGTTGTACCAGAGTTCCACTCAGCTTCATTCATTTTTAATAGTATTTGCACCGAGACTTCCTTGAACAGAGATTCAAAACAACCAAGCCCTAATCACCCTTTTAAGTTCCTGATCATGGTCTCATGTGGCCTATAAATACCCGCAAAGTCCAAATGTGCAGTTGTCTGAGGCAGGCCTCTATTTAGCTGTGAACTGAAGTACTCAGAAGAATTATGGCTTCAAACACTGGCGTGGAGGGAGACACCTAGTACAGCGGTCACCAGCAGTCATTCTGGAACATCAGGCTGGGTCTTCCAGGGTGGAGAGAGAATAATTCACAGGATAGTGAATTCTTGTGACTACAGTAGCAATTTTTTTTTTTTTTGTGTCACAACCAGCAGTGCTCAGGGCTTACTCCTGGAGGTGCTTGGGGACCATATGGGATGCTGGGGATCGAGCCTGGGCAGGCTGCGTGCAAGGAAAACGCCCTATCCAATGTGCTATCACTCTGGCCCCCTACAGTAGCCATTCTTATCCCCAAAATGAACTGTGGGGGTCACTAATGCTGGTCATTTGGATCCCACAGCTCTTGCTCAAGCAGTGTTCTGTTCCGTTATAAGCAGTATTTTCCAAAGCTACCAATGGTGAATTATTCCAACGCTTTTTTTAGGTGCACTTAGGGAAGAATAAGAGACACTGGGGACTGAGTATTTGAACATTAGACCACGTGAAGACGTTCTGCTTGAACATTCCCCAGGCTTCAGGCTTTCTCAAATTTGGAAAGAGTGTCTCAGGAAATGATAGCATGAAATCTTTTTTTTTAAGGTAAGCATGACAACAACAGGAAGAAATGAAAGAGTTGAGAAATAAAGTTCGTTGGGAGCTGATCCTTAGATTTTATTTGAAAGAGCATCAAACGTTAAATCCGAATCTCAAACTATTGTAAAAAGAAATCAATAAAATTCCTCTTTTAAACTTGGAAAGTTCTGCACCGTTGTTCTTTGTGTCTGAGTACGGTAGAAATCCAGCCTTAAAAAAACCTGCTAATCTTCACTATCAAGGAAGTTTTCTTTTTAAAAAAAAAGATATCAAACATGTTTCCTACAACATGAATGTATATACCGCCCACTCTGGGAGCCCCCAATGAAAAGTCTTGGATATTAATAGCTGATGGTTATCAGTACTGCAAAAACGCCAAGGCTAACTACAATGGCAGACGCTTTTTTTTTCTTCCTCTTCTATTAAAAATATATTATATATATATCACTGTATCACTATCTT
Organism: Cryptotis parvus; assembly: GCA_021461705.1. Taxonomy (NCBI): domain Eukaryota; kingdom Metazoa; phylum Chordata; class Mammalia; order Eulipotyphla; family Soricidae; genus Cryptotis; species Cryptotis parvus. The sequence goes on from JAJIBD010003565.1 coordinate 161,905, forward strand.
CCCGTTGTTCATCGATTTGCTCGAGCGGGCCCCAGTAACATCTCCATATGTCCTGTCTCATGCTAGTAAAGCCCAAGGGCTTTTATTATATATATATTGATCTTGTTTTATTTTCTTTTTTTGATAAATGCTGAGATAAGAGGCTCTAACCCACAACCCTGACCCCCCACCCACACACCCCAAAAGCCCTGGGGACAAAACTCCAAGAGTGGAGAAACAGGCTAACAGAAAACAACCCGTTGGGCTTTCTCCTGAACCTCCGGTTTTCCTCCCCATTCCGCAAGGACCAGTCTGTCCTGGATCTCCGTCGGAACCCTGGAGCTCAGAGCCTGCAACGCCTTTGTAAGGCTCAGGCCACACTCCGGACACAGGGCGATTCCTTGGCCACTCGGCCAGGAGGCGCTGCGGGGCCAGTCCCTCGGGGCCACCGGCAGCCTGCGCCCAGCTCTCCCCCCCCCCACGGCCGAGCCCAGCTCAGCTAGGGAGCTGCGAGCCCTGCGCCGCCCGCGGGGTTACTCGCGGTCATTCCACCGCGCCGTCCGCACCCGGCTTGGAGCTGCCCAAAGAGACCGACTGCAAAGGGCAGGAAGATGCGGTGGGTCCAGAGAGTACGGGGAAACGCATCTCAGGTGCGCAGGCGCTCCGGATCCCCGTTTTTAAAAGAACACAACTCGTAATCCCCCGAGTTCTCTGCCTTCCCCCAACACCTCCGCTAAGCCAGGGACTAGCGCTTTGGTCAGCTCAGGTGAACCACAGGCGAGACACCGCCTGGTCCAACAAAGCCCCCCACCCCACCCACCGCCCCTGGAACCTCAAATCTGCAACTGCGCCACGGAATCGATTGGGATTCTAGAGTTTGGGGGGCCACCAGCCCATTCCCAGGTGAGGACACAACAGCAACGGACTGTACCCACACAGTCCGCCTGGGCTCCCCGCAGCTCAGCCCGCCGGGGGCTGCAGTCCCAGTCCGTGGGGGTTGCAGCCGCTTCGGGTGCATCCGAACAAAGGGGACCACCGGGTGCCCGACCTACCGTTCTCGCACTCCTGCAGCGGCGCCCCCGGGATGCGGAGCCTGGGCCGTGCTGCGCCCGAAGTCCTGCGCCGGGTCCCCACGCCCAGAGATGCTCCTGGGCTCCGCCGACAGGGAGCCCCGAGCCAGGCAGCGCTTGGGTTTGGAGGCACCAGAGCTCTCCTTCGGACAGCCCCCACACACCCACCCATTTGTTTCTGAGCCCCCCCTTCCCCAGCCCTATTTGCGTTGCAAGAGATGGGTCCGGACCAAAGTCTCCAGAAACCCAGCGCTTCCCAAAGCTCGGCCCCGAAACAAAACAATTAAGTCGCAGCCTCTTACCTGCTTTCCACTTTTGTATTTGCGTCTCTTTCCCCCGACCCTTAGGGAAAAAAAATCCCTTCCGGAGAAGGAGAAAAAGGGGGTGGGGGGATAGATGGGGCTGTTTGGGGGCAAGGGCCAATACACCCCGACAAAGTGGCTATGGCGGCGCTGGACCTGCGGCGCCCCCGATTCTGCCCACCTGCACCCGAGCAGAGGCGTCGGTTCGGCTCAGCTGCTCGCGGCCCCACTCACTCTCCTTCTGAATTACCGGGTTTTTGCGGCGACTAGTTCCTTTTATAGATTCGGCTGCGCCGCGCCGGGGTTACTATCGGTCAAAGCCTGTTCTCTCCCTCCCTCCCCCCCCTTCCCCAGCCTCTGTTTATGTAGTTCAGTCACTCAGCAGAAAGCACGTGGAGCCCAGGCCCGCCCCTTAAACGGGCGACGGCCCACAGCTCCCAGCAGGGCTGGGCCAGAGAAGCCGCGGTCCTGGGGAGGCCCCCGGTGCGTGCCCCTCTGCCTCCCACCCGGGTTTGCTAGACTGTTCCGAGCTGGGAACTGGGATTTAGGGTTGCGCCTGAGACCCTCTCTGGTTGGTTCACCCTGCGGACAGCCGGCAGCGCTCGTGGAAACTGCTTGCTCCCAAACTTTTGCATTCAATAAAAGGTTTTTTTTTTTTTTTTTTACTCCCCTTTTATTGGTTTAGTAGGAGGCTATAGGAGAAAGAGTATCTGGGGCTAAAATCCCTTAGGCAAGCCAGGCCTCTCGGCTGACCTATCCAAGGCTCAGGGCGACAGGAAAGGAGAACTATCCTGTCCCCACACCCCCAGAATGGGCAATATTTATTTTCCACCATGAAGTCTGACTTAGGGATTCAGTGGGTGACCCACTGCTTGGGGACTCTGCTGGCGCCTCCCAGAGTTGGACAAGGCACCTTCTCGCTGGGGAAATGGGGGACGTGGCAGAGATGCCACAAAAGCAAACTTAATAGTCCTAAAACCAGAAAACTGTGAGCCAGTTATTTTCATTATCTCACCAGTGATAAACACACAGGGTTTCTGCAGATGTGTGACGTGAATGAAGCTCAAGAATCAGCCATGAACAATTAGAAAACAATCCGGTGCTCCAAGCGCCTCCTCCAACTTTGACTTTGAGAGTCAAGGGGAAGATAACTCGAGTTCGAAACCAGAAAGCCTAAAGAAGTAAGTCAGTGTTAACAAACCCCCAAAATGTCTCTACCCTTGACAAAGTGTCCTTGGGGCAACGCTGTAGGGCAGGTTCACATGCAAACTCCAAAATGTTTGCTCTGAGTCTTAGCAAGAATAGGGGAAGGGGGAGAGGGGCCCCAGTCTGCAGGTGGGACCCCTGCTCTACAAACCCCTCCACAATGCAGGAATTAGGCACCTCTGAGCAGAACTTGAGCCCAGGAGCACATGTCAAAGGTTCTCTCAATACTCACAACAGATCCATTGAAGAGATCCATGTAGGTCAGGGAATGAATTCAGGGGCATCAGGCAAGGAACTTATAGCTCTAGGAAGTCAGGTCCTTCCTTTGGCCCTGAAGACTGTTCATTCTTTTTTTTTTCCATTTTTTTTTACAGTTACAAAAGTGTTCCTCTTTGGGTTTCAGTCATAGTGTTCCAGCACCCATCCCTCCACCAGTGCCCATTTCCCTCCACCAACGTCCCCTGATTCCCCCCTCCCCCCAGCCTGCGTCTATGGCAGGCAAGTGAAAACTCTCTCTCTCTCTCTCTCTCTCTCTCTCTCTCTCTCTCTCTCTCTCTCTCTCTCTCTCTCTCTCTCTCTCCCTTCTCTCTCTCTCTCTCTCTCCTTCCTCTCTCTCTCTCTCTCTCCTCTCTCTCTCCTGCCTCTCCCTCCCTCCCTCCCTCCCCTTCTTGTAATAATACAGTTAGAGGTTACAATGTATATCCTTTTGCCCGCTTTCAATTCTCAGACTTCATTCTCATGATGACTGAAGGCTCAGGGAGAGCTGAAAAACTCTTCTGAGGTTCAGAGCCCAAAAGAGCACCTGTCCTCTAGGAGACTGGCCAAGGAACTGGGTGCTGAGGCTAAAGTTGTCTGAATCACATAACCCACAACTTTCTGCCTCCATCTCTTCTGTAAAGTGGCGATCTGGGCCCCAGGTGAGAGCCCTGTGTCGTTTGAAGCACCTGCCTTACCATGCCTGGTCCCGGGTTCACATCTCTGGTGGACCCACATGTGTTGACCATTACCCCAGTGGCTCTGCTGTTTGAGTCTGGCAGCTCTGTACTTTGCGATTCCTGGAGCTACAAGTTGGTTTCCAACAGCACCAAAGCCAGGTGTGTGTAAGCACCACCACAAAAAAAGGAGTGCAGCTCCCCCCTCCCACACCCCACCCCTCCCCAGGTTTGCACAGCAAGTAAAGAGATGTACAAGCTACAGCCAGCAAGTATGACTTCTACTGAGCATGTGTGTGAACACCACGGCTAGCCCGGCTCTGCCTTCGTCCTGGAAGCTCTGTGCTCAGCGTGTGATCCCAGCAAACACCACAGCTCAGGGTGTGGATGCCAGACGTGTGTGGGCATCCCAACAACCATGCCAACAAATGTGAAGGAATGGGGGAAGGAAAGAAAGAATGAGAAATTCTTTTTTCAAATGGAGAGACTATGAACAGTCTCCCAGTTCCGAGGGGTTTTCTGAACACAGGTTTTGTTTGAGTTCCTTGGGAAAATATCCCTGTAAACAAAGAGGGTATTATTAGCTGATGATTAATGTTATTTTCAGAAACTAGCTATGGCCTATAAAAATTATCAAAACCACACTTTAAAACCCCAGGTCCAGCCAAGTGATCTTGACCAGAAAGATAATTCAATGGGCTGAATCCATGTTTTACATGGAGAAGATTCAAGTTCAATCGCCAGCACCTCAAGTACCTCTTTAAGTACTGTGCCAGGAGTAGCCACTGAGCCCTTCTGGATGTGATGCCAAAAACAGACAAAAAAGTGATACATCTACCAACAAGAAACCCCCAATAGAGATTGTGTTTAGATCAGTGGCAGAGACAAATTTCTGCTCACACCCATACTTTGCATATATAATAGTTTATATGATAAAAATACTGAATTCCAAACAAGCCTGTGAGAATATCCCTAAAAAAAGTTTAAAAAGAATTTGTTCCCTTCCAGACCTGGAAGGTCAAAGGTTGGTCTGTGCCTGAATATATGCCTATGAGCTTTTCTCCAAGCCTGTCTAAAAAAAAAAAAATTATTAAAGAACCATAATAAAAGACTAGGCCCCCTGGGATGAACCCAGAGCCTTGGCAGAGCCTGGCAAGCTACCGTGGTGTATTTAATATGCCAAAAACAGTAACAATAATGGATTTCATTCTCAAGGAATGAAGACGTTACTGGTGCCCGCTCAAGCAAATCGACGAACAATGGGAAGACAAGTGACAAGTGATTAAAGAACCATGATTTACAGTTATTCATAACTGAGTTTTAAACATATAAAGTTCTATGGGGCTGGAGCGATAGCCCAGCTGTTAGGCGTTTGCCTTGCACGTGGCCGGCCCATGCCGGCCTGGGTTTGATCCCCCGGCATCCCATATGGTCCCCGAGCACCGCCAGGAGTAATTCCTGAGTGCAGAGCCAGGAGAAACCCCTGAGCATTGCCGGGTGTGACTCAAAAAGCAAAAACAAATAATAATAAATTTTAAAAAATAAAGTTCTAGCACCAATCTCAGCGCCAATGTCAACTTCCCTCTACAAGTGTTTCCAAGGTCCTTCACACCCCCAAGTCTTTGGATTCCTGTTCACAGGAACATCAAAACCCCAAGTGTGACCCTTTCCAAGTAAGCAGAAAGAATTTTTTATGGCTACTGCTCTGTGGAAGCAGTTTCTGTAAATGCAGCCTGGGTGGCTGGAGATTCTATTCTGAGATGACCCTGGCATCATCTAATTACAAAATCGCCCTTCAGGCAGCTGTGGCCTTGGAAACCCTGCTAGAGGTCACGGAGCTACAGAGAAGCTTCTTTCTTAGCCTCTTATGGAGACTTTTAAACTGGGAATTACTGAAAGGGCTTTGCTTGGAGGCTCCTTTGCTGATATAGGATATCTGCTAACTACTTGTACATACATACTCAGCACACTTTGTTGAAAATTATAAATGATCCCCACACATACTTGTTTGTGGTAGATGTGTGCACCCTTTGATTTTTGACGACAGAAATAATTAAGGATGACAGAGTCAAAAAGAAATGTATGTTTAAGAGAAAAAACTTTTCCAAGCTGAATTGATTACAACTAAGAAAACTCAATAGCTAAATTTTCAGAGAATTACCGAAAAGATAGTACCTTAAATTTTTTAAAAATGTATAAACCAATTTATAAAGACCTGTTTTGTGTCAATTTAGTCCCAATACATTGTTAGACAAAGAAGCAAATCAAGCAATTAATGCTCATTTTTTTAAAAAATACAAGGCATCACCTTTGTGTAGTAGAACATGTATTGAATAATCTCTCAATACCTACAAATTTGATATAATTGGATCAAGGTAATCTCCTTTACAGTAACTGTGACTTCTACTAACATGAATTGGATCTCAGACACAACCGATTCTAGAACTGAGAAAGACGTTTGTTCTACTTGTCACTGGGATGAACAAATTAGCTGGGTTATGGACAGATACAGTGCCCCGAAACGGTGGTTGATCATTGAGTCATAATTCTTTCTTACAAGCCGTCTTTCCCACGTGTCTCTCCTTATGTTCCCCCTTTCCCCTAAAAGACAAACTGCTAGAAAAATTTAATTTCTACTACTGTTTTATTCCCTTTCAGTTCAGACCTTTATTCTATTCTTCTACATCTCTTTCGTCAAATTCATTACTAGCTTGCCTTGTGAGGAGAGAGAGAAAGTGGCATACGGGATTCTTTGTTATCATCATTTTTCTTTTTTCTATGTAGGAAACCAGAAAGAAAAACATCTGAAGCACAGAGACTGCTTGACTGGCAATGCTAGTGACCTCCTTTGCGTCCTCAGGCTACCTTATCTCTGGTATTTGACACTATTCGCCACACCTCCCCTCTAAAACCAGTTCTCTTAGATTTCATGAATCTCACTCTTTTCTCCTATCTCTTTAACCTCTCTCCCTCTCCCCTCTCTGTCCCCCATGTGTATTATATACATTCTTGCACAAGTTTTCTCTTTTCTATTTTATTTATTTCTACATGTGCCCTGGTTTCACTTAACCCTGTTTCTAAGCTCTTTTCCTTATTGAACCCCCCAGATAGACTGTCCAAAGCACCTAGATAGACTCCAACAGAACCACTGGCAAGCTAAAGTCTCCTCACATAGGCTCAGAAAAATTTACCTCCAAATTGCTGTGATTATTCTACCCACCCCTCAGAAAAGCAGATTTGTTTATATTTCTTCCCAAATCCACAATAAGTGATTTCCATAGTCCTTGTGTAAAATTCATGGCGGTGGAAAGAGTTACGCCATTGAAAATCGGACCACAGAACACGGCTTTCTTGTCTTTCCTTTTTTGGAAAGTCAGCTGTTAACATTTACTGTTCAACACTGAACAGGACATTCTGCAAGGAAACCTCAAACCAGTGTTCTTATCTTCCCTTTGAATCTCCCTCCTCCATCTGCACTTTATTTTTCTTAGTTTATTTCATGACATCATCATCCACACACTGACTAGGGGAAATTGCAGTCTTACTTGCTTAACTATTCATTTCTCTGTTCCCATCTTTCTCTTGTTATAATCACCAAAGCTTGTCAAAGGCGCCTCCTAATTAGCTTTCTGTCCCTTTCCCTCCATTGCTTAAATCCAAGCCAAAGGTCTGAGTTTCTGTACTCACTACATTGCTGCTTTTTCAGATTCTTTCCCACCCCCCAATGTTTTTGTTGTTGTTGCTCTCCCTATCAGTAAAAATGGAGTCATTTTTATAGGGGGATGAGAAGAGGAGGGAGTTAAGCAACCAACAAAAAATCCAAAAATTATTGAATCGTATCAAAGAAGACATACCCTTAAGTTCTTTACGAATATTCAGAAAGAGCTTCGTAAGCACAACATTTGAAGGCCTTTGAAGCCTAATTATATGTTCTGCATCCCTTCCAGCCTTTCCATCCCTACATCACCCCACAGGCCCCACCTCCAGCTTATTCTACAAACTTCCCATGGCTCTGCCAGCATAATTTTCCATTCCTTGGAAATCCTACCTCTCATCTTGCATAATGTAGGAGAATGAACCACATCTTCAGAGTCTTCTTTAGTCTATGCATTGAAGTAGCTAGATGGGATTAAATAACTCTGCTATGTGCTGTTTCTAGAAGTAGAAGACAAGGACAGAAAAGCGAAGAGGAACATATAAGACTTCCCTTCATTTCATGCAAAGTGTGAGGCAGATGAGAGAAAGAGAGGGTGGGGTATTTTAAGAATCCCAAATAAATAGTACCCTTAGTCGGCTTCATTAGTAAATGTCAATAGATTCCACAGACAGTACCCTTAAGCTTGAAAAGAAAATAATTGGACCCTGGAGATTAAGAGAAATCAAGCATTTATTATAACAAAAATGATGTGTCTGCATTCTTCTCTCCTTATTCAGTGAGTGTTTTTGACACGTTAAAAATCTACATTCCTGGCTATGATTTCTGGAATGAAGGGAATGCTTTGTCTGTGGGCCTGGAGCTTTTCTTCCCTCTGACATATTAATAAGAGAATAGGTCATTAAAAAACACGAGACAACGTTCCACATTCCCCAGGGTGGGCCTCCTACACAGACTAGCCTCCCTTCTTCCCCTTGGTATTCAAGAATTATTCCTTCAGAGCCCATGGTCTTCCTGTTGTTGCCTGCATCAGTGGGTTTGTGCTGGTTGGTCCATTCTCACAACAGTCTCCTTCATGGCTTCTGCAATTGTCTAGACAGAACAAATGCTTTTGCCTCCTCAATGATTAAATAGCCAGATGCCATGTTAGGAGGAAACTCTTGCTTCCTCCCTTTGTTGTCACACTTCTGGTGACTGATGCTGTCTAGTGAAATCTAAGAAAGTTCTTAGTTGGTACTTGCCCCAGAAACCTACACAGGGAGTGTAAATTAGTGGGGAAGGAGAGAGACCATCTCCTCAGAGACCATCAGCAGAGTTGAGCCTAACGCTGAATGTTGCACGAGGATTATAACCCTGGCCGCACTACTAGTGCAAGAAAAGAAAGCCAAATCAAGGGTCTAGTGCTAAAGCAACCCAGAAAATAAAAACTGAAGGTTAAGAGAAGAAGAAAAGTAGCTGGAGAGATAGTGCAGTGACTAAGGTGTCTACCTTGCACACAACCAATCTAGATTCAATCCCTGGTATCCCATGTGGTCCCCTGAGGCCACCAGGAATGATTCCTGAGTGCAGAGTCAGGCATAACACCTGAGCACTGCCATGTATAAACTGCGGTACATCTACACAATGGAATACTATGCAGCTGTCAGGAAAAATGAAGTCATGAAATTTGCCTACAAATAGATGGGCATAGAGATCTTCATGCTTAGTGAAATAAGTCAGAAGGAAAAGGACAGAATGCCTGCATTTATCTGTGGGATATAAATATATGCCAGTGTTCTACTAATTGTTGGAAATGGCAGAGTCAGGCATAACACCTGAGCACTGCCATGTATAAACTGCGGTACATCTACACAATGAAATACTATGCAGCTGTCAGGAAAAATGAAGTCATGAAATTTGCCTACAAATAGATGGACATAGAGATCATCATGCTTAGTGAAATAAGTCAGAAGGAAAAGGACAGAATGCCTGCATTTATCTGTGAGATATAAATATATGCCAGTGTTCTACTAATTGTTGGAAATGGTAACACTAGACTAGAACTGTGCACTTGAATGTAGGCAAAGGGCTATAAATGATAACCTCTAAATGTATGTATTGTAACCCAGAATGTGTAAAATATGGGAGAGAGAGGGGAAGGAGAAGGAAAAGGAGAAGGAAGAGGAAGAGGAGGAGGAGGAGATGGAGAAGGAGGAGAAGAGTAAATAAGAGTTGAAAATGGTTGAGAGAATTCCTGTGTAAGTAGGCTTATAAATTGTAAGAATTAATCAGATTTAAAACTAACAAAAACAATCAATGTTGGTATGAATATGAGGGGAAGATATGAATAGAAATTTCCTCAAAGTAAACAAACAGATGGTCAAAAGGTATATTAAAAATGCTCTATACCACTTAAAATCAGAGGAACACATATCAGACAACAATGAGGTATCATCTCGTTGTTACCATGAGATGTTATCATCATTTTCTCACAAGCAAGATTGACACACATCACAAAGAATGAAAACAATCAGTCTGGGCATGAATGTGGGGGAAAGGGATCTTTATTAATTTGTGCGAATGCCAACTCATCTGACATTTTTGGGAAACAATCTGAACACTTCTCAAAAAACTATGAATTGAGCTTCCAGTATGACCCAGTAATTCCACTTCCTGGCATCTACCCAGGAGCCCAAAAACTTTATTCAGAAAAAACATTTGCTTTTCAGTTGTGTCTCTGTCTCTGTTGATCTTGGTGCTCCGAGATTACTGCAGTAACAAGCATAGAACTTGTGTTGGCCCCATGCAAAGTAAGCACCTTAACCATTCTACTATCTCTCTGGCCCTCCACTAAATATTTAATTCTGCTCAGTTTCCGCTACTGTTAAATAGTGTAAGATAGCCCAAAGTTGCTTATTATGGTTGCGACATGATTTCCATTCTTATTATTTATGGTCAGACTTCTTCATCAAGACCCTGAACGAACGGTTTGAGGCTCTTTGTATTCCTAAAGCAACCAGATGCCATTGGGCTACACTGGCACGTGATAGGGTCAAATGGAAATGTTATTGGCGCCCACTTGAGCAAATTGAAGAATAATGGGATGTCAAGTGATCAAGTGATCAAGTGATTATTTATAGTACTGTAATGATTAGTTTTATTTATATTTTGTCTAATTATAACTGTAGAACCAAGAGTCTTGATTTAGAGTTCATGAATGTTTTTATGAACAGCAGAGCCTGGCAAGCTACCCATGTTGTATTTGATATGCCAAATACCATTAACAATTATATACCTCATTCCCATGACCTGATGGAATGGTTTGAGGCTCTTTATGTTCCTAGAGCAAACAGATGCTCTTGGGCTCTACTAGCATGAGACAGGACATATGGAGATGTTACTGGTGCCCACTCGAGCAAATTGATGATGAATGGGAAGACAGTGACAGTGATACAGTGATACTTCAGTGTCCATTGCAGCACTATTCACAATGACCAAAATCTGAAAATGACCCAAGTATCCAAGAACAGATGACTACATAAAGAAACTATGGGACAGATTCACAATGGAATACTACTCAACTATATGAAAAGATGAAATCGTCCAATTTGCTGCTATACAGATCTCTCTGGAGAGAATCATGCAGAGTGAAATTAGAAGGAGAAAGAAAAATACAGAATTATCTCTCTCATATGTGGGATATGAAGAATCATAGTAAGAGAACAACAAGTGGCAAAGGCAGCACAACCTGAGAACCAGTCTGCAGAATTGAATTCACCATGGTGGGATGATGGGGAGGGTGAGGATTGAGGGAAAGAATGATGCTGGCAGAAGCAATGGCGTTGAAACATGGTATGCCCGAGAAGCTATTGTTAACAGGATTGTGCATCATGGTGCCTAGATGTTTTAAGTTAATGAAATTTTAAAACTAATCCTAGGAATTCACTGTTTTAATTAAAAAATCTTGGGGCTGGAACCATAGGATAATGGGTATGGCATTTGCCTTGCACGCGAGTTGATCCTCGGCATCCCACATGGTTCACTGAGCACCGCAAGGAGTAATTCTGAGTGCAGAGACAGGAGTAACCCCTGAGCATCGCCAGGTGTGGCCCAGAAAACAAAAATAAGTAAATTAATTAAATTTAACTTAAAAAAAACCCTTACTTAAATAGGATATTTAGAAGTCTTGGGTACTTTATTCTACTACTTTGTTCCTCAAATGAAGATAATGGTAGAATATCCCTTCTAGGGAATATGGGTATTAGATGAATTAGTACATGTGGACCTTTGCACCCCAACATTACCAGGTGAGGTCAATCTCTCCTCTCTCTGACATCTGAGGGGTCTTTTGGGGAACTAAAGGAGAACTTACTCCCTTCCAGCTAGGTCCTCGCAACCTCCATGCCTGACCTCTACCTTATCAACAGGTCCAGCTCCACATTTTTTGAAGCATGCAGTCGCATCTACTCATCATAATCTCACATTGCTTACAGTTATACTTCCTGTCACTAGGCGAAAATAAACATGGAAGAAAAAGGAACTCCCAGCTTAATCCCTCAGAGGCTTCCAAGAGGCTCTGAAGCTCGGTGGTTTAACTACAAAGACTGCCCCTCCACACAGCAGGAGCACAGCAAACACAATAGTAAGTCATATAGAAGCCCACCAAGTTTACTGAGTGAAAAGGGTAGCATAGAAAGGTCCATCAGCATCGATCAGCTCTGTAAATTCTCAGAGAATAACTGTTAGGATGTTTAATGGGCTTAAAATAACGATGGTGCAGATATTTGGCAAATCACAAGCACCTGTGAGAGGTGAAATTAAAAAAAAATGCAATCAGCCCCCCGCCAGGACCCCCGCGCGGGGACCAAAAGCAAAAAAAAAAAAAAAAAATGACAGATATGAAGAGTATGATCGGTAATATAAAACTCTTCAGGAAGATATGAGCAGTAGGATTACAGCAGCTGAGAAACAGTCAAGGAGTCCCAAGATGAGATACAGAAAACCTCTAGATAACAACAAGCGGGATCTGCAAACAACCTTGGATGCTTTTACATGTAAGGCATGTGATCCTGACATGAATTATGTCTCCAGTCCCTCTAATTACTTTGATAAAGTAAAAGCAAGGCATATTCCTATTCATTATATTTCCCATGCTTCTTTCTAATAAATTACTTACATAATCTGAATTAGTGCAAGTGGAGGGTATGCCTTGTCAGATAGAAAGTGCTCAATAAATGAAAGTTATTGCTATTATTATTGTTACTGTGATTATTAATCCATGAAATAATATAATTATTCTTGAATGCCCAGTAACTCAATAAATGTTATTCTTTTCCAAATAGCCAACTTGTGAATTGCGAAATTTTACTTTATAGGGGAGAATGTTGAAACGCACTCAGTTGTACTCGGATACTATCTCTGGCTGTGTGTCAGACCAAGGCCTGTTGCATGCTTACAAGTGCCTTAACTTCTCTAGCTTTCTGGCTCAATTTTTGTTATTTAATATTTTCAAATATATTAACTGGTTAAAGTATATATAAACCACCTCACCATGCCATATATATTTTAAATTTTAAAAAATTACCCAGTTCCACTTGTTTATTAGCTAGAATAACTTTTTTTTTTTGGGGGTCACACCCGGCAATGCTCAGGGGTTTCTCCTGGCTCTGCACTCAGGAATTACTCCTGGCGGTGCTCGGGGGACCATATGGGATGCCGGGGATCGAACCCGGGCCGGCACAGGCCAGCTGCATGCAAGGCAAACACCCTACCAACTGGGCTATCGCTCTGGCCCCAACTTTCTTGATATTTGCCTCCCTTTATCCCTCACTACAATCGACTGAGAGTCCTAGAACCTTCAAAGATCTAGAAAGACCAAAGATACTCTAATGTGTAGCAGCCAATTACTGTGTCACTAGCAGAGAACACCACCATTGACACTGATGCCTTTAAAGCCCCATGTGCCTTTGCTCCCTGCTGGAAACAAAGTGATGGACAAAATTATATCCAGTCTAGTTTTGACCTATACAACCTTCCCGTCCCTTTCTAAGGATGTGCCCCATACCCCTCACCCCTTTAGCCTAGAATTCTGTAGGAGAGAGTGGAGAAAAACACTAGTGCATTATACACCCATATAAAGTGCTGGTGAAATGACTAAGCATAATAATAGAGCACACTGAGGCAGCAAATTACCTAAATTTTGCTTTTTGGGTCACACCCGGCAATGCTCAGGGGTTTCTCCTGGCTCTGCACTCAGGAATAACTACTGGCGGTGCTCGGAGGACCATATGGGATGCCGGGGATTGAACCCGGGCCGGAATGGGCCAGCTGCGTGCAAGGCAAACGCCCTACCAGCTGGGCTATTGCTCCGACCCCAAATTACCTAAATTTTGATGAAAATCAGTTAGCTGTGAGTTCTTTTATGACTTAAGTGAACTCTCACATTTGCGTCGATAAGAATCCCATCTTTCCTTGAAGATTATAACTCTCAGTTACTACTTTTGCTTTTTGAATTGGATAGTTCTAAGACATACCTTTATAATTTATAATTGTAACTGAACACAATGTGAGTCACAGAGCAATAAAAGGCATTACCACCTCTAACAAAAGCAACACATGTCCTCCCGAAGCTCACCCCTGATGAGTATCAAAGGCCCAGTAAATCAGCAGGGAAGAGTCAAAGAGGTCAGAAAGCAACACTCTCCTTTGGTAACTAAAAATGAGACCAAAGACTTACCCAAAGCCATAAAGTACAAAGTTTGCTCCAAGCCTCTTTGTTTAGTGAATTAAACCCTGGCTATAATAGAGGAAGCAAGATGAAAAACAGCCAGCACTTCACTGGAGGTGCACAATAAGACAGAGTCAGAGAAGAGACAGATCAGAAAAACATGTGGGCAGCTGGAAGCAAAAGGATTCCCAAATGACTGCTCCATGTGTGGGAGAGAGTTTTGAATGACCTAAGATTGGATGAGATAAGAACAATTATTTCTTTTGCAGACACACTTTTTACCCCCTTATATTTCTATGGAATGACATGTATACCATAAAAACACACATACAATACAATGAAGACCAAACACGAAGTTTCACACTCTTCATTTTCTTAAGACCATGCAAAGACAAATAGAAATATGAGATATGGAACTTTAAGAAAACTGTAGAGTCATAAGTAATTTGAGTCTAAAAATGGATTCCTGACAAGAAGTTATATTTAAATCATCAATCAATACTTAACTTCCAAACTGAGTAATAAATAACCTTTTCATTTTATAATTCCAATCATTTTGTGCATAGAACAATACTTTATATTAAACAAGGTCATTATTTGGCTTTTAACTTTGAGTTTATGTCCATTGGATCTAAGAATTACATTTTAAGTGTCAAAGATAACTCCTCAAAATCAAGCTAGCAAGTTAGTAACCCACACATATGAGGAGTGGGGTGAAACAAAAGAAATAATAATCCTGGCCTCAGTAGGCCATAAATATGAAGCTGAACAAATCCTTTTTATCGTAAATTTAGGCAGGATACTTTCATGGGGTACATGATACTCAAATTGATGTGAAAAATAATATTCAAATTCTCAAAATCTAAATAAGTTTTGGTGAACATAAAAATAAGCTTGAAAACAAGATCAGAAATCAAATGTCAGGCTATGCAAAGATATATAAAGAAAATCTATGGAAAAGGTACAAAGAAGAAAACAGGAACCATTTAAGTCTACTTTTCAAAGAAGTCTTTGGCCAATGTGTGTTGGACATTCTTCCAGAATCATTTTCTATGAATTATTACACATGCACTTTCCATTAAAAAAATACAAGTCCATGATATCAACTTCAGAAGCATCTTCAATGATTCAATACCAGTGGTAAAGAAAGAAGGAGCAAAAATATACAAATGGGACTACATATATGGAATATAAATAAACATAGTAAAAGCAAAATTAACTGATGATAATAGACTCAAAGTTGGTCAATAGAAATTAGTTTTCTGAGCTAGAAGTGGGGATTACAGTGATTAAAGTATGCTGATGGGTTTGACTTAGCAATTTTATATTTCTGAAACATTAATATTATCGTTATTGTAAATCATAGTAACCAAATGTCTAAAAATACCATTTTTTTGAATTAAAAGAACAAGTTTAAGCCATATAGGCAGGTATAAGCCATATAAACAATCTGTAAACTGCTATTTTTGCTCCTAATATATTATGTGACATAGTGTCATGCAAACAAATATAGTCATCATTTTAATTAATATTACAAATATCTGAAACTATAAGTCATCTCCCATAGAAATGGTTTAATTTTTTCCTGTCTCCCTTTGTGGTGCTATGAATCCAACTGAGATTCAACGCATATTCTCATGAAGAGTATCATAATGCCTAAAGTTTGTTGTTGTTTTAATCACCATATAGTAAAATTCATCTTTTCCTCTGTATAAAGTGCTGTTAACCTTAACACACACACACACACACACACAGAGTTTGTTGTTACCATAATCAGAACCAGAACATTTTTTTTCTTCCCAACATCTCCCTGGCTCTAACCATTATAGACAAACACCTACCTTCCCCACCCCCTCTCTTATAAACGCTTGGCAACCACAGATCTCTCCTCTATACCTATATAGTTTTTAATCTTTTCAAGAAGGTCCTAATCTACAGAATAATATGGTATGAAATCTTATAAAACTGACTTCCTTCAGCATGATGTTTTGGCTATTTCAGGCTTATATGTGTATCTAATGCCTGTATTTTTTAAATTTACAAGTTGTGTTTCATTGTATGTACACTACCACAGTCTGCTTATCCATTCGCTCACTGAAGGAATTTTTTTGGAGTTTTTGGCAGTATGAATAGCTATAAACATTCACACACAATCTTCAAGTTTTCATTTCTTCAGCACAAATCCTCAGGCACAAGATTTCTGAATCATGTGGTTGTCATGTGTTTAACTCTATAAGAAACTGTTTTCCAGGCTCAGTGTGTAATGTACAACTCCTTGTCAGAGAGACATTTTATAGGTATACATTGGTATGAATATGCTTTAGAATTCACCATTTTATCAAAATTCTTATCAGTATGTAAATTATTTCTACTCTTATTATTATTACTATATATTACTTATTATTATATATTACTCTAATTATTGTCATGAATTTTGTTTTCGTAGATTTCCAATATTAGCAGGCATATTTTACAACTTTAATTATATTTTTATTTAAACATTGTTTTTTTCTTATTTATTTGTTTTAAAACTTAAACCTGAAGGCAGAGAGACAGTAAAGGATTAAAGGCACTAGCTCTGCATGCAGCAGACCATGGTGCATCTCCAGCCCTGTATATGGACCCTTCAACATCACCATGCCACGAATAAACCTTGAACACTGCAAGGAAGGAATGGCCTAATGCCAACCCCTCTATACACATTATAAGCCAAAAAGTAGTGAATTATTTTTAAGAACTTGCCTAAAATATTAAAATTCTACTTTTAATTCAATTTTATGATTAGCTGAAACTTTGATTCAACTTGATGGAGTTAAGGTTGGAATAGTCATCACTAACAAATAGGGTGTTTGCCTTGCACGAGGCTGACCCAGGTTCAATTCCTGGCATCTCAAATGGTTCCCCAAGCACTACCAGGAGTAATTCCTGAGTGCAGAGCCAAGAGTAACCCCCGAGCACTGTCAGGTGTGACCCACAAAGTAAAAAATAAATTAAAACTATTTTCCAAAAGTATTTCTAATTTTATGCAACTATGTCAAAATAGTATGTTAAGTGTTCTACTGAGTTTTCAAGTTAAATGTTAAAGTGGGACATTTTTCTAACTGTTTGTGGGAAGGAGAAAGGTGAAGTTAAAGAGAACTGATGCCTGATGTAACTTTGCTGAGAATCCCATTTCTTTGAAACCCCAAAGAGTAAAAAAAAGAAGAAAAAACATTTCTAAAATCAAGAGTCAATTACTAAAATTATATATTTAGATCCAAAGGACAATTTTAGTGAGTAAAAAGAATCATTGCTGAGCAAATAATAAGGAAATTTAAGGATGATATGAAGGATTAATGTGGATACAGAGTGTTCCAGGACAAGGATGTAAATGTTGAGAAGACCCAGGGAAATAGGGCAGAAATAAAAAAGAATAAATCTGTATGAGTAAAACCACATTAGGAGCAATCCTAAATGTATGTAGGGCAAGCCACAATGTGTAAGAGAAGGGGGAGAGAGAGAAAAAAAAGAGAGAGAGGGCAAGAGAGGAGAGAGAAAGAGAGTGGAGAGAGAGAGAGAGAGAGAGAGAGAGAGAGAGAGAGAGGAGGGAAAGTACCGCTATAGAGGCAGGCTGGGGAGGAGGAGGTATTCTGGGAACATTGGTGGTGGGAAATGTGCACTGGTGGAGGGATGGGTGCTGGAACACTGTACGACTGAAAGCCAATCATGAACATTTTTGTAATTGTGTGTCTCATGGTAATATAATAATTTTTTAAAAATCAGGGTGGGGGAAACAGTAAAGAGATACCACTTGAGAAAGGTGTCTATACGGTTCTGGAGCCAAGAAACGGAATATTAATACAATTACAGTAAGAGATGGTAAACTCCAACGCAATGCAAGAGAAAAGAAAATTAAATTACCCCCTGAACCACCATGACCCAGATTTCCAGGACAAGGCGTTGGGAGAAAGAGTAGAGATAGAACTGTAGGGAAGGTAGAATTTACAATCAACTGTCACTGTTATCCTTTGGTCACATGGTTTTCTCTATTTCATAAATAATTTTCAAAATAATCCCACTTGCAAAGATTATTTTTAAGACCCTCAGATGCTAATTAGTTATGCAGAAAATTTCAGCCTCTTGTCATGTCCAAGATAGAAACAGTTTCTCCTCCTACACCACACACCTGTCTACTTGGCAGCACAGTGAAAGGACGGTTTTATATGACTGGCCCAGAAAACAAGGGTGTTTCCTAGACATATTTTATTGCCAACATCAGCATCATCATTAGGGTGGTTGTTAGTTTTATATTTTAGTATCATATCAAATAGTAAAATATTTACAAGGTGTAAACAACTTGTGCAAACCAGTCAAAGTAAGTGAAAGGCTTGAACAAAGTGATCGGGATCAGTAGAACTCAAAATAAAATTCTTAATATAAACTTGAAGACCAAATCCCCCAAATCCCCTAAATATCAAATGATGGTAACACCTGCTTCAAGAAACTTTCCCAGTAAACATTCGTAGAGCATCAGCTATGTGCCAGATGTTCCAGTGCTTTGCAGCAGCTCACCACTGAGTGGGGAGGAACTGGAAAACAATTTCAATAGTACCTGAAATTAAGTCACATTGAATGGGAAGCCAGGTGTTGAGGAATCAGAAGCAAGTAACAAGCCATCCTGAGAGGTGGAGAAAGTTTCACAGAGGAGCTGGTATTTGAGCTGAGTCTAAAAAAGCAGAGGATTGGGGCCCGAGTGATTGTACAGGGGACAAGTCGTTTGCCTTGCACATGGCCAACCAGGGTTCGATCCCCAACATCCTACATGGTCCCTCTAAGCACCACCAAGAGTATTTCCTGGGGTAGCAGGAAACACCGGGAATTCGTCAGATGGAACTAGGGTCGCCCCTTCCCTCTCCATTTTGTCTGAGCCCGGTAGCCCCACCCAGGAGCTGCCCTGGGGGGACCAGCCATAGCATGCAGAACCTCAGATGCAGCTGGGGGATCTGGAACTCGGCTCTCCCTAGCTCAGCTGACTATGAGGCCCCAAAGAGGACAGATGGGTTTTGGGTGTTGGGTGTCACCTCTGGGGGTCCCGGAAGCAGCCGGATGAGACTCACCCACCACATTAGCTACCATTTTCACTGTCCAGATGCTGACCATGAGGCCCCTAAGTCAAGCGGCCACTTGCGGCCACGCGGTCCATCAAACTAGTGGAAACAGTTATGTCCTTTAATGTACTGCATTCTACGATGTGTAGGAAAGGTAGGCAGGAGGGAGAGCTAGAGAGGAGAGAAAAGATATACAATCTTTTCTCTGGGGTGCATGAGGGGGAGGGAGGTGGGGACATTGGTGATAGGAGATGGGTTCAGGTGGAGGGATGGGTGTTGGGACACTGTGGAACCAAAACTCGAGCATGAGCGTATTACAATTGTATGTCTAAAAGTGGTGAATTTTTTTTTTTAAAAAGAGTATTTCCTGGGTGCAGAGTCAGGAACAATAGCTGAACATCACCAGGTTGACTCAAAAAGCAATAAATAAATAAATAAATAAATAAATAAATAAATAAAAATAACGACAAAAATGCAGAGAACTTCTCCACACTTAAATACAAAAGGCTTCCTAGGAAGTGTGGAAAGACATAAGGAGCCGGAGTGGTGGAGTTGGGTAGGGCTCTTGCCTTGCACACGGACAACCCAAGTTCAATCCCCTGCACCCCATATGGTCACCAGAGCCCCATTAGGAGAGTGATCCTTGAGCACAGCTAGGGCTTAATAAGATAGACTGTAAGATTTAAAAAAGGAACCTGCATGTTTGAAGCATAGTTAAGGTACTCTAGCTTGGGATGGACAAAGAAAAAAAGTCCACCAGAAACACAGAAAGGGCTGAACGTTATGGCAAAGGACTTGGAGCTTCTCTCTGGACCTGTTTGGGCTTGAAACAAGATATAAGCAACAACTTGCCTTTCTTCATGTACCATGTGGAATTTTGAAGCCATAGAGTGAGTGTGAACTAAATCCAATAGTGTCATTTCAGAATCTGTACCTGACTAGTTCAGTGACTTTGGTCAAGTTACTTAGCACCTGTGTGACTCAGTTTTCTCTTCTATAAAGTGAGGATAATAAAAGTACTTGCCTTGGAGCCAGAGTGATAATACAGTGGTTAAGGTGTCTGCCTTGCATGCAGTCAACCGACTCCAGTTTAATCCCTGGCACCATAGTTCCCAAGCGCCACCAGAAGAGATCCCTGAGCACTACATAGCTCCTAGGGCTCGCTCAGCATGCAGGGGGGCCACGCTGGCCAGGTTTGGGGCAGGGATTTGGGCTCCTCCATCCATTCCTCAGACTCCATATCGGTGGGTGTGGCTATGAGTTCCCAGACACCACAGCCAACAGCCTGAAGAGAAACATTCCAGACCCAGAGCTGTGCTGCTGCGCGGCCTCAGACAATCTTAGACAATAATGGATTTTAGGTCCAGGTCCTTATCAGGATCTTTCACATTTTTACACTGTAATGATCATTCTAGTTGCAGCAAACTGGACAGGTTATGGGGAATGGGGAATTATGATATCACTCTAGAACTCTCTATTGAATATGCATATAAAAACATCATAAACCCTTAATATCTGTAGGGCAAGCCACAAAGTGTAAGAGAAGAGAGACAGAGATACAGGGACAGAGACAGAGATAGAGAAAGAAAATGTGCCTGCAATAGGGGCGGGCTTGGGTTGGGGAGTGTTTGGGATGTGGGTGGTGGGAATGGGGCACTGGTGGAGGGATGGGTGCTGGAACACTGTATGACAGAGACCCAATTATGAACATCCTTGTAATTGTATATATCACATGGTATAATAAAAATTTAAAAACAACAACAACAACAACAAAAGAGATCCCTGAGCAGAGCCAAGAGTAAGTCCTGAGCAAACCTAATGTGACCCGCCCCAAAAAAAAAAAAAAAATGAAGTACTGCCTTGGATCCAGGAAATTGCCCAGGGGTCAGCAGTTGATATCTTGTAACACAAGCACCCCAGTTCAATTCCCTGTGCCCACTTACCCCTCATAAGCATTGCTAAGTATAGCCTAGTGGCACCCAATCACTACCAGGTGAGGCTCTAGTGGCCCCGGCACCGCAGGGCCTGAGCAGAACCAGAGTTCCATGTCCTAGTGTTGAACCGTCCACCCAATGACAGATTATCACCAGGAGTGGTTCTCAGTGGCTCTGACTTCTGCTTTGGAAACTCAAAATACATAAAAAGCAACAAAAAGGACCTGCCCTACACATGTGTCGCAATTGAGTTAAATATATAGAGACACACTTAGACCATAGCCCACAGTGCCAAATAAGCACTAGAATACATTTCTAGATTGCACTAGCATATTCATAAATTAATGATGAACGTTCTCAAAGTTTTTATTTTCATGAAATGCTTTTCCACTGACCTGAGTGGATCCCACATGGCTTTCATTTTCTTTTAACAGACCAGCTCAGCAATGTCACCCCCCCACACACACACACACACACCCACAACCCCCAACTCAGGAAAGCATCCTCCCTTAGAAATTACTTCTGATGTTGAGGAGCCACAGGTGGCTGTTGTCAGGGGGCTCTTAGGGGTCCCTGTTGGTACTGGAACTAATCAGAGCAGTTCACAGCCAGTTCAGCGGTACCGTTCTGAGCCCAGTCCTGGCGGGGCTATGAACCAGAGAAGCCACAGGCAGAGGCTCCCTTAGAGCCAGTAGGGAAGGTTTCCTAGCAGGGATGCGGTGAATCACCCCTTCACAGGAGGCCCCTCCACTTAGCCTCTGAACCAGCAATCTGCCAACTCTGGGAAGAAGAGCAAATAATAAAAAGGTGTCAGTTATAAAAGCCTGAGAGGTGAAATCCGAGGCTAGCCAGGGAGAAACACAGCCACAGGCATTCTTAGATTTGTTCCAAACTAACCACAAATGGATCTAGTCAGTGGCCAATATCACAAACCGTTTCACAAACTAGTGCAACGGGTGGTCTGTGGACAAACTGTGTCTCACTCCCAGGGAAATACCTGCAACAAATTCAACAGAGGCATGATGACTCAAGGACCCTGAATCATCCATGGAAGAGTCTCCAAACGCTTAAGATAGAGTCCCGAGGTGGGCATGGCCGCAGTGTCAGCGAGGCCATCACTTTCCTTCCATTTCAAAGTCTGGCCATGACCTGGTCTGTTCCCTCCAACGTATCAAAAGAGCAAGAAGTTCTCGAGCCTGGAGGCCGCTTCTCAACTCTAAGACAGAAACCAAACGGAGGATGGCACAGTCGGTGGGCCTTAATGTGTCCGACAACATTTTTAGGACAATAAATTCTGGTTACTTGAATTAAAAGAATTTTGTCTTTCATCGCCAGGAAAGAAGTGGAGGTACTGAGAAGTCAAGTGTTTGGCCTGTGATTCTCAACAATGACAGCTCTGAAGTCTCAATCCATGGCGACCAAGATTTTTGCCACTACTTGATTAAACTGTGCGGACACCAGCCCGGCTCCCAGTGACTCCGTGTACAAAGTAGACCTACTTCACAAGATCTCCTCAGCCTTGGAATCTCTGTCTCTCTCCTGCTCCTTCAGGAATGTGCCCCTCTCCCAAAGACTTCCCTATCCTGGGGCTTTTGGTCCTCTGCCTTGCTCAATATCGGCCTACAGCTCACCAACTCCTCCTGGGCCCAAGACAGAATGGAGGGCTCAGAGGATGTGTCCTTCTGCAGCCATGCTCCATGTACCTTTCCTCATCCCCTCTTTCATGAACACAGTCTCTGTGACTTGCCCCAGACTCATTCCCACAGGGTCTCACAGGAGGGAACAAGCCAAGGGAGGGAAGAGGAGAGTGCCAGGTGGCTATCTAGACACTTCTGGCCTCCTTGCCCTTCCTGGTCTTTATCGCTTTTCACACCTCCTCACATGCCTCTTTACCAAAAAACAACAACACACACACAAACCCAGCAGGTGCAAAACAACTAATACCTCCCTCCTCAACCACGCAAAAAAAAAAAAAGAAAGAAAAACAAAAGGTGTCCATGTGTAAGTGTTTGTAGTCATACAAAGAGGTCTTTGGAAGGAACTGATTGCCTAACCCCAAACACTAGAACCATCCAAATCTCAGCTCTGTTTTAGAGAAGACCTGACAGTTATCAAAATCCTATCAGAAACCAATCATATGCTTAGATTCCTTGTGGGAGAGAAAGAAAATGTTTCTAAGTAATACCTACTTTCGTTTGGGTGGCCTTGGAAGTAAAAGCTAAGATGGAATTGGGTGAAGGGGTGTCGTACTGTAAGACAATCCCAGAATGTACCAGTGAGAAGTCACAAAAGTGAGAGGAGAGGTGTCACTAAAGAATGTGAATGGGCAGAAATAACCATGAGTGGCTGGGCCGCCATCATGCTTCTGATGCTCTGAAGCACTTCTCAGAATAAGACAGGACCAGAGAGAAGTGAGTGAGAAGAAAAATAAAAGATAAACTCAATCGCGATGCCTGCCAAGTTCAACTACACTGTTTTGTTTTTGTTTGAGCAGAGCAGAGGATCAAAACCAGACAGAGTCTCACGCATGCAAAGTACCTCCAGTACTTCGCTCTGGCTCTCTAGGT
Source organism: Cryptotis parvus (assembly GCA_021461705.1). Taxonomy (NCBI): domain Eukaryota; kingdom Metazoa; phylum Chordata; class Mammalia; order Eulipotyphla; family Soricidae; genus Cryptotis; species Cryptotis parvus. The sequence goes on from JAJIBD010003565.1 coordinate 185,343, forward strand.
GTGTTTTTATCTCACGCTCAAAGATTCCTTCTCTGAGAAGGACCACAATGTCCAGATTTCAATGCGGTCAAGTCCAAGGCCCCGAAGTTACGGATCTCTCGTTAATTCATGCCTCCAAGGACATTGACATGAGGCTAACCTTCTTTCAGAGAATGCCATGGGAATCCTGAAGAGTAGATTTGTCAGAAAGTCTAATCAGAAAGAAGAAATGTTGCTAACTGGAATTCACATGGGTAGCTCTTTAGTAAGTCAGCACATCACATAAACAGAAGCGATACAGCCCTCCTTGGAGAAGCACATTTGGCAGAATTCTATCATTATCCACAGCATAGATTCCCGCTTCATCAGGAAGGGTTGGGAGTCTGGGTATTCACAGATGGAAAAAAGATCACTGCTTCAGAGCCAAATGTTCAGCGATTCTCTGACACCAATCAATACGTCATTGAATTGCCATTATCATTAGCACTTTTGCATGATAATGAACACATTAAAAATATGTGTGCACAGGAATATTCGGCTTAATAGTCAATGAGGCTTTAATATTTTTAAAATCCCCTTCCCCTTTTCTTCCTTGTGATAGCTGAAATAGTATTTGTTGTTGCTCTTGTAATGCTCAGATGTTGCACCTATGCCTGGTTTACCTGGTTTTCTTTGTTTTCCTGTGGTGCTCACCAGGACACTGCACATCAGGCACTGCACACCTGATCGAGGTGCTCACTGGAAGAGGGTCACACTCTTAGTCAAGGCACAGAAGTTATTGTTAAAAGGTCTTGGAGGTAGAGAGCCAGAGCAATAGCACAGCGGGTAGGGCATTTGCCTTACATGTGATCAACCCGGGCTTGATCCCCGGCATCCCATATGGTCCCCTGAGTGCTGCCAGGAGTAGTTCCTGAGAGCAGAGCCAAGACTAACCACTGAGAATTGCCAGGTGTGACCAAAAAAAAGCTAAAATAAACAAATAGATAGATAGATAGATAGATAGATGGAGATGAGAGAGATGAGAGATGGATGGATGGATAGATGGATGGATAGATGGATAGATAGATAGACAGATGGATGGATAGACAGACAGACAGGACAGACAGACAGATAGATAGATAGATAGATAGATAGATAGATAGATAGATAGATAGATAGATAGATAGATAGATAGATAGATAGATAGATAGATAGATAGATAGATAGATAGATAGATAGATAGATAGAGATAGATAGACAGATAGATAGATAGACAGATAGATAGATAGATAGATAGATAGACAGATAGATAGATAGATAGATAGATAGATAGATAGATAGATAGACAGACAGACAGATAGATAGACAGACAGACAGACAGACAGATAGACATAGATAGATAGATAGATAGATAGATAGATAGATAGACAGACAGACAGACAGACAGACAGACAGGCAGAGCAGACAGACAGACAGACAGACAGACAGACAGACAGACAGACAGACAGACAGACAGACAGATAGATAGATAGATAGATAATAAAAGGTCTTGGAGGGGTCACATATGTTTGACAGGGGTTGTACTTCTTAGCTGCAGTGCTCAAACATCTTTTTGGTTGCAGTACATGCTGGAACTTACAACCTTACAACATTTTTGCATTTCCTATACATATCTGTCTGTGCTGCAGCCAGAAATTGCTTGTAGCATCTGGGGTTACAGACAGCACAACTGCTAAGATCATGCTCTGTATATATGGGTCACCAGGGGTTTGAACTCATAACCATATACCTGCAAGGCAGGTTTTCTAAGCCACTGTGCTATTATTTCAGGCCTTATTTTGTTTTTCATAAGTCAGAAGTGCTGTTCTGGGACCAGTCAATATATTATTTTAATTCCTTTTCACGTGTTCAGCAAACATAAGAAACCCCTATGTGTGGTACTTAAGAAGCAAGACTGAGTAGCTCAAAGTTTTTACTCTTGGGGAATGTATTATGACAGAGTCGAGGAATCAGGATGATTTTTAGACACACACAGAATCTATGCTTATTTGGTATTTCAATAAATCATTGAATCAATAAATTTTATATTATTTATAAGCACCTTAGGATGGTTAAATAAGAAAAACTTTTTTAATAACTAAGGGGCTGGAGCAATAGCCCAGCGGGTAGGGTGTTTGCCTTGCACATGGCCAACCTGGATTTGATCCCCAGGATCCCATGTGGTCCCCTGAGCACTGGCAGAAGTAACTACAGAGTGCAGAGCCAGGAGTAATCCCTGAGCATCACCAGGTGTAACCAAAAAAGACTAAATAGATAGATAGATTAGATAGATAGATAGATAGATAGATAGATAGATAGATAGATAGATAGATAGATAGATAGATAGATAGATAGATAGATAGATAGATAGATAGATAGATAGATAGATAGATAGATAGATAGATAGATAGATAGATAGATAGGCAGGCAGACAGGCAGGCAGGCAGGCAGGCAGGCAGGCAGGCAGGCAGGCAGGCAGACAGACAGACAGACAGACAGATAAGCCCTTCTTTTTGGCTACTTTTCATCTTCATGGACTTGGAGCACATACGCAGACACAGTTGAAGCAGTAGCCATACTCTTTCTTCACATTATATACAATACACAAATAAGACAAAATAGGAGGTCCTGATTCAAATATGCCAGGAAAAGCTTCAGTCGTGCTGTGATTCTATCTCCGTCTCACACACGGGAAGAAAAGCTTTGAGGGGAAGAGGGAAAAAAAAAACCCTTAGAATTCCCCGAGTCACTTTGGAAATCATTACTGAGTCGATGTCCCAAGTCTCCTCCAGCTCTGAAAGTCAGTGTGGAGGAGATTCGGTCGCTTTGCTGATAGTTGAGTGACTCCAGACCATGACTTCACCGCTCAGGCTCCCAGGAGGCTGCTTGCAGACACAATGCCTGTTTGTCTCCTCTGCGCTGTGAACAACTCTGCAAAGAAGCTGGGTGTATTCAACTGCGCCTCTCCAGTCCCTACTACCAGTTCTGGAACAAAGGAAGTGACAGGACTGAACGTGGAATGAAGGCCAGAGGACAAATATTCCCTGGGGGGTGGCACTTGGGGAGTAGAGGGAGCAGAGTCTTCACTGTTGTGGAACTGGACATTTGTAACAACACCCCCCCCCACCACCACCACACACACAAATGCTTGTGCTGAAAGCCTAACCCCCCAGGGTGATGCTATTAAGAGGTGAGGTCAATGAAAACTGGGTCACGAGAGTGTAACCTTTGTGAATGAGCCTGGGCCTTTAGGAGAGGAACCCCAGAGAGTTCTCTCGTCCTCCTTCTTTCAAGTCAGAGATAATAAGAAGACCACAGTCTCCAGGCCCAAAGCAGGCCATCAGCAGAACCCGGTCATATGATCATGTCACACTAATCTCAAACTTCCAGAATTGTGAAAACTGCATTCCTTTTGCTTTTAAGTCACCAGTCACCCATTCTGTGGCATTTTGTTGAAGCAGCCCAAATTGACGAAGCTATTGGTTTCATAACCTCGCAGCTATCTACTTGCCTGAAGATAGATAGATGGATGGATGGATGGATGGACGGACGGACAGACGGACAGACGGACAGAGGACGGATGGAAGGACGGACAAACGGAAGGACGGATGGACAAGAGAGAGAGAGAGAGAGAGAGAGAGAGATAGATCCAGGAAAGTATATAAATATATGCTTACTCATGCACACATACATGCACACAAGTGCACACACGACGATGTACACATGCCTACACTGTTCCCAGGCATGCACCACCCGCCCCCCCCCCCCCTAGCCAAAACCCCTAGCATTTCTAAAAAAAAAAAAAAAAAAAAAAAAAAAAAAAAATAATAAAAAAAAAAACAGCAGCTCCAGAAGACCCTGCTGGGTCCTTTTCTGTCCTTGGTAACTTGTGCTCTGACAGCTCCTGACTACAATAGTTACTTATTGTTGAAGGCCCTAGGAAGCTGACCTATTCATACTCCCTCCTTTTTACTCGCAGCCTTTTCTCTTTCTCTCTCACCCTCTAAGAAGGCACCAGTACATGCTAACATTTCCCTCTATTCAGTCAAGCTTTGCTGGATCTGCTCCTTTGTGTCAGTGGCATTTGTGAAATCAGACATGTAGTTCTAGATGCAGTACTACAGATGAATGCGACCAACAGAAAGTCCAGAGACAGGAAAATTTCATATGATGTGAGGAGGCCACTCTTCTACTCTTTAGCAACTCTTTTATATTGTTGACTCACATTACACCGGTTGTGAGTCAATTGACTCACATGCTTGTGACTTATTTTCATGGACTTACAAAAAGTCAATTCTCTACTATACTTTTTCCTCCTAAATTTTAGAATTACAAAGTTAGAACTTACATTTGTCTTCATTGATAATTTGTCCTCATTATTTCTTAGTTTGGGGTACTGTTCCAGATTGCTTTATTTTCCTTAAAAATAAAGACAGGCTTGTCTGGGGGAGATGAGTCCAGGGCTGGAGTATATGATTTGGTTGTTGGTAATGTGGGAGTCCCAGGTTTGCACCTCTAGTATGTCCTGGTCCTCCGGCACTGCCAGGAGAAATCCCAGTGTGCCATGCTGGGAGTCATTCCTGAGTTCCACCGGTATGCCACAAAACAAGTCTGATTCTGATATAAGACATTTTCAGGATCTTCCAAAATGCTGAATGTGAACATTTCATTAGGGCGACTGGTGAAACTATGGAGCAACGCCTTCCCTACACCTCTGGATGCCTCCCTTGGCCCACTCGCCTCTGACGTCACAACAAATCTGTCACATTACCATTCTGTTATATTTTGGGCATCTTGTGCTTTCATCTTACTTTAATTACTTCAATCTTGCTAAAATCAAGATACATAGGTTTCAAGGAATTTTTTCTATTACTATCAACCTTATTATAAGAGGGAAGAAGGTTAGTGCAGCATGACTTGCTCTTAGTCATCTCACGCTGTTTTCTTTGCTCTGTGTTTACACACCATCTGTTTCACCATCTGATACTTGGGATTGAACATCAAGCCCACCACTTCATGAATTTACTTTTCCTTATATTAAAGGTTAAATTTATTACGTGCAAAACTGAATTCTGTTTTGTTTTCATTAAAAAAGGCAGAACCCATCTGGGTAAGACTTTGAATATAATGAATTCACAAATAGAAACATATGAGAATGCCATGCCAAGAGAGCTGGTTTTATCGCAACATGAGATGAGAGACCATGGCACAGAAAGCAAGCATTTCCCTCCTGGGTCACTAGGCCACTCTCCCCATTGCAGTATTTATATAGTGATTCTCTGGGTATCCTTCACTGCATCTCAGAACAGACAAGGCCTAAAACCAGCAAGCTCCACAATATGTGACAAAAATGGTTTAGAAAGTGAAATAATAGGAAAAATGTCATTTTGCTAAGATACGACCAGTCAAATAATAATAATCGAGGGCCAGAGACACAACTCAACAGGCTAAGAATCTGCTTTGCATACCTATGTTTGATCTCTGTCTCGGTATAGTCTAAAAACCACTAGCAAGACCCTGAGCACAGAGCTGGGATTAGTGCCTGAGCACCACAAGGTTTAGGCCCCCCCCATCCTACCCCCCCACCCCACTTAAAGAACCACAGCAATGATCTGGTCCAGTATGATGGCATAATAAGCACGACCATGAAGATGAAGAAAAGAGAGATGATGGTTTACTCCATCCTTACCCTCATTATGTAGTGCTGTCAATTCTAGACGTCATCAAATGAAGTAGAACCCTAGCCTCCAAACACTTTATATATATACACATATACAGATAACCCTTTATATATATATACAGATAACCCTTTATATATATATATATATATATATATATATATACACACACACACATAACCCTAGCCTCCAAACAAATATATGTGTGTATTAAATAGTGAAATCATTGCTACAATGAATTAACATCTATCATTATGAAATGGACAAAATTACAAGGTTACCAGGGCAACAATTGGAACGGTGTTTTCTAAGAGCTCACGGAGAGACATTATGACGAAGGCACAATGGCACAGGTGTGCTTTTACAGTGATGGAAACATTTTGTATCTTAATTTTGGAAATGGCTATCTGACAGCATTTTCCCAAACCTCTGAAACCATACAGTAATAGGAATCATTTCTTTCAAACAAATAAGGTGACGTAGAAGGAAAACTGATAGATCAGGATTCAGGTGAATTATGTTCCACCCCTGCTAAAGCCACTCCCCTTTGGGGGCACTAAAGACAAAAGATATTCTTGCTTTGGCGCTTATCACTAGAAATCTTTTGAAAATAACCCTACACGAGCCAGCTTCACAAAGTAAAAGGTACAAGGCAGAAATGCAAACTTTCTTGACACGCTTCTGTCTTTGAGGCATCTCTGTATCATGTGGGGTCCGCACGGCACGGCAGCCTTTCCCAACTGAATATCCCCATCCCTGCCCTCAGCTACTGCTCTCCACCTCCATAGGCCATCATGTGTTAATAAACTTTACTAAAGTACTAATATTTGTATCTACTCCTATATTTCATTCTAAGCAAAATTAAGGATTATACATTATTCCATGCACTTAAGGGTTGCAATTTTTTTTCTTTTTTGGGTCACACCTGGCAATGCTCAGGGGTTACTCCTGGTTCTGCACTCAGGAATTACTTCTGGCATTTCTCGGAGGACCAAATGGGAAGCCGGGGATCAAACTTGGGTTGGCCTCGAGCAAGGCAAATGCCCTCCCCACTGTGCTATCGCTACAGTCCCCAGGAGTCCAATTATTGGACTCCTGAGAGAGCAACATATGATTGCTTGTGACTAGATTCAGCAGCACACAGATCTATGCTGAGATTTCCCCCTGTGCACATGCTACATGCCTATGTCTTCCGTAAAAACTCTTGTGGCTAAGTAGGAGCATGAAGAACTTTCCTCTCAGGGCAGCAGGAGTGTGAACTCCTGTGTTGAATGCTCCTGTGTTGAATGCTCTCTGTAATAACAAGTATGTTTTCTGTTGTAATTTCTAGATTTGGACATGGTATTTCCTCAGCATTTGTATCTGATTATTCCCAGGATATTTCTGTGTCCCATGTATGCTATCTTTTCTATTTACTTAGATAAGTACTTTTAGTTATGTACATTGGTACGCAAATCATAGAATGGTAGTATACTACCACTACTCACTGTAGTTTTCAAATGAAACCTGTCCTCCAGAAACTCCGTTTACGTACTATACACAGAGATAAGACTGCAATACTTGTCATCAATTTTTTCTCCAGATGGTACCTAAGCTCCAGAATTTCTGGCAAAGACTACATCCATCTATAAAATGAGGATGAGAAGCTAGAGAAGGGAGTTATCCTTGGCCTCACCTTCATCTTTCACCTCCTAAAGGTTTTTGTGTCTTTTCAACTCTCCCTCCACCTTTTCTGCCAGAACTTTGTTCCCGTTGTCCTTGCCCTTGGACACGCCTCCACTCTCTCTATTCTGAAACCCTAGCCATTGATCTCAGACAGGGCTTCTGAAATTTTCCCACTGACAAATCCTTTTTTCTCAAGAAATGCAACAGAGGAAAACACTGCTCAGATTCATTACTTATTCATATCAGTTTAATTTTTGATCATTGTATGTTCAGAAATCTTTTACCATTGGTCAAATTTTCACACACACCCCACATTTAGTTACCCCCTATGGGGTCATGAGCCATAGTTTAAGAAGTTAGAATCAGGGCCACCTGCCCCTCGAAGTGTTGCAGGTGTGGCTGTGGAGCCCAGCTGTGTTGGCAGGTGGCAGACAGAAGATAGGCTTGTATACACCCCCAGGGCTCTGCCCTGTGGGCCTGGACGGTGGATGGTCTGACATAGGAAAAGACTGGGCCCCGGGGGTGAACCCAGAGCCATGGCAGAGCCTGGCAAGCTACCCGTGGTGTATTCGGTATGTCAAAAACAGTAACAATAGAGATGAACTGGACAAGGGACAAACCAGACGCACAACTGTGCTGCCCGGCCCACGTGGAGCAGCCCATGGAATCTCTGAGGAATCGGCTAGTCTCCGGCCGAGACCAATGTAGCTCCTAGTATAAAGCAGTCATGTGGGGGAAGCCACGCTGGCTGGAATTGGAGCAGGGATTTGGGCTCCCTCCCTCTCCAAACCGGTGGGCGTGGCCATGGGCTCACAGCCTCTGCAACCAGATGAACCAGACAAGGGGTAGACCAGATGCACAGCTGTGACAGTGTGCATCCGGGCAAGAGGTTTAGATAACAAAGTAGGCTAAGGCCAGGTCCTTCCCAGGATCTTTCACATCTGTACACCATAATGATCATTGTAGTTGCAACAAACTGTGGAGGTTGATGCGGAATGAGGAACTGTAATGTCACAGTAGAATTCACTACTGAATATACACATAGATAATTGCATCATAAACTGTAAGGCAAGTCACAAGGTGTAGGAGAAGAGAGAAATACAGAGACAGAAATAGAGATAGAGAGAAAGATGAGAGACTCAGACGCATGGAGCGAGCTGCCATCTGGTTCTCCCATAGCTCAGCTGACTATGAGGCTCCCAGGAAGCAAGATGGGCTTCGGGAGTGGGCCTATCACTTCTGCAGGGCCTCAGAAGCAGCCAGATGAGACTTGCTCACCATAATAGCTGCCATTATCACAGTCCAGACCCCACAGCTCATCAGAACCCACGACGCTGATCTCAAGACCAGCTCAGAGCAGCGGAGTTTGGGTGGGTGGGTGGATGGATGGATATGGATGATGGATGGATGGATGGATGGATGGATGGATGGATGGATGGATGGATGGATGGATGGATGGATGGATGGATGGATGGATGGATGGATGGATGGATGGATGGATGGATGGATGAGATGAGATGAAAGGTGGAATGAAAGAGAGCAGCAGAACAATATAAGGGGGTCGGGAGAAGAAGGTAATTTAAAATTGTAGATAAATACTTGCAAATCAGAAATGACCATGCTGTCAAGCACATTTAATTTCTTTCAGCTGGGAGAATAATGCCCCGGCCCACAATAAATTTTTCCCTGCCCCATTCCCAAGGGTTTCACTGTGCACATAAACAGTCAGAATTTGAGAATTACTAAAAGTTTATCAACAGAAGTTAGAGAAACAAAACCCATTCTCACAGGAGCATCAGGAAAGCAGATGGAGCAGCTGGTCCCTGGCTGGTACTCTTCCTGCACTCCCTGTACCTGGGCTCCATATGCCACCTGCCCACCAGCACGCATCCCTGTGGGACTCACTGTGACGCCAGTAAATAGCGGCTGCCCCTGCTTCCAGGTCAGAAAGTCCCGGCACATGCCTCCTCTAGGATATGTTTTTCCCCTCTCTGTGTGGAGGTCTGACACCCTGACCATAGAGAGCCCTGCGAGCCAAGAGAGGCAGCTTGAATTATGAAATGATAAACTCAAGAAACACAATGGAAAACACAAGTGCACTCTGAAGGTCATCACTCTTTTATTTTTCCTTTTTATACAAATCTCCTTATATTCTATGGGGTTTATTCCATCTCTGTAGATGGGGAAAAACAGCCTTTTCTAAACTGGTATTTCTTTTGGTTATATGATAGAACTTTATCATGTTTATACAGGTGGGTAATTTTTCACTTTACAGCATATGGGGGGAAAATCCATAAAATGAATTCCAGTGTGTAAGTGGGTGGATGTTATTGGCCGTGAGTGCTGCCTTGGTGACTGTGGCTCAGTAGAGCTCCACACAGTGGGTCTAAGCAAGAATCATTGGACCTTCCCTGGTGCGACTCTATGAAAACACTATGTCTGTCTTTTTCCCATTGAAACAATAACAACAACAGCAATATGTTTAATACTAGCTGAACATGCTATACACATAAAAGGCCCAGGTTCAATGCCTGGCACTGCATGGTTCCCAGAGCACCAAGCAAAGGATGGTGCCACAATATATAGCCAACCCCACTTAAAAACACGTTCATATCAATATTTCCAGTTTAAAGGTTGGAAATATTGGCTAGGGTTTCCAATTTAATGGTAATTTTAAAGGTTAAAAAATTAACCTTTTTTTAACCTCTTTAAAGCATGTATTTCTCACATGATAACCTCTAAATGTATGTATTGCAATCCACAATGTGTAAGAGAAGGGAGAGAGAAAGAGAAAGAGAAAAGAGATAAAGAACTCGCCATAGAGGCAGGCCAGGGGAGGGAGAGGGAATCAGGGGACATCAGTGGTGGGAAATGGGCACTGGTGGAGGGATGGGTGCTGAACACTGTATGACCAGAACCCAAATAAGAACATCTTTGTAATTGTATCTCACACAGTGGTATAATAAAAATATTAAATTAAAAAAATAAAGCATGTATTTCTAAGTTTCTTGATCCCATAATATAATAGCAAAAGAAAACAAAAGAATTTCTTTTACTGACTGAGGTAGTGTGATTTACAATATTGTTAACGATGGTTTCCCATGTACATAATTCCAACACCACACCCGACACCACCTTCCTTTCCCAAACTCCCCAACACCTCTCCCTTTTGACCTCAACCCCAAAATCAGTTGTGCAAATCAGTACTCTTGCTATGTTGGCTTTGGTCCTTTGTTGATACTTTGCTCTGTACCTTTATGTCCCACATATAAGAGAGATCATTCCATATCTATTCCTTTCCCTGTGGCTTAACTCAACATGATATCCTATAGTTCCACTCATGTTGCAGAAAACTGCATGATTTCATTCCCTTTTAGAGCTGCATAGTATTCTACTATGCATATATACCATAATTTCTTGATCCATTCATATATAGCTGGGTATCTGGTTTGTTTCCATATCTTAGCTATTGAACTAAGTGACGTTATGAACATAGGTATGCATATATATCCTTTCAAATTATGTCTTGTATTTGGGGTATAAATGTAAAAAAGTTATTGCTTGATCATATGGGAGTTCTATTCTTATTTTTTGGAAGGAGTTGGTTTTAAGGTCACAATCAGTGGTGTTCAGGGTTTACTCTTGAATCTGCGCTCAGAAATCACTCTTGGTGAGACTCAGGGACTATATGGGAGGTTGGGATTCAATCCAGGTCAACTGTGCAAGGCAAGAGTCTTCCCAACTCTACTCTCTCCAACCCAACCCCTGTTTCTTTGAGTGATCTCCAAAGAAAGTTTTCATGTAGGCTGAACCAGACAACATTTCCACCAACAGCACATGAGGATTCCTTTCTCACAACAGCCCTGCCAACACTAACTCAAACAACAACAAAAAGTTTTTAAAGATCAGCTGAGAAGGTAAGATAGTACTAAAGAGAGCTTTCCCACCTTCATCCAGACCATGTTCCCATGTTCTGCCTCATTGGCGATCTACATTCCTGAGTTCAGACAGGCCCAACAATCTGATAGTTACAAAAGCATGACCAATAAAACTGGACCAAAGAGAAAGACTGATCAACCTGCACAACTGGTACTACTTTATAAGCTCTATTAGACAAAGACAACATCTCATATACTTTATTAGACATGCAATAGAGCACTGTGAAAATGTTAGTGCCTAATTAATATACTTCACTGTTCAATAAATAGGCATACACATCACTTGAGAATCTCAGAGGACCTGTGATTCGAGGTATAAAGGCAACAGCAGTGAAGAACCAACAAGTTTTATAAAAGGGTTTATTCCAAGTGCTCTTGTCAATTGTGATAGTAACTGTGTGGCCAAATTTAAAAGGAAATAGGACTAAAATCTTTCAACCAAATTGAAGTTTCACAATGAAGTACATCTAATAAAGCAAGATACAATATACTTGCTGCAGCTAAATTTTTTGTTATTTTAATTTTTTAACCATACAAACCATACCTTTCCATGTTTTTTAAAGTGAGATATAATTTTCTAACTAGATCAGGTATATAATAGCATAATGATTCTATATATGTACCTATTACTAAATGATCACTACAGTAAGTTTAGTTAATATCCATTAGCTTACATTTACAAAAATATTTATTTTGAAGAGGATTTTAAAATAACTGACCTTGGCAACTTTTAAATATAGAATATAGTATTTATTAACTGTAGTTACCAGGAATTTTGTGTGTGTGGGAGTGGAACACGGTGGACAGCACTTTGACCAACCCCTGTACTATTGCTCTCATCAAAAAGGTTATGTCTTTTGACCCCTTCCAAAAACACCTTTCCCAAAATTAAAAAGTGACAGCAGAGGAGGAAAAGAATTTGTTCAAGAGAGGCCGGAGCGATAGCCCAGTGGGTAGGGCATTTGCCTTGCACGCAGCTGGCCCGTGCTGGTCCGGGTTCGATCCCGGCATCCCATATGGTCCCCCAAGCACCGCCAGGAGTAGTTCCTGAATGTAGAGCCAGGGGCAGCCCCTGAGCATCGCCAGGTGTGAACCCCCCCAAAAAAAAAAGAATTTGTTCAAGAATTTGACCTAGCAACCACTGCACTAGTATCTGGGATTAAAATTAAGTAATTTGCCCATTTTAATTGGAAGATACCTACAGAGAGATGAGGTGTTTTAGTGCTTAAAGGTGCAGCTGCTCTCTGCCACCACCGGAGACCTGTGGTAGGAAGCCATAGTCTTAGCCCTGCCCTGTCCTGGTCCGCTGTAAGCTTCTCATCAGACTAATAGACTTCTCAGTGCCAGGTAACTGTGATCTCACCACCAGTCCTGTGCCATTGCACTTTCTGCCTCCAACAGAAAGCTTGGCAGATGGCCAGCAGCAGCACCTCTGCTTGCCTTGGTCTTTGTGCTAGGGAGCCTCACTGGAGTCAATTATAAAAGAAACTCCGAAAGTTATTCAAAAGTTAGTGTAATTTCAGTTCACCAAGCAAATCAGTTCACTGTTCAGTTTTGACAATTTCAAGAAATTATATTTATAGAAGGAAGCAGTTGAAGCTCCCTCCAATTTTATTTCCTTCCTTTCCCCTCAATCTGGTATTTTTCTTCTGAGAGGGACAGGGAGAACATCCAGGGACTGATCCTAGCTCTGTGCTCAGGATCATACCTGGTTGGTGCTTGGAAGACTGGATGTGATGCCAAGGGCCAAACTTGCGTCAGCAACATGCAAAGCTAATATGATGCTTCTCTGTCTCTTTTTTGGGGGTGGGGGGTTACTCTTGGCTCTGCACACAGGAATTACTCCTGGCAGTCTTGAAGGACTATATGGGATGCTGGGAATTGAACCCAGGTCAGCCACATGCAAGGCAAACACACTACCCACTGTACTATCACTCTGGCCCCTACTTATGCATGTCTTTTGTATGTCTTTTATCCTTAGCTAAATCTGAAATTGTCTATAATCAATGTCAAACTTGTATGTTCCAAACTTTGTATAAAGTGTTATCATAGTGGAATTGGAGAGAATCACTCTGATTTTTTCTGCACAACTTGTGTACAACACATAGCACATGTTCATAATACAGTTACAATTCATTCACCTTCACCCTTTTACAGTATTCCATTGATTGGGTTGATTTATATGTCCACTCTTCTCCTAAGACATATTTTCATTATTTTCTGTTGTTTTCTTTTTGGGCTCTGATCATCTTGTTACTTCATGAGTAAGTACAAAAGTTTCTGTAGAATATACACCCAAAGTGGACTTCATAATTCTAGATTTGTGATACTGCCAAGCTTAACCAATTTACAATGGTTAGGGATTTTTTCTAGTGTTCAGTATCTTTGACAACTTTGGATATTACGTATTGGATGTACTAATTTTTCCAATCATATAAATGAATAATGATATCTCTAATTGTTTTCACTATTTTTTCCCTGGTTACTGGGAAGAACAAGTTTCTTCTCATTATCTATTCCTTCAGAAAACTGCTAAGTCCAACCTTTGTTTAGGAATATACTGTTTCATTATCTTATATTCTTTGTCTTCGTGTTGCTGGTTTATAGTCCTTAAAAGTTCTGGATGACACTCTTCAGTTTCCATTGAAGTTGTAAACTTCTACCCAACATTAATTTTGGTGGGGGGGTGGGGAACTTTTTCACTTGAGTTTTGTAAAGTACAGATGTTTTATTGGTTTGCTTGCTTACTTGTTTTTAATTTACCTATCTTTTCCTTCATGGTTCAAAATTTATAAGATTTGCGTAAAAAAATTCTTTCCTAGACCAAGTTCATAGCTATAAATAAGACAACATCTGTATTTTAAAATTTTGCTTTTCACATTTGTATTCAATTTACCTAGAATGCAATCTCTCCTTGATGCTGGAAGATAGACATCTATCTTTCTATAGTTAGCAAATAATTCCAGACACTACATATTTTAATATTTTATCCCAAGGATCTCCCACATAATAAGCCCCCATATAAACACAGGTCCAATCTGTTCTCTATATACATATTCTAGCAAACAATATCACATTGTCTATTACGTGCTGCCCTATGTTTAAATTTCTAGTGGTGAGAAGTTGTCATCTAGAAGGGGTCCCATAAATTCTTTACAAAGTATGTCATTCAGGGAGATAATACAGTGGGTAGGGTGCTTACCTTGCATTCAGTGGGCCTGGGCTCCATCTCTGTCATCCCACTTGCTCCCCTGAGAACTGCCAGAAGTAAGTGATTCCTAGGTAAAGAGCCAGGAGTTACCCCTGAGCATCATCAGGTGTGCACCTCCCCCCCAAAAAACCTAAAGTGTGTCATTCATGGGGCCAAAGAACATGGCATGGTTCTAGAACATTGCCCGGCAGACACCAGGCCTTGAGTTTCATGCCTGCCTCACATCATCAAGAACTATCTTAGAGGCTGCTGCTATGATCTTTCGTGTATCATCTCTGGTATATTCTGCAGCCAACTGTGAACATACCACAAGTAAAGTCGCGTAACCCCAGTTATCACAATGAGAGCAAATGAGAAAAGCAAAACGTTAGAGTCTGTTATTGACAAAACATTGTTCTTCCACACGAATTTCAGAATAAGCTTGTGAACTCAGTCTCTAAATATACTACTTACACGTATAAGTATAGATAAACAAAAGGCACTATTGAGAATTTGATTTGGGTTGCATTAAGAGATTTGAGGAAAACTGATACATTTAGTCTTTCATTCATTCATCCACAAACATGATCCGCTTGTGTATAATTTTAGGAGCAGGGAGGTGTAGGTCTCGAGAGAGGGCAGGCCTCGCCTTTTGGAGGCTCTAAGCTTGACGTCAGGGTCCCAGGTTTCCCCTTCTCCATATGAGATTCCAGTGTAGGA
This sequence comes from Cryptotis parvus, assembly GCA_021461705.1. NCBI lineage: Eukaryota > Metazoa > Chordata > Mammalia > Eulipotyphla > Soricidae > Cryptotis > Cryptotis parvus. The sequence continues at coordinate 200,531 of JAJIBD010003565.1, forward strand.
TACTGAGCAAGGAGATCGAATGTTTTCTTTAGCGTTCTTTGTGTAAAGTTTTCTATTTTTCTTCATTAAAATCTTCTGCTTCTAACCCTTAGATTTACTCTCAGCTCCAGCTTTTCTTTTTCCGTTGTTGCTACCCTAAATTGTGTCTTTTGTCAAACTGATGTTTGTCCTTTGTTGCTGGTGACAGGAATAATATTGAGTGTGGCACATTGCTAGCTGCGCCCTCTTTGAAATGTTAATGGTTGTAGTTCTCTGGAAATGCCTTCTACACAATGCTTTTGTTTTAACATCATATGCTTCCTTGTCTTCCTCTGCTGACTAAGACTTGGTAAAGGGATTGTTGAACAGAAGACTGGATGGCCAAAAAGCTTGTATTGTTCGTGACTATAAAGAGAACACTTGAGAATTTGGGCGAAGTTTGAATATTCCCAAATATTGTGAGGACTGCTTTTTTCCTTATTTAATGTTTCAGGCTTTATGGAGGATTTGTTCAGAGCAAAAGCTACTCTAGCTGTTTCAAAAATCACTATACATCAACGATGATTCCCATTATTCAGTATGCCTGTTGCTGAGCTCCCACACACAAAGAACAAGTGAAAAATTATGTCTTGCAAATTTTTAAAAAAATGGCCAATTTCATAGTATCCACAAATGCCACATTAAATCAACTGAATGCGTACACAGTCATACAATTTAGTAGCTGAAGCCCCAACATCCAAAATTCAAAGAATAAAACCAACTCTAAAACTATTCTGGAGATCGGAGCGATAGCATAGCGGGTAGGGCGTTGGCCTTGCACGAGCTGACCCAGGTTCGATTCTTGGCATCCAATATGGCCCCCTGAGTGCTGCCAGTATTAACTCCTGAGTGCATAGCCAGGAGTAACCCCTGAGCATTGTCGGGTGTGATCCAAAAAGAACAAAAAAAACTATATTCAAGTTTTAAACTGATTTTCTTTGAGGCCTTTAAAATGTATTTGTCTGCAAAAATAATAATAATAGTAATAATAATAGTAATAAAGGATTTCATTGTTAGTATGAGGAAGTGTTCATTTTTGCTATTAGAAAACCGTGTTAGGACTTGAGATAGGAAGAATAGGAAAAGTCTTAAATTTACGCATTAATTTGCTGGTGTGCAGATAGATTTGGACAGTTCACATAGAATGAAATTAGCCAAAGGAGAGGGACAGACAGGAATCATCTTTCGTTAGTGGGCTTAGGGTATAACAAATACCCCCAAAGCAAAAGAAACTGAGAACTGGTCTTTAATAACAAGCTTACAACTAGAGAGGGAAGGCAAATAGGCCCTGGGCAGGAGTGGAAGGCCTGTAGGAAAAGCGCGTTGTGCAGGAAGCCCGACCCTTAACAATAATGTAAACCACACTGCCTAAAGTGTTTTATTTTTTTTTTTTTGTTTTTGTTCTTTTTTATTTTGCTATTTTGGGTCACACCCAGCAATGCTCAGGGGTTACTCCTGGCTCTGCACTCAGGAATTACTCCTGGCAGTGCTCCGTGGACCATATGGGATATTCCGATCAAACCTAGGTTAGCTGCGTGCAAGGCAAACGCTCAACTTGCTATACTATCACTCTGACTCCCACAGTGCCTAAAATGTTTTAAATAAATTTAAACATTTTAATGCATCAAATCCATAAACCTTCTTTCTTCTCATATCTCAGGCGCAGCCTCTTCAAGAATTCCCTATCATGAGACCTTAGAACCCACTGGAACTTGGCGAACAGCCATTTCTCTCTGACATCTCAATAATACCATTAACTTTTGCTTTCTTTCCTATGGCAAGAAGCAAGCCCAGCGTTTCTGAACCTTTCCCTTTCCCTTCCTACTTGACAATTAGGTCTCAACTGAAAATGGCTTCTAGGGACAGAAGCAATAGTACAGAGTTAAGGCACTTGGATTGCAGGCCAAGACTCTGGTTCAGCTCCTGGCCTGGGGTGAGCCCTGAATACAGAGCCATAGCTTGGGCTGTGGCCTACCTTACATTTAAAGAGCATTTTATACCAATACCTAAAACTAAGTAATGTGGAAAACTGATGAACAAACGTTTAATTTTTCAGATCACTTACTGGCCATTTCTTTCAACAGACTCCTCTTCTCATTTCTTGTATTCACTTGAGAAAGCACGTATGTAACACAAAGCTACAGTCACTGCAAACTAAAGAGAGTAGCTATGAGCTGAGTGGGGGGGAATCATTTTACAGATAGTCTGCATGAGCTGTTTGAGGTTCTCAGCAGGGGAACAGTTAAGAATTTGTGAAGCGGGAATCCCAAGCCGCTGAACCTGAGAGAAGCCTCCGAATGTGCTCAAATGTGGTTTGTTTTGTGCTTTGCGCTGGGTCAGGAGCTAAAATACTGCGGCGAGAGGTCACTGCCATCTCTCCAACTCAACCAGTTTGGCGCACAGAGCGCTCTCCACGCCCGCTGCCCGGGTCACGAGCCAGGGGCCGCTTTAAGACACAGTGGGCCGGAGGGCCCGCCCACAGGCAGGGGGGCTAGCGCGGTGTCTGCTGGGAGTTGTAGTTCCAGCCGCCAACGCCTCTGTTTTTCCTTCTTCCTACCCATCCCTGCCTCCTATGGCCTTTGAAACTTCTCTGGCCTGAGCACCTGGAGTTGAAAGGGGAGGATCGCGGCCCCGCATGGACTTGTCACAGCACACGGCGGCGCATGCGTGGGAGTTCCTAGCCCCTTCCCCTCCTCACCCCTCACCGCCTCTGGGCTGGTGGGTGGCAGTGCCATAGGTTGGACTGTTTGTGATACTGTTGTTAGCGCGCAGAGGCGGGGACAGGGAGGGAGGTGTCCGATCATCAGGAAACGTTCCTCATCCTGCCTTTTGAGTCTCTCCTGCCTCTGACTTTCCCCTATTTGTGGAACAGCAGCCCCCTTTCCTCCGGTTTCCCCTCCCCTCCCCCCCACTCTCTCCCCTTACTCTGCTGCATTGTGAAATCTGCTGGAGCTTTTGGCCAAGGCCTTTTAGCCCGCCTGGAATTCAAGCTGGCCCCTTCCTGCCAAAGGCCGGTCATGTGAGGCAGCCGAAGGTTTAAGGGACTGGCCTTGCACAGCAAGGCCTCTGTCAGCTACGGCCAGGGCTCCCTGCCAGCACTCTCCTTGCACAGCTGGGGCCAGGGGCAGATGGACAGAGGGATGGAATGAGCCCTCGAGTCGTCCTTGCTCTGGAAGATATCACCAGTAAAGATATCTCCAGTACATAAACGAGCAAGTGAGTGAGCCCAGAACAAAGGGAACCACTCTGGGCAAGAGCCCTGCCTGCAGCTCTGACCCCTGCTCTTCCCACCACGCCACAGTTGTTGCTATCACAGGAGGCAACTGGTTGGGCCCCAAGAGTTGAGTTGGAGGATCCTTAGAGGGATGATGGGGTCTCCGTCCCCCACCACCTGTCTTAAATTGCTCTCAGCAAGGAGCCGTCCACCAACAGTGTCAGAGTGAGTGTGTGCTTGGTGCTGAGTTCTGGGAAGACACATCAGCTCTTAGCTCCGGGCAGAGGTGAGCAACATCCTGCCCTTGGCTGTGTAAGGCGGGAAGTCATGTGGTCTGGCCCAGGTACACGACAACACACTTCTCTGCCTGTGTGGCCTGGCCCTGTGAGCGATGATAGAAATATCCAAAGGGCCCCTGCCTTAAGAGGTGCCTCTCCCAAAGAAGAAAAGCGCCCTGCAAGCACCCTGAATTTCCCAGCGGAGGACACTGGGGACATTCTGAGGGCTCTCATCTGACTGCCGCGGTGGCCGCCCTACTCTCTTGTTTACCATCTTCTCTGCACTGCTGACATTGTGCCTCTTCATCAACGTCAGACGCTGAGACCGTCAATCCAGTATCGGCCCTTCTGGCCTGTACTCACTAATCGGAGCCGCAGAGAGAAAAACATTCTCGTTTTCTATATTGCATTCCATGACCTCACCCTGATCCATTCTTATTAACTAACAGGGAAATTATTTTGACATCCTTTGCTTTTACCTCCACTTCTCTTTCTTTCCAGGATTCCGCACCTTACCTTAAGTTCTCTCTCTCTCTGTCTCTCTCTCCTCTCTTCTCTCTCTCCTCTCTCTCTGTCTCTGTCTCTCTGTCTCTCTCTGTCTCTGTCTCTGTCTCTCTCTGTCTCTGTCTCTCTCTCTCTCTCTCTCTCTCTCTCTCCCTCTCTCTCTCTTTTGGGCTCCTGCAGGCCATGACAGAACCTCAGATAACACCCACAGGTTGAAGATGGCGGGTCAGGGCTTCGTAGAATGCCCTCCTTCTGGAATCCGATGTTCATCTCATGATAAGATGAGAATTCTCAGTTATTGAAAGGAATAGCCTAGGAGGGGAAAGACCATTTACGCCTCATCGACTCATGAGCACCTGCTTTGCAATGTGCTGTGGAACCTGGTAACCTGGCCCAGGTGGGTGGTCAGTGAATCGAGGTGTACTAAAGGGGCCTCTGTCTTTGGGGCAGGGAGGAAGAAACGCAACTGCCTGGCGCCATCTGGAGATGCTAAAGTATTGTGGGGCACAATCCCACCCCGACAAATTGTCGAAGAGAGAGTTTCAGTCTCTCCAGGTTTGTCTTCTGGGCTTTTTTAAGTTTACTTTTTGGCTTTTGGGGTCACCACCTCGATTGCCAACACAGCTCCCACAGAGTCTCCGGCAGTGTCCCACCACCACACCTACCACTCCGCATGTGCACGGGGCCTCTGGTATTAGCAGATAAGGAGTTGACATCCCACTCCAGAGAGACAGCACAAAGGCTGGGAGGGGCGGGGGTTTATGCCTCGTGCTGAAGGCCCGGTGTTGCCTGGAGTGCCCCTGGAGCAACCCCCTGAGCACTCCTGGAGGAGGCCCCAGGCACCAAGTTAGACATACCCTGATCTCTAACAGATATAGCCTAAAAATAATCAAGAGGGGATGGGGGAAGAAACCCAAGAAGTTAGCAACCAAAGCCTCCCTGTGAACTTTGCCCCTGAAAGGTGGTGATAAGAGGCTCCAGGAGAGGTCCTATAGCTTCCTGCAGGCGGCCCCCTGGGGAACCTGCACTTTCTAGGGACCTTGATTTTCTTCAACCATCTCTGGAATGCACTCTGTGGAAATCCTCTTTTTTCTTATAACACATTCCTTTAGACCTCCAAGGTACTGGAATATCCTGTTCCTTCAAAGATTTGGCATTTAGGATGAGCCAGAAGTTCACTTTTGGATGAAGGTCCAGAAGATGAGAATGACTGGCTCACGAGGGCTGGAGAAGGTGCTGGCTCCCGTGGAGGCTTGGTTACTCCTCCTGGACTGTGTGGATGTTCAGAGTATTTGTTCATTTTCCTGAGAAGATCTATCTTTAGCTTTTATCATCTTTCCCAAGGATTCTGATTCTGAAAAGATTAGCAGCGACCTCAACTTCAGAGTGATGAGATCCTATCTTGTGTGGTCTGCAAGCTGGCTCTGAGGAAGAGTCATGTGCTAAGAGAGCCGCAGGGTGTTCTAGCTTCTGCTGCAATGCGGTGTGTGGTCTCAAGGATTCCAAAGCTCCCAGAGCCTCAGAGTCCTCATGAAATGGAATGGAGATGAGGGGAGAAGAGGAGAGAGAGCGCCTGCTGATGTTTCGTGCTCTGTGGCTCCATGACATCCCACCAGTGGAATTCAAGACATGGTTTTGAGTGATGGCCATGCTCATGGAGCTCATGAAGTAGGGAATGTAACGTCCCCAGGTGACGGCTTCAGATGACAGCTTCAGGAGTACGTTGGTACAAGAGTGTTTATTTCAAGAAATCTGTCTCTGTATATTAGAACCAGGAATCTGGTAAGAGAGAAAATGGAGACCCCCCAAAATTCAGCCAGGGGCCGAGCAATAGCCCAGCGGGTAGGGTGTGTGCCTTACAAGCAGCCGGCCTGTGCCGGCCTGGGTTCGATCCCGGCATCCCATATGGTCCCCCGGCACCGCCAGGAGTAAATCCTGAGTGCAGAGCCAGGAGTAACCCCCTGAAAAAAAAAAAAAAAAAAAAAGCAAAATTCAGCCAGACTTGCTAAGAATAGTACAAAATGATCATGGAAAAAGCTCCTCAGGCAGGGTAGCCAAGGCAGAGGGGTAAGGGGGTGAGAACACCGGGCTGCCAGGGGTAGGAATCAGCCCAGAGATACGGCTCAGGAGGCCACAAGGTTCTGGTAGCGCAACTCAATCTTCAGCATGGCCCATTGGAGGAGACAGCGTTGAAGCGAAGCAATTATTTTGCCTTGACTAAATCCCAGGCAGCAGAAACACTATTCTAGGATGGGGTGACCTGAGAGGGCTCAGGATCAGTCCCAGAGACTGCAGCTATAGACTTAGCTCCATGTGTGGGGGGCAGAGACCTGGGGTCGACAACTGGACCCAAGGAGAAGGTGCAGAGCAGGTCACCGGAGGTTAGCACCACTTCACGGCTTCTGGAATGGGCGCCAGGCCCATAGACGTTGCAGCTCATTGTCCCTTGGCTTTATATCCCTGCCCTGTGTGGGTACATTCTTGCCTTGCATTCAGTTCCTCCTGCCTTTCAATCTCTCTGCCTTGTCTGGGGAGAGGGAGAGATTAGAGGGAAGTTCCTACCTGGGCACTGGTGGAAGGATGGGTGCTGGAACGCTGTATGACCAAGACCCAGACATGAGCATCTTTGTAATTGTATATCTCATGGTCATATAATAAAATATTTAAAAAAAAGAAACTTGCACATTTTGAATATGGTCTCAGAAGTAAATGACAAAGTGCTTAGGAGATGGTAGGAAGATAAAACACTCAATAAGGCTCAATTCATGTATGTGGCCGGATGGGGCGTTACTTTCCACAGAGAAGGGAAACTTCACACCACTCCTCCTGAAAAAAGATATGTAGAAAAACTCGGGCTTCTTCCTGGGCCCAGGGAAGAGAACTCACCTGTGAGTGAAGCTGCCCCAGCCTTTCTCACTTGGCCTGTCCAGTGGACGCTGACGTTTTCATCACCCATGGCGAGCATGCCAGCAGGCTTTGGCCTGCCGGAGGAAGCCTGCAGCTCTGCTCGGTAAACAAAGACAGGAGGAGGGAGGGCATTTCAGGAAACTCATCTGGCTGCGGGTCAAGCCACACTGTTCAGGTCAGCTTTATCAATAAGTAAAGCTGACATCCTGTTCTCCAATGGTCTGCTCTCTGGTTTTATTTCTGAATTGCAAACTAAGATGAAATGACACTGTTCCTTTTGGTGTCTCCAACACCCATTATAAGGCAGATGTGTGCATGTGTGTGTGCTTGTGTGTGTGTGTGTGCATGTATGCATGTGTGTATGTGTGTGTGTGTGTGTGTTTGTGTGTGTGCTGACTTAGGAGGAAGAGCAGGGCCCACTGATTATTCTGCACTGGAGATTCAGCATTAAGTCAAGGAGAAGCTAAAAGTCTTGATCTTCTCACTTCAAATGTCTCTGCATACTCAAGACTCACGGAAAAAGAGGGAAGAAGTGGAGGGTGTGGGTTAATCACCACATCCGTTTGCAGAGGGACCAAAGTCAGGAAAGAGAAGACGGCAGAGAAAGGGCCGAAGAGGAAGAAAAGGCTTCTGCCTTTCACTAATGCCGCTTTTTCCTTCTGGAATTTCTTCCCTCCATTGTTTGCACCTACAAAAATCCAAGCAGGATACAACTCCCTAAGAAAGGCTGGTTTTGTTTTTAATTCTCTGCTATATCTTTCTAGTCACCTCAATTCCTGCACATCACACATTACTTAAGACCTGCATCTCTGGGATCAAGACAAGAGTCCAGCAGGTAAGGCCTTGCATGGGACTGACCCAGGCTCGATCCCCAGGACTACATATGGTCAGAGCCAGGGGTCAATTCCAGGTGGGACCCAAAAAACAACCAAGTAAACAAAATACTTGAACACCTGCTTCCCTATGAACCTCCCGCCTCCCTCCCGGGCCTGGGCTTAGTTGCCCACCTGGTCCTCTGAGCGCTCAGTCGCAGCTTGACCTTCCACGCTGTCAGCTGCTGGCCCTCGAGTACTGCACAGTCTCTGTCTCCCTTCTAACACCCCATTCTGCTGGCTCCAATCCCAGTCCTATCTCACGAACTGCCTCAACGCCTTTCCTCCCGCCCCTGCTCTGACAGCCTACCCAAGGCTTTCCTCTGGAATACCTCCTCCACTGTCCCCTCAGAAGCCTTCCTTGATCCCACCAGAACTCACCACCACCTCATCCTCCCCCCTGTGACTTCACACACGTTTACCACACTTCTCATGACCCATAACACATTCTATTGATTTTTAGTTTGGGTTGCTAATGCACCTATTTCCTGAGGTGTATTATCTGAAGCCATTACTACTTGGCTATCTTGCCAAGGCAACAGTGTTTATGTCATTCTTGAGCTGAGACTTAACACCAAAATGCTGCCTAAAAGAATGAGGGACCGAATGATACAGTGTTTATATGTGTTCCTTCCCTATTAAGTATTTAGGAGTTTGGGGGCCGGGCGAGTAGTCCAGCAGGTAGGGCGTTTGCCTTGCAGCGGCCGGCCCATGCTGGCCTGGGTTTGATCCCCAGCATCCCATATGGTCCCCTGAGCACTGCCAGGAGTAATTCCTGAGTGCAGAGCCAGGAGAAACCCCTGAGCATTGCCGGATGTGACCCAAAAAAGCAAAAAAAAAAAAAAAAAAGTATTTAGGAGTTTGGGCTTACTTACCCCTTGGTCTTTTTTCCTTTAAGGGGAGGACTCTAAGCTGTGCCCCAGGGGCCATGGGGGCCAATCCTGGTGATACATGGCCAAGCAAACCATCTGGTTCAACACTAAGGCCTAAGGATGCAGGGCTGCTCAGGGCCTATGGTGCCAGGGGTCACAGGGTCACACTGTTGGGGTGTCAGGGGCTACAACAGACACTGCTGGTGGGGGTGGGAGGCTGCAGTGCTGAGGCTAAGCTGAGGCTCTGAGCAGGCAAAGCACAAGCTCCTAAGCCTGAGCTAGCTCCCTGGCCCTCATCCCTTGTTCATGCCTGGCATATAGTAAGCATCAGAACATTTTTAAGTTCCCCACACCGTATGTTCTCTCACACCTATGTATCTTCAAGAAGTTTCATGCGGCGTTTTCAGTAGCACCATGTTTAATTTACACTTATTTCAGAGTCTTACCAATATTGCCCTTGTCCTCCCGCCTCACCCCCACTCCACCACCATCACCAAGGTGAAGTTAGTTAGGTGCAGTAACTAACTTCATCACCATGACAGCTCTTTGACGAAGCATTGGGCTTCCTTGGTGCTCCCTGCATTGTGTGCCCGAGTGCCAGGCATACAGCAGGAGTTCAAAGTTGAGAATCTCTGGGAATTCCAAAGGCCCATGTCATTCAGAGTTCCTGGTCCAGCAATGAGATGCCCAAATATGTGAGCTCCATATATCGGAGACTGAATCTTCTCCCTCACTCCCCGCCTCCGGCTTTGCCTCATACAAGCTTAATGTTACCTATTTCTGGTGACAGGAAGGCAAAGTTAAAAGACCATGATCTAAAGTGAAATAAATCAGCGGGAGAAGGACAAATACCAGATGGTCTCATTCATTTAGGGCATGCTGAGAAACAAAACAAGGGACTAGGAAACGATTTGTCCTATTTTGATCTTTTGTGCCAGTCAATGACAAACCCTTGGCCTTGGATTACAAAACTGAGATTAGGGAAGTAGTGAAGAAAGAGTGGGGAAAGGAAGGCCAGGGCTAGGAATTCATAGAGACCATGGTGGAAGGTCGTAGGCACTTTGATGGATGAAGGTGCAGTAACTAACTTTACATGTATGTTAGCACTACAGTAACCATCCCTGCCCCTTGAGGTGTTGCAGGTGTGGCTGCATTGGCAGGTGGCAGACAGGAGACAGGCTTGTCTACACCTAGGGCTCTGCTCCATGGGCCCTGGATGGTTGATGGTCTGACATAGAAGAATACTGGGTCCTCTGGGCCTCTGGGATGAACACAGAGCCATGGCAGAGCCTGGATAGCTACCCATGGTGTATTTGATATGCCAGAAACAGTAACAATAACAGACCTCATCCCCACGAATGGAGACGTTATTGGCACCCGCTCGAAGCAAATTGATGAACAACAGGAAGCAAGTGACAGCAACCATGCTACCTAAATTATAATAGCAATTAGGAAATTTTAAATAATAACAAAAGAGGAAATTGGGCTAATGGTAGAAGAGAATCCTCTGGAGGAGAAAAGGAAGAGCCTGTATTTTTTTCATATTTTTCTCAGCTCTAATGCTAAATGCTAGAAGGTGCCCAGTAAATATAATGTCCAGATCAATAAAGGATATGAAACCTATCAAGAATGAATGAGCCCAAAGACACAAAAGAGTGGTTGAGAAATGAAAATCACATCCGTCAATTAGGAGAAATGGGAAGTGTATTCTCCCTCAGGGAAATGACTCTAAAAAGAACTGAAAATCATACTTTTCTCCAGAAAAGGCAGAGCACACTGTGTGCGCTTCATCTTCAAATGTGGACACTGCTAAAGAGAGAATAGATTTGGGGCCGGAGCGATAGCCCAGTGGGTAGGGCATTTGCCTTGCACATGGCCGGCCTGTGCTGGCCCAGTTCGATCCCGGCATCCCATATGGTCCCCGAAGCACCGCCAGGAGTAATTCCTGAGTGCAGAGCCAGGAGTAACCCCTGAGCATCGCTTGGGTGTGACCCAAAAAGCAAAAAAAAAAAAAAAGAGAGAGAGAAAGAAGAGATTAGAAATGTGACTCTCTTCACATTTGCTGGATTTTTTTCCCATTCATTGCCATTTTTATGCAGGCAATTATTCATTCTTCTTCATTCCTTATTTGGCTTGTTTCCTTTCTGTTTTTCTTTTAATTTTTTTATTTACAAAGCATTAACTATGGACTAGGTACACCTTATTTTAAGTGATTTCTTGGCCTTCATAATTTCTCATACCCCTCATGACAATTTTACAATGTAGGTGTTCATATCTATACTTGAAATGTGATCAAATAAGGACTAACCTCAAAGAATTGAATGCATTTAAAAATCTGCATGTATTTCTTTGGGTAAACCTCATTGTCATTCTATTTTTCAAACTCTCTCTCTCTCTCTCTCTGTCTCTCGCTGTCACAGTGGCCTTTTGCTTTGGTTGAAAAGTGCTGTAGTGAGTGATGACTAGAACGGATTAGGATTTTTATGTCAGGTTTTAGTACTATTGAGGGGACTAATCAATGTGTTTGGATATCAAAGTGGCAAAATGATGTGGCCAACACCCTGTACACTGCTGAACAATAAAATCAGACAGCTGTGAAAGTACACTAGCATCATTTCGAGACTGAAAAGTACAAAATGTGAAGGCTCTTTCTGACTTATAAAAAAAAAGAAATTCCACTATTTTTCTATTAGCCTTGAAACCAGAAATCAGTTTCAAAAGCAGTGATTCCCATCGTCAACTCAACGACTGAAGTGATACTGACATCGAAGCTTGTAGATGCATCCATTAGTCTTGTCTAACTCTGTAAATATTTGAAAATTTCCATAATCCTCTTAAACTATTTTAGTAGACATTGTTTTCTAGAGGAGTTTTAGGTTCATAGCAAAATCGATTTTAAAGTAGAGTTTGCACGCATTCCCTATATTCCCCTTCCTCCATAGAACTTCTTCAACTGCCAACATCCTTGACAAAATGGGTAAATCTAATATGTAAATCACATTTAGAGTATATATCATTTGCTTACCAAATCTGTAAGTATTTTACCATTTACCTGGCATTTTGTAAGGTCTGTAAGAGAGAAGAATATGTACTTACATTTGTTTATAACCAAGTAAGAGAGATCCATTAAAGAAATAGTTAAATAACAACAAAAAAATGCTAGTTACTCCTGATGAGGAAGGGTCAGAGTGATAGTATAGCGGGTAGGTACTTGACATGCATGTGGCTGGCCCTGGTTTGGTCCCCAGGACCCCATAAGGACGTCGAGCCCACCAGGAGTGAATCTGATTACTCAGTGCCATGGTTACGCCCTAAACATTGTCCTGTGTGGCCCCAAAAAAAAAAAAAAAACCTAAAACAACTCTGATGAAAAAGAGCAGAACAAGCTCAAGTATGTGTCCTAGGAGAACTCCCTGCCGATAGGTACTTGAGGAAGTATTTTTTTGCTAAGATCTACTCCCTTCCCAACTATTTTCTCCTGTGACTCACTGAGCAGACAACTCCCACACACTTTGTTTTCTTTTCTATGTTCTGGCTCCTCCGTGTGAACTTGCTTAACAGGTTTATCTGGGTCTCTTTCTCTCACCTCCCATCTTCTTGATCTGGGCCAGTGGGCACAGGGCACACATGTCCTCCAACCTTACATGGCAGTGTTCACATTCAATTCCATCTTCCCAAATCCTCCCAACATTACAAATGTGTTTCCTGGCCTTTTCTTTCTAAGGGACTTCAGTGATTTGAATACTGTTAAAAGGAGTATCCCCACGCTACCCCACCTTTCTTGTGCTATTTATTTATTTGTTTGTTTGTTTGTTTGATTTTTGCTTTTCAGGTCACTCGGAAATGCTCAGGGGTTACTCCCTGAAGCAACGCTGTGCTCAGGAATTACTCCTGGAGGTACTGGGGACCATGCCAGGGATCAAACCTGGGTTGCAAGTGAGGCAACTGCCCTCCCTGCTGTGCTATGGCTCTGGCCTTCTTATGCCATTTAATGCCCACAATTTCTCGCCCTAGTTCCTTTCCTCACAACTGACTTTACCAATCATCTAAATATTTATTGAATTAATGAATAAATTAAGTTACTGGGACAGCAAAGATTCTTCTACTTTCAGGAAGAGTTCCTGTCCTTTGAATGTTTAAAAATGCCTAAATTGTTAAAAGATGTCAAAGAGTATTTTGAAATCTTTAAATGTTTAAAAATTTAATAACAATTCATTTATAACTATCAGTAATTTCCAAGTTGTTAATTCATTTATAATTATATCCTGTATGAATCACTGTATGTAAGTATGAGCATGCTACTCTCAAGTGAGTTCTTGTTTTAATCAGAGGTAAATTATACCCAAACATTACTATGAACTAACAATTAAAAATGAAAAATGTAAATTACCTACTGCCTCATGGGGTTCTAAAACACAAATCCAGAATTTTAGCTCTGGCTGTCTGTTACACATATCTATATGGTTGTTTTAGCACTCTTTAATGCCTCTTCTCAGGTTGCACAGAATGGCATATTTCTGCCTCGATAGATGGTACCATCTTCTTGTTTTGTGCATTTTGGTAGCACTTTATATTTGTAAAGTGCATGATAATCATATTCATTTGGATTTCTGCAAAGTCCTTCTCTGTGAGGTGGCTCAGCATTATTGACGCTAAGCATAAAAATAAGTATGCACTTATTGAAAAGATGCTGATAGGATTCAAATGAAATGTCAATGAACGCTAATGCACAATATTCAAAATGCTGTCTTTTCTCCAGATCCATTTCATACCAACTCTAAAATTCCTTTGCATTTTCATTTCCAACCCCAGAAATGGACCTCAGCTTTGCAGGAAATAAGTGATTTTGACATTAGAGCTTAACTTTAAATGTTAGAACTCAGGGTTGCTATTTAAAACTTAAGTACACTGGAGTTTATACCATCAGTGTTTCAAGTCTGTATTTCACTTATGAAAGCTCAGTTGCATTCTTGGTTAAAGCCAGTCAGCTTAAGATATCAGATGCAGTGTCTTTCTCTTGAGGTTCCACAATGCTATCAAGAACTCGGAAGTTTCCATTATCTTTCTGCTTCTCAAGTCATTAC
>JAJIBD010003566.1:0-167500 GCA_021461705.1 Cryptotis parvus
GGAGAGACAGAGAGACAGAGAGTCAGAGGCAGAGACATAGAGACAGAGACTCAGAGACAGACAGACAGAGAGGCAGAGACAGAGTCTTCCCTCCGCTGTCCAGCAGTGTCCTGAAGCTCTGCGCCCGACTGATCCACTATTGCCTTTTCCAGCCCTACCACCTTAGCCAGGTCCCCCATCTACGGTAGCTTTGTGACCCCTAAATTCTGCTCTTGTGCTCCCACTATCTGTTCTCTGGGGTGCCTGGTGCCACCTCTCTCAAGGGCTCCAGTTGCTCCACCCTAGCCCATCACGCCTGACCTGGTGTCCAGGCGCTTATGGGGCTGAGCAGTTCCTGCGTGGCCTGAACCTGGCCACCTCCAGCATCCTCTACCTTCCTCTCCTCTCTGTCCACTCTGCCCAGCACCATGGCCTCTATGCTGTCCCTCGCCTGCCCAGCTCACTCCTGTTTTGGGCCATTGCATCTCTTCTCTCTCCCAGGAGCAAGCACAGCCCGCACTGGCCTGCACTGTGGCGCTCACCAGCCAGGGCAGTGTCCACTGAACCTAACGTAAGAATTCAGCTCCTCAGCCAGTTTCGAGACCGCCCGGCCACATGTGGTACGTGGCTCCCTGAAGCTTCGAGGCAGAGCATCTCCCTGCACTGCTGAGCCTCCTGGGGCTCGGAGCCGCCCTTGTCTCCGAGTCTAGCCTCTCACCAGCTACAGCCCCCCTCCCCACACACACGTTCCTCATGCAGGAAAGTGAGGATGGGGCCAGTGCACGGGGTAAATGGTAAATGCAGGCTGAAGGCGGCGGCAGCCCTGGCGCCCTCGGGGTCCAGGCTTGCACGTGGGGCTGCGCCCAGGAGGGGGCAGAACGGAGGGCAGGCAGATGGGAGAAGGCCGGCAGAGCCTGCTTCCGGTGGGTGGGGTGCACGCACGCACGCTGACAGTCAGGGCCGAATCTCCCGGGCGCATAGCTCACACGCCGTCCGTTGAAGCCCGTGTTGCATTTACACTCCCGGTGGACCAGTACTGGTCGAGGCAGACGCCCGATTGTTACACGGGGTATCCGGGCCTCCAGGGCAGGCTGGAAAGAGAAGGAAACGTGGGGACTCAGCCATCGCCGCAGACCCAGAACAGCTCCTGGGTTCTGAACAGCCAATTCCCAGCAAAAGCGGGGCAAATGCCATTGAGTAGAAGCCTCATATGGCCAAGGGGTTCAGGATGGACCTGAAAGTCCTGTGGCAAGGAGCCCTTTCCAGGTGAAATAAGGGTGTGTTTGTGTGTGAGTGTGTGGGCAGTGCCTAGGCCTCAAGGGCATGCCCAGAAGACCGTGGCCCCTACTGAGGTTGGTACACCCTGCCGAAATAGAAGTCCACTAGAAGCACTTAAATTCAGGAGCTTGTCAGTATGCCGGACTTCGGTCGAAGATGGATTTTGGCCTTTCTAGCCTTTTGCCCAGAATGTTCTGCCATAAACAGAACCTGTGGCTCGGAGCTACCCTCGTCTCTGTGTCCAGCCCCTCACCAGCTACAGCCCCCCCAGACTAGCAAGCGTGGGCCACGTGAGACAAAGGCTGCGTGAGACAGTATCTGCACCGCTTGAAGCTTAATTCTGCCCAGACCAGAGGGAAGCATCAGAAGGGCGAGCTTTTCAGAACACACGCCTTGGAGCCACGCATGCCTTCCTGCCCCCACCCCAGGCCTCTGTCGTGCTTTCAAATGCTGCGAAGTGATCGTCCAACCGTGAGGAAAGAAGAGGCGCCCTCACCCTGACAGTCTCGGCCGAAGTAGCCCTTGCAGCACCTGGGGAGCTGGATCACCAGGGCGCACAGGTGCTGGCAGCCTTCTAGATTCCGCCTGAAGGACAGGTTGTACAGACACTGGCGCTTCACGCCCTAAAGCGAGAGAGAGAAGGAGCTGCACGGCAGCGGGGCTCAGGCCTCGTATGCCCCCTCGTGGTAGATGCGGAAACTGCCCAAATGAGACCCATGCAGTGACCTTTTCCGGAAATTATTTCCCATGGGGGCTTGGGTGGGGATGGGGCATGTAGAGAAAAAAAAAAAGAAAAAGAAAAGTGGGTAACTGGAAGAAGCACAGTCACGAAGAGGGTTTTCCGTAGTTTGAGAAAAAGCGGTAGAAACACATCTTAAATCTGTGTGTGATCAGTGGCAAGGCTCCAAAATCATTATGGGGAGTATCTGAGTTATACTGTGATTTGTGAGGTGTTTTTGTGGATGAAGGACTGTATGTGGCCCAGAGTCTCACTCATATGGGGCCTGTGCTCTTCCACAGAACCACTGCCTGGTCCCAGAGCTCGCTTTGTAGTAAAACAGAGAACTTGGCTTTGGAAGAAAGAATAAACTAATGTCACATGAGTGCTTACTATGTGCCAGGCTGCTAATCTACATTTAAGGCCAGACATTCAATGATTGCCACACTACTTGCTTTTCCCGAAGAGCCACACCCAGAATCGAAGGAATTGCTCCATTTTATTTTTTTTCTCCCCACAGAAGCAGGAAAGTATAGACAATGTGAGCGGATAAAGACTGACTGTAGGCACCTGATCCCTTGTTTGTGGACGCCAAATTCAGCTGGCTCCACCTATGCTCTTAATTGTTCTCTGGGCTCCGGTCCTAGCTGTGCACCTGCCTAGCTGTGTGGTCTTGAAATGATCACTCACTCAGCCTTGCTGAGATGCGTCTTTAGGTCAACAGAGAGTAGCCTTCTATGAGTGCTAATGAGAAGAGGGATAATGAGTGAGTGTGTGTCTGTAAACACACACACACACACACACACACACACTGAGCCCTGCACAGAACCGAGGATGTGAACAACAGCCAACAAAAAGGCAGCTAACTCTTCCTCTTATCTCTTAACCACCTTCAAAGTCTCTTCAAGGTCTAAAAGACCCATGACATTTCTAGAGAGTTCTAGAAGATGTTCAGGTCTGACTTTGTCTGGGCCTGGTGCTGTCAGACCCAAACACCTGAAGAATCTGCCATCGGTACTCATCATTACACTAGCTCGGCTCTTCACACGCTACCTATCCAAATGCAAGGTGCCCTCCCAATGGAAAACCAGCAGGACAGTTCTACTGTTCAAGAAGGGAGACATTCATGACATTGGCAACTATCGCCCCAACTGCCTGTTGTCCATCATCTACAAGCTGTTTACACGAGTCATCCTGAACAGGATTGGCAGAACACTAGATGAAGGACAACCATGCGAGCAAGCTGGCTTCGGGAAAGGATTCAGCACAATCGACCATATCCACACAGTAACCAAGTTCATTGAGGTTTGTAGGGAGTACAAGATGCCGCTCTGTCTCACGTTCATTGATTTAAAGAAAGCCTTTGATTCTGTGGAGACTGAAGCGGTCATCAAAGCCCTAGCCAAACAGGGTGTTCAAACCCAAGATATCAAGATCCTTCGTGAGCTGTATTACGGATTCACCACCAGGATCTCACCATTCTACAAGAAGTGATCATTGATGTCAAAAGAGGGGTTCAACAGGGTGATACCATTTCCCCCAAAACTCTTCAGCGCCACCCTCGAGAACATCATGCGACAATTAGAATGGGAAGGAATGGGAGTGAAGATAGATGGTCGGCAACTACACCACCTCTGCTTCGCTGATGACATCGTTCTAATAACACCAAAAATTAGCCAAGCGGCACAAATGCTGGCTGACTTCAACTGAGAATGTGGAAAGATAGGTCTACAGCTGAATCTAAAGAAAACTATGTTTATGAAAAAATGAACTAGTTCCAGAGGCCCCATTCACTCTCAATGGAACAGACATCTCTGAATGCAGCAGTTATGTGTACCTAGGTCGAGAATTCAACATGATGAATGACCTAAAACCTGAGCTGCGCAGGAGGAAGAGAGCGGCATGGAATGCCTTCAAAGGCATCGAAGAAATAGCTAAAGGACAAAGAACCTCCGGCTCCGGGCACATCTCTTTGACTCCACAATTCTCCCTGCATTAACATACGCCTCAGAGACCTGGGCCCTACGAAAGCAGGATGAGAATGCTATTTGGGTCTCCCAGAGAGGAATCGAAAGAGCTATGCTTGGAATATCATGCCTCACTCAAATGAGAGAAGGAATCCAGAGTTCTGACCTCCGTTGCTATTCCAGAATCAGGGGCGCTGTCTCGTTTGCCAAGGCAACGAAAATCAGATGGGCTGGACATGTAATGTGACTGGGAGACAACCGCTGGACTAGAGCCATTACCGACTGGATCCCACGGGATGTCAAAAGATCACGTGGCCGCCCACCTACAAGATGGTCAGACTTCCTTGTCAAGACCCTGAAGGAATGGTTTGAGGCTCTTCATATTCCTGAATCAACCAGATGCCATTGGGCTACATTGGCACGTGATAGGGTCCAATGGAAATGTTACTGGCGCCTGCTCGAGCAAATGGATGAATAACGGGATTCAAGTGAAGTGATCAAGTGATCAAGTGATCAAGTGATCTAGAAGATGAGTGGTGAGTCGACAGGCAGCCTGGCTCAGAATGCTCTGCTCTCATTCCATTTGCTTGGTTTTTAAAAGAACATGACTGAGAGGTAGCCCCTCCCCCAACACACACATACACATACATGCCAGGCAGGGAGATGGGGGTGTGGGGTGTCTGAGTGGTGAAGCAGAGCTACTGCTCTGCAAACTCCATCCCCACCGTGCCATGATGGGGTTTACCTTTGGTTTACTCCACCGTGGACAGCTGGGGGTACTGAGACAGCTCCCACAGTCGCCCTAAATGCAAGCAAAGACAAACTTCAAAACTGAGCATGCTGGGGGACAGACGGCAGAGACAGGGGTTCAGTAACACCTTGATGTGTTCACTGAGAGCTTATATCACTCGGATCAAAAATTCTGCTCTAACCACAGATATAAAATCAAGCACCTCACAGGAGCAGGAGTGGTAGGGCATCAGGTATAAGTGTTGGCCCTGCACAGAGCTGACCCAGATTCGATCCCTGGCACTCACATGGGTCCCCTGAACCCCAATAAGAGTAATCCCTGAGTGCAGAGCTAGGATTGTGAACTCGAGCACTGTCAGGGGTGTGCCCCCCCAAAAAAAAAAAAAACAAACAAATAAAAGCAAATGCCCTACACTTCTCCCAGGGCTCATTCTGTAGGTCTGCCTGGTGGGCTGGTTGAGTGCGGTGTCCCCTGGGGCACCAGGCAGGAGTGTCCATGGGCAGGGGACGCAGTGATGGGGGGACGTGGATGCAGCTTCCCCCTTGCCTCCCGCCCCTTGGCCCCTGGTGTCTGATGCAGGGATTCTATGGCTGCTGCTACCTGATCTCCAGTGAGGAGGACAACGGCGCACTAGACAGGCGTCTGTGCATACCTGTTGGAAGTGAAGGCCACAGTTTCCAGAGCAGGAAACACATGGCTTCCGCCTGCTATGATGATGAATGAGGGAATGTTTGGGCAGAATGGGAGGAAAAGACAATGAATGAAAAGTGCCCAACAGTTGCTTCCATTATGGCTAGTGAAGGCCCACTTGAGGTTCAGGGACATGAGGAGATTCTCAGTGTGAGGAAGGTGCTTGGCACACAAATGGGCAGGTCCTGGGTTCACAGAGAACCAGCCTTGGGGGAATTATAGTCAGCTTGGCACCCACTGGCTAATTGGGAGCTACACCTGGTGATGTGCAGGGTTTACTCCTGGCTCTGCACTCAGGGAGTCACTCCTGGCGGGGCTCGGGAGACCATATGGGATGCCGGGGATTGAACCTGGGAGGGTCGAGTGGAAGGCAATGTCCACAATGATGCAGCCCTACCCGCTGCACTAGTTCCCCAGTCCCAGTGGCTCCTAAGGGCTGTTCTCCACCCCGTACGTTCTTCCTGCAGCTGTTAGGACTGACCGAGACGTTGAAGGTGGTGAAGATGTCGCAGCGACCGCCCAGGGTGGGTCGATTAGGAGACAGTTGATGCCATAGATCACACCGAGGTTGAACGGGATCTGTCGCTGCACAATCCTGCAGTTTTGGTCATTAAGGAAGAGCTCACCCTGGGTGGAGTGGGTGAGGGGGAAGAGAGAGAGAGAGACAGAGAGAGAGACAGAGAGAGACAGAGAGAGACAGAGAGAGAGACAGAGAAAGCATAGTGTTATTTTTTATACTTTCTTCTTCCCTGGCCTAGACCATGGGAACAGGACCTGTAGCTTCAGGGTACTCTCAGAACATAGCAGCACATGCCCACAGGCGTGAACAGAGAACAGCAATTACCCAGCATGTGTTTTGCAACTCCATGCTTTAGCCATGTAGCTCTTCTGTTCTCACACTCCTAAAGAGTAGCCACTATAATGGGGATTCCTGATGTAGATGGGGAAACTGAGGCAAGGGAGGTTGAGAAACATCCCGAGGTCAGGTGATCAGGGGATGGAGTATTGGCTACAAATACGGGAAACAGGGATAATATGGGCCTGAGCTACACAGCACGGCAGCTACGGCGTTGGCCTTGTATGTGGTTGACCCAGATTCAATCCCTGGCATCCCTTGGGGCTGGAGCATAGTACAGCCGGGGTGGGCATTTGCCTTGCATGTGGCACACCCAGGTTTGCTCCTCATCATCCCATAGAGATTCCCTGAGCACCACCAGGAGTAATTTCTGAGTAAAGAGCCAGGAGTAACCCCCTGAGCAGCTGGGTATGTCTCCCCCATTGAAAAAGAAAAGAGAAAAGGACAAAGGGAAAAAAAGAAATAAAATATTGTAGCCAGGGAAATAGTATGGGGTTAGAGCCTGTGCCTGACTGGGTTTGATCCCCAACCCCATTTTTCCAGCACATCCGGATGGCTGGAGAATTCCCGCCTCTCCCTCACCCCACTGCAGGCCCTGAGCACCAGCATCGCATTCTCAGGCCCTTGCTCCAAATCCAAACTGCCCGAGTGTCCCTGGACCTCCTGAGCACTGCTTAGGAGAAGGGTGTCCCGAGCACTGCCTGGGAGCCCCCAACTCGCATCAACTCAGTCCAAAGCTGCTTGGGTCACCCCACTCGGGTCTCTCCTTCCCTGCCCCTCCCGGTCCGGCCTGTGGTCCCCACCTCTGGGGACAGTACTCACCAGGTGACGCCCCACTCCGCACTTCACTTTCAGCTCAGACCCCTGCAGGGTCTTCCAGGCGGCTGCCCGGGGCAGATCTGCAGCGACAACCTGGAGGAGCGACGGCCGCGTGTCTAGACCCGGGGTCAGGCAGGACAGGGTACGCAGGGGCTTTGCCCTGCTCCAACTGTAGTGACATTTGCATGGAGCATGCAAGGCTGAAACCCACGCACGTGGGAAACCCTCTGCTGAGGAGTGCTGCTAGTTTGGGGGCCCCTTTCTCCCCACCCTTCCATGCCCAGAGACCCTGGGGTGGGGCACTATGCCATCTTGATGTTGGGTGCCAATGACTGGAAAAAGGGTTCAGGGCTTGAGCTTTGTGCCCTCTCCAGATTCTGCTGACCCCAGGCCAGTGTGGCCTTGTGAACGCCCGACTCATAGCCAGGGCTGATGATAGGATCAGTTCTGACGTGGTCCTGCAGGGGGCCCTGATCCCGACGGATATGAGAAATTTTGGAGAGGGGTGGACGGGGTCAGACACTAGCCCTGGTGGCTTCCTTCGCGCTGTGGCACCGGTGTGGCGCGGGGCACCGCCATGGGTCACTCCTGAGCAGAGCAGGAAGAGTGCTCAGAGTACTGCCAGGTGTGGACCCTTCTCTCCCCTGAACCCTCAAATAAAAACAAAACAAGAAGAGAGGAGAGGAGCTGCTGCGTGGCCCTCAGAAAGAGGACAGCTGGACAGCGAGCCTGGAACAGACTCCAGGGGAGGGACAACAGGCTCCTGCTGAAGGCACCGAGTGACTCCGCCATGGGTGCCGCTGCCTGGTTCCTGAAAGGCTGCTCTGTTCCTCCAAGCTCTGGACCCCCGTCCCGTGGGGTGCTGGGGTTGGGCCCAGAGGCTGCATGAAGCCACCCCTTTGCCTGGGACTTTTGCAATCCTAAGGGAAAGAGGCCACAGGGGTAGCTAGGGGAGACCTGGGGAAGCCCCCAATTTCTGTGTGAAAGTTGGGGATCGAGGAGGAGGAGGAGGAGGGTACACTGGAGATGAGTCTCTTGGTGATGCAAGTGAGAGCCATCAAGGCAGGCTGGAGGGACGAGCAGGCCAAGGGCTCCCTTCTGTAGGGGTCTGCTCAGTGGAGACCGCAGGCACGAGATGGGGAGACCCGCTGATTCCTGATACTGAGCCCCCAAGAACCCCCTGCCCCTAAGTCTGACACTACGGGGAGCTGTACCTTGGCGTCTCGGATCACGTGGAACTTCAAATACTCCTTCAGCTTGTCTCTGTTGTCAGGGTTGAACAGGAAATCCCGCTGCTCGGCGGCAGGGCGTCCAGGGTGCGGTCGCTGGGCCAGAGCAGAGTGACGGGGGTGTGGATGGGGTCGGTGATCAGCCCCATCAAGCCTGGCGTCCTGCAATGAGGCAATGGGTCACGGGGCGTCCCTGCACACACATAGGACTCTGTGCCTACACTGGTCTGTGGATTTCTTCTTCTTTTTTCTTTTTTGGTGGTGTGGGGGTGCGCCATGCCTGGCGATGCCAAGGGCTTACTCCTGGCCCTGTACTCAGGAATTACTCCTGGTGGTGCTTGGAGACCATATAGGAAGCTGGCAATTGAACCTGGGTCAGCAGTGTGCAAGGCAAACGCCCTACCTGCTGTGCTATCGCTCTGGTCCCATTGAGATTATTGGTCTTTTTGGGTCATACCTGGCGATGCTCAGGGCTTACTCCTGGCTCTGCACTCAGGAATTACACCTGGTGGTGCTTGGAGGACCATATGGGATGCCGGGATAGGACCCAGGTGAGCCGCCTGCAGGGCAAACCCCTACCTGCTGTGCTAGCACTAGGGTTCTGCACTCCGTCCCCTCCCGGGCTCCCTGGGGCAGGTAGCAGTGAGAGGTCTACGGAATCCCTCTTCCCCCAACTCCCCTCTCTTCTCTGAAGCCTTAGGTTGAACCAGACGTTTCTCTACTCAGATGCATTCCTGCTTTTCCTAGCGCTTCCTCCTGACTACCCCCTCTTTATGATAGTGGTGGCCAAGCAAGGGGGCTCCTTCTGGCTCGTCCCCTTGCTCCAGTTTCAGACGCGTCTGTTTGGACTCAGCAAGTTTCACAGTGACAGTGTGGAAACTCCGGAAAACCAGGACTCGCTGGTCCCCAAACCAAACAAGACAAGAACCCAAACCCCAAAAACCCTCCAAACAAAACTTTAGGTAGCGGATTCCCTAGGGGCAAATTTTCTCTGAGGATTCAAAACAGTGTTTTCGGTTTGGTGTTTCCGCCACATGGTGGTTCTTAGGACCACGAAGAGTCGGAGAATCAGGCCCAGGGTTCCAGGGTGCACAGCGTGTGCCCGGCTTTGACCCATCTCCCCTGGGCCTCTCTGGAGGCTTATTTACCTGAATTAAGTTGCTGAATTTGCCGTAGCCATAGCTGGATGCCACTGTTGTCAGGTTCTGCTGCGGAGATAGCAAATGTGGGAATGAAACTTTTCTTCCTACAGTTCATAAACAGCTTCTTAAGGGAGGGGGAGTTTGGGTTATGCCTGGCGGTCCTCAGGGCTTACTCCTGGCTCTGTGCTCAGTGGTCACTTCCAGCGGAGCTCAGGACACGGTATACAGCGCTGGGGATTGGGCCCAGGCCAGATGCATGCACGGCAAGTGCTTTATCCGCTGCACTATCTTTCCAGCCCTCACAAAAGCCCTTTAATGAAACGTCAGCGAGTAAATAAAGGCCAGAGAGTGCAACAGACACTGTAGATGCATTGGCACCGCTCCCTGCTCCTTTGCTCCCAGAACTTTGCGTTACAAGAGGTGGGGAAGAGGCTGGAAGGCTGAACACGCCTTTTCCCAGCATGCCTTGGAGCAGAGCCCCATAAGCTACAGAGCGGAAGTGGAAACAGTAGGTGCGTCACAGAGGTCAGAAGGCTGAGCATGCCTTCTCCCAGCATGCCTTGCAGCAGAACCCCATAGACTACAGAGCGGAAGTGGAAACAGTAGGTGCGATAGAGGCCAGAAGGCTGAGCACGCCTTCTCCCAGCATGTCTTGCAGCAGAACCCCATAGACTACAGAGCGGAAGTGGAAACAGTAGGTGCGTTACAGAGGCCAGAAGGCTGAGCACGCCTTCTCCCAGCATGTCTTGCAGCAGAACCCCATAGACTACAGAGCGGAAGTGGAAACAGTAGGTGCGTTACAGAGGCCAGAAGGCTGAGCATGCCTTCTCCCAGAATGCCTTGCAGCAGAACCCCATAGGCAACGAGTGGAGGTGGAAACAGTAGGTGCGCTTTCTCCTAGCATGCTTTGCAGCAGAACCCCCATAGGCAACGGAGTGGAGGTGGAAACAGTAGGTGCGTTTCAGAGGCCGGGAAGGCTGAGCACGCCTTCTCCCAGCATGCTTTGCAGCAGAGCCCCGTAGGATACAGGAGTCAGGGAGCGAAGTGGAAACAGTAGGAGGCAGTAGTGGCTACTGGCCGGAAGTGACTTATGACAAGTACATGGAGGGGGCACCTGGGCTCCAGACTCATCCGATGCCCTTGGTGTGTGGGCGGAGCCAGGTGCCATGAGGAGAGATGTGAGAGGAAGGCCCTGAGATGGGCTCGCAGGGGGATGGTCCCTCCTTTCTGCCCAGCTGTGTAGCATCTGAGGCTTGACAAGGATGCTGCTGTCCTTCATAGCCCCAGGGACCCCTTTTGGTTTGCTAAGTTTAGTGGTTTCGGCCATCTGCCACAGAAGAACCCTGGTCAGCATCAACAATGACAGAAGTGACAAGGGTCTGGGAGGTGAAATTTCCGTTTTAGTGGCATCCGCCCCCCCATCCATCCATAGATCCTTCCACCTGATCTATCTAAGTACCATCCATCTACGCTTTCGCTTTCCAAATCCATCCAAGACTACATACATATCCTTGTGGAAACCAAAGCAACATGTACATACTTCATCTGTTTGCAGCGGACTTCTGCCTGCTTCTAAGATTCATGTTAAGTAGGCGAGTGGCTGCTCGAGATTAAAGCAGCACAATTAAAATGTCTCAAAACAGCGTCTCGAATGACACTTGTGAGTGCAGATTCCCAGCCCCGGTCCCTCGCGAGCTCACTCACCAGGACCTTTCCCGAGGCGCCTTTAGGGATGAGAAGCAAGTTTGGGGAATCAGCAGCTTGTCTATGATGTGGATGATTCCATTGGTGCTGATGATGTCGCTGGACACAATCTTTGCTTTGCCGTTGATATACACAGTGTCCTGCAAAACCCCACAGAGACTGGGGAGGGTGCGAAACTGCTGCCTTCTGGACACCGCAGGAGAAATCTCCATGGACTGAAGCAGAGCTGTGGGTCAGCACTGAAGCTCCAAGTTACCGGAACACATTTTTCGTGATGAGTGTGAAAGGGAACCAGAGTGTGATTTTCACTTTAGAAGTGACTAGCCCAGAATCAATATTAGTTACTTGCACAGCACTAAGATAACAAGCGTATCAAATTGGCTTCTCTTATACATGATAACGTCTCAGTAACCATGACCTCATTCCCATGACCTGATTGAATGGTTTGAGGCTCTTTAAGTTCCTGGAGCAAGCAGGCGCTCTTGGGCTCTACCTGCATGAGACAGGACATATGGAGATGTTACTGGTACCGCTCGAGCAAATCAATGATGAACGGGAAGATAGTGATAGTGATAGTGAACCATGCTGCAAACCGTCATGCCCTGAAGGAAAGAGAGAGCGAGAGAGAGAGAGAGAGAGAGAAAGAAGAAAAGTGCCAGTCATAGAGGCGGGCAGGGTTGGGGGCAGGGAGGAGAGTTGCAGGAGGGAAACTGAGGACGTTGGCGATGGGAAATGTGCACTGGTGAAGGGGTAGGTGATGGAACGTTGTATGACTGAAACCCAATCATGAACAACCTTGTAACTGTGTCTCTCATGGTGATTCAATTAAAAAGGTGTCAATATTAGTGCAAGTTTGTTCTAGATAAATTATGCTATTAATGAAACATGAACCCCCTGGCCTTTCCTTTCGCATGCATTCTCTGAAGCCCGTTTTCTCCCCCTGCCCCCACTGCACACTTTGTCCCATTTTGCTGTAAATTCTAAGTCACCATTTGTTTATTGTGGGGAGGGGGCAGGGCGAGATTAAGTGGCTTTTGTCAGAAGTTCTCATCCTTGCCCCGTTTCTTTGGTTTGTTTGGTTGCTTTGGTGCTCAGGGCTTACTCCTGGCTCCGATCACTTCTGGTGGAGCTCTGGGGACCACATGGATTGATGGGGACTGAACCCTGGTCAGCTACATGCAAGGCGAGTGCCCACCCACTGTACTGCTGTTTTGGCCCTTCTGGTTTCTGACCGGCTTTGCCAAAGGCAATTCTGACAGCCTCCGCGTCCTTGCCTCTGAGTTTGAATTCCCCTGTCTTGGAAAAACGAAGTTAAACTCCTCGGAGTTCAGTGTCCTAAGGTGTAAACTGGGAAAGTGATAGAGCCAGTGCTCCAGGGTTATTTCAACGATAAAACAGTGGGCACATCTAATCCTTAGACTGGCACCTGGCACGCAACAGTCGCCAGCCGGTGGGGGTTCTATGAGTCTTGCTGGTCTGACTCTGAGGTAGAGGAGGAGAGAGAGTGCCCAAGAGAACAGGCGCCTTCCTGAGGTGTCCTCTCTTACCTGGGACTCATCGATGAACAGAGTGTCCCCCCTGGAGCGGTGGCATTCCGGGTCAGTTTGAGGGTTTCCAGGGTCAGCTGGTCGCAGCCGACGATGTGATACCGAGAATCTGGGCCATCAGGCCCTGACTGCTCCAGTCACCAAGCTGGAATGGAAAGGCAGCGGGATTCACCAGCCCCAGCCCTCGCCCAGTGCTCCCGCTGCTCTC
Organism: Cryptotis parvus; assembly: GCA_021461705.1. Lineage (NCBI taxonomy): Eukaryota > Metazoa > Chordata > Mammalia > Eulipotyphla > Soricidae > Cryptotis > Cryptotis parvus. Next base: position 12,889 of record JAJIBD010003566.1, read on the forward strand.
CATAGCCCTCGCCCAGTGCTCCCGCTGCTCTCTCCAGCCCTCGCCCAGTGCTCCCGCTGCTCTCTAGCCCTCGCCCAGTGCTCCCGCTGCTCTCTCCAGCCCTCGCCCAGTGCTCCCGCTGCTCTCTCCAGCCCTCGCCCAGTGCTCCCGCTGCTCTCCATAGCCTTCGCCCAGTGCTCCTGCTGCTCTCTCTAGCCCTCGCCCAGTGCTCCTCGCTGCCTCCATAGCCCTCGCCCAGTGCTCCTGCTGCCTCTCCAGCCCCTCACCCAGTGCTCCCGCTGCTCTCCATAGCCCTCGCCCAGTGCTCCTGCTGCTCTCTCCAGCCCTCACCCAGTGCTCCCGCTGCTCTCCATAGCCCTCACCCAGTGCTCCCGCTGCCTCCATAGCCCTCGCCCAGTGCTCCCGCTGCTCTCTCTAGCCCTCGCCCAGTGCTCCCGCTGCTCTCTCCAGCCCTCACCCAGTGTTCCCGCTGCTCTCTATAGCCCTCGCCCAGTGCTCCCGCTGCTCTCTCCAGCCCTCGCCCAGTGCTCCCGCTGCCTCTCTAGTCCTCCCTCAGTGCTCCTGCTGCTCTCTCCCTGGCCCCTCACAGAGCCCAGCAGCAGGCAGGCAGGTGGGCTTGTGCCCAGGTGGAAATGGTCAAGACAAACGGGGTTGGGGGAGGTCCCCGCTCCATGGCAAGACCCCAAGGAGAAGGGAGCCCGGGTCATCCTGGGTCAGCGTGCCCTCGACAAGTGGCAGCTCCCCAAGTTCTGGGAGCTGCTACCCGAGAAATGGTTTTCTTGTGAGGATGCTGGGAATGAACGTGGCCTCGTCTGCCCCTCTTGAGAGAGGCCGGCCAGACTCTGGGATATGGAAACAGCTAGGGTCTTGGTTGATAAATCAAAATGCACCCCCACCCCCACCATCATCAATATCATTATGATTCTAATTATGTTTAGAATTTTGGATAAAAATCTAAATTTTGGATACCTGGCTGTGCCCAGGGCTTACTCCTGGCTCTGTGTCTAGGGGTCACTCCTGGAGGGTGCTCTGGGAACCACAAGCCTTTCTGGAGATTGAATCTGGGTAGCTGTATCCAAGACAGGCCCCTCAACCCTTATACTGTCTTTCCAGATCTCAAAACACATTATTAACTGCAAAGAAGTACATTTAAAAGACCAAAAGATTCTAGTGTTTCATGAGCTACACAGAGGCTTTAAAAGAAGAAGAAAAAGGGGTGGTTGGGAAAATTGGAAATAAAGGTGGTAGGAAGGTGCAATGGTGGTGGGATTGGTGTTGGAATATTGAGTGTCTAGTAAATTAACATGAATAACTTTGTTTTTTTTTTTTTTTTTTTTGCTTTTTGGTTACACCCGCGATGCTCAGGGGTTACTCCTGGCTCTTCGCTCAGGAATTACTCCTGGCGGTGCTCGGGGACCATATGGGATGCCGGGATCGAACCCAGGCCGGCACAGGCCGGCTGCGTGCAAGGCAAACGCCCTACCCGCTGGGCTATCGCTCCGCCCACTTTGTTAAAAGATAAGAATGTTATAAAAAATAAGAAAAAGCCGTGATCAAATAGCAAACTCTGTTTCTGGTCCTCTCTCTTTCTCTGTCTCTCTCTTTTTTATTCACTGTATCACTGTATCACTGTCTTCCCGCTTCATCATCGATTTGCTCGAGCGGGCCCCAGTAACATCTCCATATGTCCTGTCTCATGCTAGTAGAGCCCAAGGGCATCTGCTTGCTCCAGGAACATCACTGTTTTCCGTTCATCATCGATTTGCTCGAGCGGCCCCAGTAACATCTCCATATGTCCTGTCTCATGCTAGTAGAGCCCAAGGCATCTGCTTGCTCCAGGAACATAAAGAGCCTCAATCCATTCCGAATGAGGTCTATAATTGTTACTGGTATTTGGCATATACATCAAATACAACACGGGTAGCTTGCCAGCCTCTGCCGTGCAGGTAGCATACTCTTGTAGGCATCTCTAAGTCCAGCATTTATTGATGAACCACGCGGCCACTTGCGGCGCGAGCCGGGCGCTGATAGGCTGGTCTGCTGGGTGGAGTTCTGACGAGAGAGAAGTCCGGATGTGGAACATGGAGACCCTCATCGAGTGGGGGGTTGTCTGGCTTGTTGCGAGGCTCTGCTGGGATGGTGGGCCAGGGCTAGAACCCACCATCCCTCCCGGGCGCCTCATGAGCAGCTGGTCACAGGGAGAGCCAGTAGCAGCTCTGCCCCATGTCTGCGAGAGTCTCTGGACTGGCATACATGAGCCCAGCCCCTTATATACACCAAAGTAATCCAATCAGGAGGGTAATGTCAACAAAGAACTCTAAACATAGTGCCACACCCTATTGCAGGTATAAACAAAGGTTATGCCAAGGTCTAATCCTTTCTACCAAGATTATCTCTTATGTAAAACACTGGAGAGGGGGCTGGTATAAAGTAATACATCTTAACTTCATGTAATCTAGATGGTACCCACAAGGTCCTTATTATTATTATCTGCACCAGGGTGATTCATAAGGAGCCTCAATCCATTCAGGAATGAGGTCTATAATTATTACTGGTATTTGGCATATATATCAAATACAACACGGGTAGCTTGCCAGGCTCTCTCTTTTATTATGCTTATTTTATTTGGGACTACACCCAGCGGTGCTCAGGGTTGACTCCTGGCTCTGTGCTCAGGGATTGATCCTGGTGGGGCTCAGGACCATATGGGGTGCTGGGGATGGAGCCTCGGTCAGCTCCATGCTGTCCACAGTCCTGCTGCTCCAGCCCCACAAATCCAAATTATTTTAAATGTTAGTTCTTGGACCTGCTTTGCTAGTTTTGCTGATATCCGAGTATCTGCCTGGATACACGGCATTTGATGGGCCGGAGGCCACAGGATCTGGAGCCTGAGCCTGACCAGTCCCCTTGGTGGGTCATGTGACTGCACAAGGTGCTTATCCAAGGCCCTGACTGCAGGGGGGATGCAAATAGCACTTGGGCCACAAACGTGTCATAGAGACAAAGTGAGTTCATCTTGGCCTGGATCTGGAAGTGTATCTGGTACCAGATCTGGCACACTCACAAAATAGTATTTGTCTTATTCTTACTAATGGATGATCCAACACAAAAGCCTCAGTTAATGTTCTATAACAAAGGCTCTGATAAGTCCTGCAAGAAACAAATAGTCTATTTAAGTGCCTTTGAGCCTTCCTTCCTTTCCTTTCCTCCCTCCCTCCCTTTCCCTTCCTCCCTTCTCCTCCCCCTTCCTTCTCCCTCTCCCCCTCCCTCCCTCCCTCCCATCCTTCCTTCTCCTTCCTTCCTTCCTTCCTTCCTTCCTTCCTTCCTTCCTTCCTTCCTTCCTTCCTTCCTTCCTTCCTTCCTTTTCTTCCTTCCTTCCCTTCCTTCCTTCCTTCCTTCCTTCCTTCCTTCCTTCCTTCCTTCCTTCCTTCCTTCCTTCCTTCCTTCCTTCCTTCCTTCCTCTTTCCTTCCATCTATGGGGGCTTTGGGTCACCATAGAATTGCTGAACTTTCCCATCCCCCTGTTCTATTCAGAAATGTCCTTCAGAGGTGTGTGGCCAGTGGTCACCCCAAATCCACTTGACTGCCCCCCTGGTGGCACCCCTGTGCTGAGCTGCAGCCCTTCCCTTGTCTCTCGGAGATCTCAAGTCATTTCTGATGCTGGTTTCCGGGCAGTGCCTCCAACTGGTGTCATCCTAAGCCTCTTCCACTGGGCCGTGGCCCCCCGCTTACCCTGGGCTCGTCATCGAAGGCTGTCGACAAAGGCACGAAGGCGGTGAAGGGGCCAGGTCCCACCAGCTCTTTCACAGAATGCTCCTGAGGGGCAGGCGGTGCAGGGATGCGTGCCGGCTCCCCAGGTGAGTGTAGACGGGGAGAGAGAGAGAGAGAGAGAGAGAGAGAGAGAGAGAGAGAGAGAGAGAGAGAGAGAGAGAGAGAGAGAGAGAGAGAGGGTTGAGGGGGCAGACACATGGAACAGAGAGATTGTGTGCCAGTGAGTCTCAGAGATTCACTGGCACTGAATGTTTGCTCATCTTGTTCTGATATGTGGGCGACACCGGCGGTGCTCAGGGCTTACTCCTGGCTCTGGACTCCTGGTGAGACTCGGGGAGTGTGTGTACTGCTGGGATACAACTGGGTTGGCTGCATGCAAGGCAAGTGCCCTCTCTGGGGGATTCTCTCTCTGGTCCTGGGAGAGTGATTTTTCAGGGAAGTTCTGCCATGAAATAAATTGGCTTATTCTAGCAAGCATCTGAAAATATGCCAACTACCCTGATCTACCACCTAGAAGTAACCCCTGATATTTAAGGTATTCTTTCCTGGCATTGTGTCCACCACACATTTTTATAACTGGGATCACTTCACTTGTATCACTTGTCATCCTGATGTCCATCAATTTGCTCCGAGCAGGCACCAGTAACATCTCCATCCATCCTGTCTTGAGCTAGTGTAGCCCAAGGGCATCTGCTTGCTCCAGGAACAGGGAAGAGCCTCAAACCATTCGTTCTCAGGTCATGGGAATGAGGTCTATATGCTAATAAAGATAGCACTTTTTTTTGCTTTTGACATCACACTCACCAATGCTCACACTTACTCCTGGCATTGTGCTCAGAATTACTTTTGGCAGTGCCCAGGGACCGACCATATGGGATGCTGAGTTCAAACTCAGAGCTGGCTATGTACAAGGCAAATGCCCTACCTACTGTACTATCGCCTCCAGCCCAGTTTACCTCAGTTTCTAATTGATTTGATCATCTAGTCTATCTGTTCTCCTGCCAATGTTAAGATCCAGGGGTTATTTATAGTTTCTGCTACATTTTATAATTCTGTTCTTTGGGGTATTTCCTTTTATATATCAAAATATCTGAAGTATATTTATATCTATAATGATCTATATTAGTATTTTCTTTCTTCTTTCTTTTGAGGAGGGCCCACCGTGATGTTCAGGGATCACTCCTATCTCTGAGCTCAGGGATCACTTCAGGAAGGGCTCAGGAGCTCTGGGGTGCCAGAGATCAAACTCAGGCCCGCTGCATTGCCCGGTAAAGGCAATAGGTTAAATCTTCTTTCTACTTTCTACTTGTATGATGGCAGCTAGATTTTATTACTGTTATAACCATTCTTTGCTACTGTGGACGTCTTCCAAGCAGAGCTAAGGGGACCCAGAGGGTCTAGTGAGGCCAGACATACTGGGGTCCTGAGAGTCAGGGTTGAACCTGGGACGTCCTGCTTCCAACTGTGCCCCCCCACCCCGCCCTCCAAAACATCATTTTTCTTTTTTTTTGTTTGTTGGGCCACACCTAGTGGTGCTCAGGATTTACTCTTGGCTCTGCACTTATCGGGTGCCTGGGAAGGAACCGGCCATACACGGCAAGCTCCCTCCCTGCTGTCCAACCCCTCCAGCTCACCTCTGAGCTATCTTCCCGGTCCCTCTGCGGGCAGTTGCCGTTGATTTTATATGTGCCGCGTAGTTGGCTGCTCTGCGGCCAGAGGGCACATCCCACACTCGTGCTGCCTGAGGTGGGCGCCGTCCACGGAGGACCCACCCAGACACCCGGCTCCTGGGCTTCCCTCTACCCGCCAGAACCCCAGAGGCTGCAGGGCTTATCCCGCGCCTTCGTCAGCCCCGCCCGCCAGCAGATGGACACACGCTTACCATCAACTGGAAGAAGTACTGGGAGGTTTTTTGGGTTCAGCAGGGAGCTCCTGGAAGCAGAGACACGGCAATCTCACTTTGTGTTTGGGGGCTTCATTCCGGCAGTGTGGGGTGCGGACAGCTACCGAGGGCCGTGGTGCGGCTACCGAGGGCCGTGGTGCGCGTGGCTGGCGCGCTGTCCTGGCACCGGAAACTGCTCCCTGAGCCTGCCCACTTCATCAGCAGGCCCACAAACCGAGGTTCAGACTGCTAAGATGGTCTCCTGTGGGTCCCAAAGCCTCTCCATGGCCACCATCCCGCTGACCAAGTAAAATGCTAGTGATTTCCAGAAGTTTGTGTGCCTTAGGAGCATTTTCAATTTAGTTTTTAGTGTTGGGTCACTCCCAGCAGTGCTTAGAGGTTACCCGACTCCGCTCAGGGATCACTCTTGGTGGGGCTCAGGGGGACCATATAGGGTGCTGGGGATCAAGCCCAGGGCATCCAATTGCCAGGCAAGTGCCCTACCCAGTGTACAATGGTCCCAGTCCTGTCTTTCACGTCTTAACGGAGCTTTGCATGTGATAAAGCATGCCCGTCCCCCTCGCTACCCATGTCCGTGCACCGAGACGAGCCGACTTCACTCTCTGTTCTCGCGCCGGTCCTTACCTGGTAGATGTTCCCCGGCAGGTGAACCCGTCTCCCACGTAGTTGGGCTTGCACGCAGGTCCTCTCATCCAGCCCCGTGTGGTTGCAGAATGCGAACTGGCTGCAGCCGCCGTTATTCTGCACAGGTCCAAGGGGTGGTGGAGAGCCAGAGTCAGAGCAGGTTGCTCGCCAGGAGTCCCAAGGCCACTCCTTTTCTCATGTCACATAATGCAGATGCTCCAACACGTGGCATCTGCTTTGTTTGCCCTCGTTCAGAATTTGCCTCCCAAGCCCTAATAGTTGTTGGGGATATTTATTTCACCCCACCCGTATCTCTCAAGACAGTGCTACCAATACTCTGTGAATCCCAACACCATATGTGTCCAGAGTTGGCATGTAGGCAATGCCTTGGTCCCTGGAGCTAGCTAGAAAGGCGCCCATAGTGTCGGATTGTCCCGCAATAAAAACCCAACCCTAGGATGGGAGAGTCCCTTATGCAAAACAGCATAGGTCTTAGAATAGGAATGGGCAGAGAGAGGGGGAAGAGAAGAAGAAAGGGAGGAGGAGGAAGAGGGGAAGAAGAGGGAGTAGAAGAAGAGGAGGAGGAGGAAGTAGAGGAGGTGGAAGAGGAGGAGAAGGAGAAGGAGAAGGAAAAGAAGGAGAAGGAGAAGGAGAAGAAGGAGAAGGAGAAGAAGGAGGAGGAGGAGGAGGAGGAGGAGAAGAAGAAGAAGAAGAAGAAGAAGAAGAAGAAGAAGAAGAAGAAGGAGAACAAGGAGGAGGAGGAGGAGGAGAAGAAGGTGGGGGGGAATGGGAGGGAAACATTGGTGGTGGGAAATGTATAGCGGTGTTGGAACATTTTATGAGTGAAACCTAATCATGAATAACTTTGTAACTGTGTAAACTGTGTATCTCACTGTGATTCAATAAAAATAAAAAGGTAACAAAACAAAATTATGAGAATGATATAAAAAAAGAAAGAAAGAAGCAGCAGAAGTGCTCCCAGGAAAGATTAGCATAAAACAGCTTAGAGTCTCCAGTTCTAAAAAGTAGAATAAACAGCTTAGGGTCTTCGACATGTAGAGGGAAACACAGGGGAAACAGACATAGGAAACTGTCACAGCGCTGCTGGTTGGCTCTGTGCACTCTCCGGTCTCTGCTCTTTACATATCACTGTCTTCCCGTTCATCATCGATTTGCTCGAGCGGGCCCCAGTAACATCTCCATATGACCTGTCTCATGCTAGTAGAGCTCAAGGGCATCTGCTTGCTCCAGGAACATAAAGAGCCTCAATCCATTCCGGAATGAGGTCTATAATTGTTACTGGTATTTGGCATATCAAATACAACACGGGTAGCTTGCCAGGCTCTGCCGTGCAGGTAGCATACTCTTGTAGTCATCTCTAAGTCCAGCATTTATTGATGAACCAGCGCTGCCAAGCGGCCGCTTGAGCCGGGCTGTGGATAGGCTGGTCTGCTGGGTGGAGTTCTGACAAGAGAGAAGTCCGGATGCGGAAAATGGAGGCCCTCATGGAGTGGGGGATCGTCTGGCTTGTTGCAAGGCTCTGCTGGGGTGGTGGGACAGGGCTAGAACCCGCCATCTCTCCTGGGCGCCTTGTGAGCAGCGGCTGGGCACAGGGAGAGCGAGTAGCAGCTCTGCCCTCCGTCTGTGAGTCTCTCGCTCTTTATGTGCCCTTTGAATTTTCCTGTGACTGATCATTAATGTCTGTTGATTTCAGCAGTGACTCATGTGCCTGGACCCAGGGTGGGAGAATGATCACTTATGGCTTCCCAGGTGACCCTAAAGCTTGCACAGTCCTTGTGTGTTTGTGTGTTTCATTCTCTGCGACTGACTGGCCCCTGGTGGATGAAGGTCGCCTGTGCCAACCTGACTTTGGACACATCACCTGGACATGCATCAGAGCAGTACCAAGCTCGGACCCATCAAAGTCCAGGGAGCATTTACAGCCCAGACAGACATGCGGACAGTCCAAATCCAGCCTGCAAGGAGCCTTGCAGCCACATGCTCCCTGGAGGCGGCGTCTAGCACAGAAAGAAGCAGTGCATGCTGGGACACCGACATGCCAGGCAATGCCAGGAGGGCTCAGCAGTGCCAGCAGTAGAGCCTGGGAGTGGGGCACAATATGAACTTTGCAGGGCAGGGGTAGTCTGATGGAACAGGGCTTGTAGGGAAGAGGGGCCTTCTTCATGGTTGACCATGAGATCTTCTGTCCCTCCCAGGCTTGCTCCAAAACAGGATATGGCAAAGAGGGGCCTTCTTCAAGGGTGACCATGAGATCTTCCGTCCCTCCCAGGCCTGCTCCAAAACAGGATATGGCGGCCCACAGTACTCACCGTCTGGCACCTGTTGATGAACGTGCAGGTGCGACCGCCCCCGTGTACTTGGGCAGACAGTTACACACGGCCTGTGGTGGAAGGGGACCACATCATTTCTCAGAGGTTCTGCAGGGCTTGTCTGGACTGGGGACAGTCCTCAAGTTCCCTCTGAGCACCCTGGGCACATGTCCCTCCAGCCCCGGGAATGCCCACACAGCCTATCTCTGAGGCCTGCTAGCTTCTAGGGGACCCTCTGGGCATGCTCCTCTTTCCTCAGTGCTTCTGAGCAAGGAAGCTGAGTTCTGAAGGGGCCCTGCAGGCTGGGTTTCCAGCCCTGTCCAGCCGAGCAGAAGATGCTGGTCCCTGTTGGGCACGCAGATTACTTGCAGCCAGAAGCCAAGGAGGTGGGGCCTGGGGTGGGGAGCTTTGATGAAGGGAACCTGGTGGCAGGAACAAGGGACAGTCCGGTTCACACCATGTCGGCCACGTGCCCCACTTGAGGGCAAGCTGGACTGAAACTCAGCTGCAGTCTGTCACCAAGAAAGGGGCACCAGCTTCCACACCTCAATCCTCCCTACACCCTGACACATGTTCATCCTGAGGACTTGATACTAACGGAGCCGCCAGGGTCTAAGAACATTTTCACTGTCCCTCAACCTCTTCCTCAATGTTTCTTTCTTTCTTTTTTTTTTGGGGGGGTTTGGGGGCTACTCCTGGCTCTGAGCTCAGAGATAATTTCCACTGGTGAACCCTGGCCTCCTGTGTGCAAAGCCTGTGGGAAGACACCACTGAGCCCCCGAGCTCCCTCTTCCTTCTCTGGGGTCACATAATGATCTCAAGTCACAGCTTTACAGAGACTGGATGCCCTGATGGAGGGTGCTGTGCTCAGAACCCAGCCTGCGTCTATTACTACCTTGGAGGTCAGCAGGAGCGTTTCCAAGCACCAGCCCATGGTCAAATAACTCAGATGAGCCCCAGACCATAGATGTCAAGGAACGTAACATTCACTGCTCTAATGACGCCTGTGGGCAAATACACACACACACACATACACACTCACACACACATTTTTAAAATCTGACCTCCCCGCAGAGTGGCCACGCGATATTTTTTATAGGATACTGAATTTTGCATAAGGTTCTTCCCAATTTCTTTCACATTTATACATAGTAAACAGTTATAGACATGTTTTAACTGATATCAGTAAGCCTGGCAAGAAGCCAGAGCAAACCACACATCATGCAGTTAGTCATTCTCAACATCCAGACTCCATAGTTCCTCAGAGCTCCATCCAAGAGAAAACCTGATCTTCCCCCCTTTAAGTTTCATAAGTAAATGCTCGGGTTGAGAGCCTTCTACTGAGACTATACCACCTACACGGTAAAGCCTGGCAAGCTACCGTGTTTTATTTACTTTTTATGCCAAAGACTAGTAACTATTATGGACCTCAGTTCCATGACCTGAAGAATGGTTTTGGGCTCCTCCTGTCCCTGTAGCAAGTAGATGCCCTTGGGTTGCACTTGCTTGTGACAGGACTAATGGAGATGTTACTAGTGCCCACTCGAGCAAATCGATGAACAATGGGAAGACAGTGATTCAGTGATACAGTGATCTCAAAATATACTTTGTTATTTTATTTTTTGGGGGGACTTTAGGCACTTGCCTGCATCGCCCTTGGGAAGCCTGCAGCTGTCTCCCAGGAGGGCGCTCCCTAGACACATGGCTCCATTCTCCAGTGTTTCTACCCGTGACTTCCCACCAACGCCTGAGCAGGCTACTGTGTGACTGAGGGGCACAAGCCTCGGCTTCCTCACTTTCTCATTCTTCCTCCCTCCCTGGACCTGCTCTCCAGTGCCCACGGGCTGCAGGGCATAGGGCAGTGTGGGCTGGACAGGAGGCCAGAGCGCAGAGCCAAAGGAACAGCTATGGGCTTGTTGGAGACCTCTGAAGTGCTTGTGTTTGCAGAGGCTCAATTCTCCCCCCTCCAGGGAAAGCTCCCCACCCCCATTGTTATTGGGCTACACTCAGTGATGCTCAGGGGTTACTCCTGGCTCTGCACTCAGGAATTACTCCTGGTGGTGCTCAAGGATGGCGGGATTGAACCTGGGTCAGCTGCTTGCAAGGCAAATGGCCTCCCCCCTCTGCTCTATTGCTCCAGCCCCAGCCCCCCCTTTTTTTTTCTTTTTTGGGTCACACCCGGCAATGTTCAGGAGTTCCTCCTGGCTCTGCACTCAGGAATTACTCCTGGCGGTGCTTGGGGGACCATATGGGATGCCAGGGATCAAAGCCAGGCAGGCATGGGCCGCCACGTGCAAGGCCCTACCCGCTGGCTATCACTCCGGGCCCCTCAGCTCCTTTCTCTTAAATTCTCCTTGGTCCCCACTCCAACCCTGCCTCTCTCCTCAGTTCCAGAGAATGGCCACTGAGGGGCTCTGCCGAAATGCCCATGAATATGTAGACATTATCCTGCTGCCTCAGGAGCTCTTCCGAATGCCCATGAATATATAAATTTTATCCTGCTGCCTTTTGAGGCTGGCTCCCAGCCCTGGCTCCCTCGGCCTCACTCGGGGACACCTGGGCTCACCTGGTTGGGCCCTGTGTGCGTGCATTCTGCGTCCTGGTGGCAGCCGCCATTGTTCTCCAGACATGGGTTGATCTCTTTAAAACAAAACACCGAGGCCTGGTATGAAAGCTGAACCCTGTTTTCGAGTAAAGACATCTTGAAGGAGCAGCTGGGACAGCTAACAGAGCGGTCGAGCCAGCAGTCGGGGAGGTCCAGGGACTGGAGATATGGTACGGGGTTAAGGCGCTTGAAGGCGCTTGTCCTGCACATGGCGACCCCAACCACAGATGACACTCAACCCCCAACTACATATGACACTCAACTCCCAACTACACATAACACTCTACCCCCAACCACACATGACAACTCAATCCTCACGGTGCTGGGGGAAGCGGTCCACAAAGGACATAAAATCAGAATGCGAATAGCAGCTAAAATAGTATGTCTTAATAAACTCACTGACATTCATGAATGTGCCAAGGCGCCACGAGGGCTAGCCTTAATTTAAGAAACGTGTTAAGTATTTAGGATAAAAAACCCACACAAACATGCTTTCATATATCTTCTTCGAAGATATCCTTTTAACAGGCTAGAGGATAGTGCAAAAAACAACCAATGTTTGAGAAATCAGTGACCATCATAAAGGTTTTAGTTTTGGCTGGTTTTGGGCCACACCCAGCATGCTCAGGGGGTTACCTCCTAGCTCTGCACTTATGAATTACTCCTGGTGGTACTCAGGACCATATAAGATGCTTGGGATCAACCTGGGTCAGTTGTGTGCGAGGACGCACCCTTCCCACTGTGCTATGTCTCTGGCCTCATCATAAAGTTGAACTGGAAAAATGTCCCAGTTTCTCCTTCCAATGTGAGTCTTGGACCTCCCGTACCATAAGGCTTCTGACATTTCCATGACCTCACTCTTCCCTGCCCAGGCAAAATGAAGGACCATCCCTGCCCCATCCCAGGACTGGGGAGCAGGGCCCAGTGCTCTACTCTTCACATCCGGCCCATGGGGGAGAGATGGACTCACCCAGGCACACGATGCCGTCCCCAGTGTAGCCCGCCTTGCACACACACCCGGCTTCCTGGCGTGGTTCTCTTACAGTCAGCCTTGGCAGAGCAGCCGCCGTTTCTGCTCTCACAAGCGTTGATGACTGGAGAAGAGAGACAGAGCAGGGGAGGGGCGACTGAGACAAGCTCACTCGAGTCTGTAAAATGGGGCACAGAGCTAACTATGGGGAAGCAACAGAACGGAAGGCACCAGATGTGTTCACTGGGGAATTTGACCAGACATTTGAATAAATGCAAATGTGCTTGAAGACTTCCAAATGAATTTTATGAGGCTAATATCACCCTTAGACCAAAGCATCATAATAAAATTATTACTACAGAACAATATCCTTTATGACTCCTTGAGGATCCACAAAAATCCTCAAGTACTTGCCAAGTCAAATTCAGCAATGTATGAAAAGGATCATACACTATAACCACATGGGGTTTACACAGAAACACCAGCCAGCTTAATATCACCAAACTGATGAATATAATCCAGTAGATCAATAGAATGAAAGACAAAACTGATATGATCATCTCAACAGAGAGAACAAAAGCATTTAAGAAAAGTCAGCATGGCTTAAAAACTTTTTTTATACTACCCAGAGATATGCATTACAAAGCTGTTCATGATTGGGTCTCATGGTGTTCCAGCACCCACCCTTCTCTTCCACCACTCTTCCCAACAATATCCCCAGATTATTCTTCTCCCTGTCCCTCTCCCTGGCCCTCTCCCTGGCCCTCTCCCTCTCCCTGTCCCTCCCCTCCCCCTTCCATCCCTCACTCTCTCCCTATCCGTCTCCCTCTCCCTCCTCCTCCTCTTTCTCCTTCTCCTTCTTCTCCTTCTCCTCCTCCTTCTGCTTCTTCTACTGCTTCTGCTTTTGCTTTTCTGCTTCTCCTCCTTCTCCTTCTTCTCCTTTTTTCTTCTCTCTTTTCTTTTTCTTCTCCTTTTATTTCTCCTTCTCCTCCTTCTCCTTCTCCTTCTTCTTCTCCTTCTCCTTCTCCTTCTCCTCCTCCTCCTCCTTCTCCTCCTCCTCCTCCTCCTCCTCCTCCCCTCCTCCTCCTCCTCCTCCTCCTCCTTCTTCTTCTTCTGTCAGCATGTTTAATGATAAAAACACTCAACTGACTAGGAATAGAAGAGACCCTCCATATCTATGATCTAATATGTATATACTACTCCATGCATATTCTTTGTTCTAATATATATCTATTCTATGTTCTAATATATACATACATATATGTGGAATTCTACTACATGTATATGTATAGACATTCTATTTTATATGGAATAGAATTCCGTATGTTGCATATACGGAATGCAAAAAGCCGTCAAGCTACTCACATGCAAATTCTCTAAGGATTGCAAGTCTGAGTCTGACAGGGGCCCTGTGTCAGGACAGTTAAGAGACCCAGGCCATGGGAAGGTGGGAGAAAGAGCCAGAACTCAAGCCCTTTCTTGTCCCATTCAAGAAGAAAGGGACAGGCCCAGCTCACACCCTTGAGGTAAAGCAAATCAAGCAAATTGTTGTTTCTTAAAGCTCTCCAGGTGGCTTCAATGGTGGCCAAGGCTGTGACTTGGGAAAGAAAATGGGGTTATTGCCTTGCGCACTCCCCAACCCAAACATGCCCTGTGTGAAGGGTCCTACCTGCGAGTGAGCACCACCAGCTACTGGGGAACCCCACGCTTGTGTCTGCCCGTTCAGGCTGAGGCCCCTGATGCTGTGCCCCTTCCCCTTAGTCAATCCCTCCTCCACTTGCCTTCGCAGACTGTGCCATTCCGCGGAACCCAACTGCACACTGGCACCATAGCTTGCCGTCTGGACCAAGGAGGCAGCTGCACGGAGGAGAAGCACAAATGCTGTCAGCAGAAAGGCACCGACCAGCACCCCGACCTGCCTACTCTCACCCCTTCCTTCTGGAAGCCAGCTTCGGCACCCAGGAGGCACTAGGGGTCCTGCCCCAGGCCCTGGGAGAGTGTCCCAGCAAGATCCAGCCAGGGCCACTAAAATGGCATCATTTTCAGGCAGATAGGAGTGTGCGTATGCGTGTGACCCTGGGGCCAAGGGGACTCTTCCTCTGCAGAGCTAGTGCTCCAGCTGCACTTCCGTAACTTACACAACTATGTCACTAGTAAATAGAGGTGGTTCCGTGCTCATTTGCAACGGAAGAAATCGAGTTTAGGTAGAGTTCTCTAACTCCAGGATACTAAAAGAGTCCAAACCACCGAAGGGGGACATTGCTAGCTTTTTTTTTTTTCTTTTTTGGGTCACACCCAGCGATGCTCAGGGGGTTACTCCTGGCTCTGCACTGAGGAATTAGTCCTGGCAGTGCTCAGGGGACCATATGGGATTCCGGGGATCGAACCCAGGCCGGCACAGGCTGGCAGCGTGCAAGGCAAACACCCTACCGGCTGGGCTATCGCTCCGGCTAGCTTTGGGTGCAATCATGGCGGGGCTTTGTGTGTTGGCTAAAAAGGGCAGATTTTGCCAGAGTGGTTAAGGCACTTGCCTTGCATGCAGCCAACATACATCTGATCCCTGGCATCCCATACAGTCCCCAGCACCGCCGAGAGAGATCCCTGAGTGCAGAGCCAGGAGTAACCCCTGAGCATGGCCAGGTGTGGCTCCCCAAACCAAAACTAATACAAAACAAAAAAAAAAAGGCAGATTTTTTGGGGGTGTTGGGTGGGGGCTGAGTGACTTCTTTGAAGGGGAAATAGATCAATTAAATGTTGGAAGCTTTTGCTTAGCGGTATTAAATAATACTTGACTTGAGGCTGGACAATTAGTGCAATTGACCAAGATTGGTTTGATAGCTGGCCTCACCCAGCCTGGGCTCTTTATTCCGGAACCCAGGAGGCTCCTCTGGGGGTGGGGTGTGGAGTATGAAATGAGGTTCAGCTATGAGTCAGGACTCAGGCTGGGTGACAGGCAGGGTCTTGGGATGCTCTCTGCCTCAGCAAATTCCTGTGACTTAAACTAGGAGAAACAAATTTGAATTGGAAGCAACAAATTATTGCCAGCATGTGCCAGGTCACTCCCTTGGCAGCTGGTTTCAGCACCAGATCCGGCAAGTCGAGGGTGGCCTCTTTTAGGGGTGTTGTGATTTTTTGCACTCAAATTTACCCCAAATCCTCTAGAGGGTTTCAGGAAACCATAAACCAAGGAGAGACTCTGGTGTGTGTGTGTGTGTGTGTGTGTGTGTGTGTGTTGTGTCTGTGTGTGTGTATGTGTACCCACTGTGCCTTCTCCCAAAGTGGACCTACTTGGCACTGGTGTGGCATGATCCATTACACCTGTCCTCCGAGATCTCTGAAAAAGAAAAACCAAACAGTGTCACGGGCATCCTCTCACTTCTCTGCCCTTGAGGACTTGCTGGGGGCAGCTGGTGGGAGGACATGAAGGGCTCTGCAGAAAAGACACACATCTGGGAGGTTCAATAATGCCACGTCCACACCCTCGTCACTTCACACTGGATGTCAGGAAGCTCAGAGGCCGAGCTGAAGGCGACATGAACTGCTGGAGAGAGCCAGGCCCTGGAGACAGGGAGCAGGGAGCACACCACGATGTTGCTGGCGAGGATCTGGGCTTAGGGGCAAGTGTCTCCCTGGAAGTTGATTTTCTATTTTATTTCTTTTTTCTATTATTTTCTATTTTATTTCTATAGGTTCCTTTCCAGGTTTCCTGACTTCATCATGGAGTGTTAATATTAAGTTTGGTTGTCTTGCATATAATTAATTGCATATAATTATAGACCTCATTCTCATGACCTGATGGAAGAATGGTTTGAGGCTCTTTATGTTTCTGGAGCATGCAGATGCCCTTGGGCTCTACTAGCATGAGACAGGACATATGGAGATGTTACTGGTGCCCGCTTCAACAAATCGATGATGAACGGGAAGACAGTGATACAGTGATACAGTGTCTTGCATGCACAGAAATAACCCAGTACCTGGCACACAGCAGCTACTCCTATCTGATGTTTGAAATTATTCTGGAGTTTTCTAGAACAGCATAGGTTCTTGCTTGTGGATTCCCAGCTAGTAGATGTATCCAGGGAGGGAAGGTTCCAGAAAGGTAGTAGGAGTGAAAGCAGTTGTTGGGGCAGACAGATGCTCAGAGCTTCTCCCACATGCACTTCTGGCCCTAACCCACACTTGGTAGCAAAAAGGTGTTTTATGTCATAGGTAACATTTTCAGACTCCAGTGGGCTGGAGAAAATGCATTGTAATGTACCTTTTTTAATTTTTCCTTTTGGTCCATACTGGGCAAAACTCAGTGGCTACTACTGGCTCTGCACTCAGGAATTACAGATATATATATATATATATATATATATATATATATATGTATGTGTGTATGTAAATATATACATATAGAATATTTGTATATGTATATATAATTAATATGTCACTGTCACTTGCCTTCCCATTGTTCATTGATTTGCTTGAGCAGGCACCAGTAAAGTCTCCATTCATTGGGAATGAGGTCCATTATTGTTACTGTTTTTGGCATATTGAATACACCACGGATAGCTTGCCAGGCTCTCCTGTGGCTCTGGGTTCATCCCAGGGGGCCCAGTCTTTTGCTATGTCAGACCATCAACCATCCACCATTCAGGGCCCACAGGGCAGAATCCTGGGGTGCAGACAAGGTTATCTCTTGTCTGCCACCTGCTGAACAGCAGGGCACCGGAGCCACACCTGCAACAGCTCGAGGGGCAGACATTCCCTGTATCTTTGCTTTAACGTCCTATGTAACTCTCTCTGTGTGTATATGTGTGTGTCTATGTGTCCATATATATAATATTTGCTCATTTTTTTTCTCCTAGAAACTTTTGCTGCAATTAGGGATGACTTATATTGCCAGAGGGAGAAGTCAGGGCGCCATTTCTAGTTTAGCAAGAACCAAACAGTGGCTGCTGAGTAGGGAGGCTGAGAACAAGCCTTACAGCCAGGCAGAGGAGGGCAGGGGATGGTCTCTTACTTTTGTTACAGTTGACTCCACGCCAGCCCACGTCGCACTTGCAGGAACCATCCCCGAGGGTCCCTGGCTGCATCTCCCATGGACGCAGGAACACACTGTGTGGAAATCAGGCGACCAGTGTCAGACTCCCTACTGAACCCCTGTGCCTCCTCATTCATCCTCTCCACAGAGGCTCCCGACACTGTCCTGGTCCTCCAAGCTCGTTTCCTGGTGGCCAGATGCATGAGAAGGCGGGGGCACAGGGCAGGGTTTATGCAGGCTACCAGCTGCACTTTGACATGGGCCACGGCTTTAGATTGTGCAGCTTTGCTGGCTAGTGACTGGAGCAGCTGAGTGTCCCACAGAAGGTCATCTGGGGTTGTAGGGCTGCACGGGACCCTTTGCCCTTTGGAGGAGTGGATCCATGTTTGATCCCCAAGAGTAGACTTAAGAAGAAGCACATTTGATACGGGATGTGTAGGAACCTGGAGAAGAGGCACCGCCTCTTCCCACAACCTGGAGACGCTGATTGCTCTTTGAAAACAGTATAAAAGCTGTGCCTCCCCCTTAAAAAAATCCATCCTTAGGGGCTGGCGGAGACTCTGAAAGTCACCAATCTTAGAACTGGAGTCTCTTGTGCAGATAAAAGCAGATCATTCTTCCTCAGAGTATGGAGTTCTGGGTATGTTCAGTCACGACTTTAGTATGTAGCCTACAAATACTGATTCAGAGACGTCTCGGGTTGGATCTAGCTTGGACTAGCTGATGAGAAAACAGCAATGAAAACCAGGTCAAATGTGTGGTTTTCAGTCCAGGGTAGAAATGAAAAATTCATTTGTGTTCTCATTCTAGATTAGATGAGATTCTAGGATAAGAAAATGAGTCCACGGCCCGGCACAGACATTGCTCCGGGCACAAGAGACCGTGGCTAGCCTGGCTCAAGCAGAGGCCGCAGCCTGAGAAAACATGTGGGAGAGAGGCAGCAGGTGGATCTTCACATAAAAGACAGCTGGGGTTCAAGCGAGGCTTTGGGCTTTTGGGTGGCGCCAGGCAAATGCTTGGATCTCACTTTGCCCCTTGCTGTGCACCTGTGGGGCATGGGGAGAGGGGAGCGTCCAAACTCAGTCCTCCTAGCCTTGTCTGTGAAATGGGTACAATGCACAAGGACATCAGGCTCCTGGGTGGGCCAAATGAGAGCCACAGATCTGAGACTCATGGGAATTGAGATCCACAGAATTGAGAGCCACAGAACTAAGATCCATAGAACTGAAATCCATTGAAGTGAGATCCACGGGAGCTGAGGCTGTGCCAGTAGGCAGCAGGGCAGACAGGAAATGAAGCTGGGCTGGAAAATGCTGGTGGATGGGGTGGGGGCTGGTGGAGGGTCAGGCTCAGGACTGAGAATGTTTAGAAACACGGACTTGGACACAGCAGTGTGTGTGTGTGTGTGTGTGTGTGTGTGTGTGTGTTTATGTGTGTGTGGGATCCTTATCATTCTTGGAATTTATATTCCTATTCTTTCCCTTTTGTTTTGTTTTGGGACCACACCTGGCAGCTCAGGGGTTACTTCTGGCTATGTGCTCAGGGCTCACTCCTGGGTGGGGCTCGGGAGACCATGCAGGATGCCAAAGATTGAACCCAAGTGAACTGAGTGTAAGGCAAGTGCCCTTCCTACTGTACTATCTCTCCGGCCTCTATATTCTAACTCCTATCCGGTGGAGCCTTCTTTCGGTTCTGTTGCTTTGGGGAGCCCTGCTCCTGGCTGGCAGGGGTGAAAGAGGTGCCCACCTTGGTCGCAGTGGACGCCCGTACTTGCCCTCGGAGCACATCTCACAGGCGGTGCCATTGAAGCCTTCTCCGCATACACACGTGCCCGTACCGTTGGCGCCATCCAGGCAGATGCCGTTCCCATAGCAAACGTTCCGGTGTTCCCTGGGCAGGCCTGGCACTGGGAGCCGAAGAAGCCGGCGCAGCACTCTTTGGTCTAGAAGCAAGAGCAGGGTTTCCCCTGGCATGGCGGCTGGCTCGCCTGCACCTCTGTTCAGCCTGGCTGTGGGGGGATAGGTCTGAACTAGGGGGATGGGTGTCTGGGGATTTGACTCCACCTGTAAGGGGAGATGGGGGCTGGGAGAGCCCCCTGAGAACTGGGTGGTTCCTGAACACTGGCTCCAGAGCTGCCTGCTACAGGATGGGGGCAGTGCCCAGGAGGGTGGAAGGGGCTGAAAGCAAGCAAGGAGAGCCGGCAGGAAGAATGCAAGAGAAGTCAGGAGCAGGGCAGCAGGGGTTGCCGAGAGGGTCTCTCCAGCCCAAACCCGGCCCGGGCCCATGGTGTTGTACTGCTCCTTCTTCTGGGGCTGAGGTGGCGGCCAGTACAGGAGAGGCCTGTGCATCTAGAAACAATCTCTCAACATTCGGCCACAGCTTCCTGGTCTGTGTCCGCCTTCATTCTTAGGAAACTTAAATCCTAAAGTCTGCTACTCTCCCTGGCTCTGCTCTTTAAGGCAGAGGAATGCCAGCTGAAGTCCTAGCTCTCACCACGATTGTGAATGACAGGGAGGAGGAACTGGAGGAGGAGGAAGAGGAGGAAGTGGAGGGAGGAGGGATGGGGGAGGAGAAAGAAGAGTAGGAGGAGGAAGAGGAGAAAACAATCCAATTTTGTTCCTAGAGGAAGAGAGAAGGAGGAGAGGGGGGAGGGAGGAGGAGGAGAGGGAGGAAGAAGTGGAGGAGGAAAAGGAGAAAGAGGACGAGGATGTGGAGGAGGATGAGGAGGAAAAGGAGGAGAGTGAGAAGGAGGAAGAAGAGGAAGAGGAGGAGGAGGGGAGGAGGAGGGAGAGGAGGAAAAGGAGGAGGGAGAGGAGGAGAGAGGAGAAGTAGTTGGAGGAGGGAAAGGAGGAGAAGAAGTAGGTGGAGGAGGAGGGAAAGGAGGAGGGAGAGGAGGAGAAGTAGGTGGAGGAGAAGGGAGAGGGAGGAGGGAGAGGAGGAGAGGAGGAGGGAGGAGGAGGAGGAGGGGAGGAGGAGGAGAAGCAGGTGGAGGAGGGGAGAGGAGGAGGGGAGGGAAAAGAGGAGAGGGAGGAGGAGAAAGTAAACTGCAATGCATTAGAAGTGTCTTCCTAGGACTCAAGCTCCCAGGGTCTCTGCTGCTGCTGGAGACTCACGATGATGGTTTTTCACACAGCGGGGCTGGCACCCGATGAACAGCGACCGCTTGCCGTTGAAATACATGGTGGAGATGCACTTCCGCATCTCTCCGCCCTGTGGAATAGGCAGGACCACACGGTTTAGCAGTTGGGGAAAGGTTTCTGACCACAGCAAGGACGCAGGGAGGAGGGGCTGCCTCTTAGGCTGGGAAGTGCTGGGAAGGAGCGGGCTGGCTTCTCAAGGTCGGCTTAAAGGGGATAAAATCACACAAATTCCGTGCTCTCTGCCAGGACTCCAAGTGGCCAACCCACATATTTGTCCCTTTAGGCTGGACTCTGGAAAAGAGCTTATCTCTAGAGCCTAGCTCAAGTTAGGAAGCGCTGCAGATACCTTGGGTAAATTTTTTTTCCCAGGGGCTGGAGCAAAAGCAGACGGGTTAAGGCACCTGCCTCGATCGAATGTGCTGGCCTTGGGTCAATCCCCAGCACCACATTTGGTCTCCTGAGCATCGCCAGGAGGGATCCCTGAGCACAGAGTTGGGAGCAGTCCCTGAGCCATTGGGAATAGCCTCAATGATCTCACACCCCAGAATATATTTTCCCAGCACTATACATGAACTTGAGCCTTTGTTTCTATTTATTCATTGATTTATATTGTGCCTTGGTGGGAGAAAGTAATAAGCTCGTTTGTAAAGACCTAGAATATGAAATTAAGTATAAGAGACTGGGGGGATTGATTCTGTCACTGCATATATTATTATTATTATTATTATTATTATTATTATTATTATTATTGGCTGCCATCTTCCACATCCGGACTTCCCTCTCGTCACAACACCACCCAGCAGACCAGACTATCACAGCCCGATCATCGTCACCCACCCTGCAGCAGTTTTTTTTCAATCCGGCCCAGGTATGCTGAACCAGAGACTCTCAGACATGGGGCAGAGCTGCTACTTGCTCTCCCTGTGCCCAGTTGCTCATGAGGGTGCCCGGGAGGCATGGCGGGTTCTAGCCCTGGCCTTCCACCCCAGCAGAGCCTCACAACAAACCAGGCGCCCCCCCCCCCCCCCACTGACTCCATGGGGCCGCCATCTTCCACATCCGGACTTCCCTCTCGTCACAACTCCACCCAGCAGACCAGACAATCACATCCCGGCTCTGCCGCCGGGTTCATCCATAATTGCTATATTTAGAGGTGACTACAAGAGTATGCCACCGCACGGCAAGCCTGGCAAGCTGCTTGTGTTGTATTTGATATGCTAAATACCAGTAACATTTATATTAGGTCATTCCCATGACCTAATATAAATGTTACTGACATGAGACAGGACATATGGAGGAGATATTACTCCTCCAAGATCGGCTATGTGAAATAGCCCGGTTTCTGCTCTAACTGTACCCAATGGATTCTGATGTTCTTGCGAACTATCCTTAATATCTCTGTCAACCTAAACAATAATTCACGTAGTGGGAACATAGGCAGGGGAGTGATACTAAATTGAATAAATGGCCAGTCTGGGAGCCCACTGATGGCTGACTAGGTGATGCTAAGGCTCGGACAGTCCTCTTGTGTTGGTCTCATTCTCTTCAATGGACCCCAGCTGGTTCGAGGTGGAAGGAGAGGTGGAAGTTGCCAATCCACTTGGCTGTGCAGACCATCTTGGAAGTGGCCTCTAAAAATATGCAAGGTCATTTGTGAAGTCACTTCTGCAGCATCAACTATGAAGCGGAAGCAGGTAAAGCTTATCCAGGCCGGATAAGGGTTGGGATACGGACTTGGTCTTCTTGGCTAAAGTCTCTTGTTCTTGCTCTCTAGTGGCTACTGAGATATTCACTGTATCACTGTCTTCCCGTTCATCATCGATTTGCTTGAGCGGGCCCAAGTAACATCTCCATATGTCCTGTCTCATGCAAGTAGAGCCCAAGGGCACCTGCTTGCTCCAGGAACATAAAGAGCCTCAAACCATTCCATCAGGTCATGGGAATGAGGTCTATTATTGTTACTGGTATTTGGCATATCAAATACAACACGGGTAGCTTGCCAGGCTCTGCCGTGCGGGTAGCATACTCCTGTAGTCATCTCTAAATCCAGTATTTATTGATGAACTGTGCAGCCACTTGCGGCCTCTTGAGCCGGCCTGTGACAGGCTGGTCTGCTGCGTGGAGTTCTGACGAGGGGAAGTCCGGATGTGGAAAATGGAGGCCCTCATGGAGTGGGGTCATCTGGCTTGTTGCGAGGCTCTGTTGGAGTGGCAGGCCAGGGCTAGACCCCGCCATCCCTCCTGGGCACCTTGTGAGCGGCTGGGCACAGGGAGAGCCGGAAACAGCTCTACCCCATGTCTGTGAGTCTCTCACACGTACATAAACACAACATACATTTCTCGGCTAGCTGATAGTAGAAAGTTCTATCTCTCTATGATTCACTAAGTCATTTGATGGCTCTAGAAACAATTTTTCTGTGGATTTTTTGGGGGTGTCACACCTGGCGATGCTCAGGTGTTGTGGAGCTGCTGAAGTCCCCAATAGTATCAGGACAGAAGTTCTCTTCTACCTCTGAGGCTTCCGGTGAATGGATAAAAACTCATGAATCCAGCGCAATTCCAAAAAAGATTTTTTTTTTTTTTGCTTTTTTGGGTCCACACCGGCAATGCTCAGGGGTTACTCCTGGCTCTGCACTCAGGAATTACTCCTGGCGGTGCTCGGGGGACCATATGGGATGCCGGGGATCGAACCCGGGCCGGCATGAGCCGGCCGCGTGCAAGGCAAACGCCTTACCCGCTGGGCTATCGCTCCGCCCCCAAAAAGATTTTTAATAGTACAAAAGCTCTACCATCGCAATCCAATACAATGAAAGAACTCTAGCTTTGGTCAGAACTTAGACCATACAAGAGAGCCCAAGTCTCCAACCAAAGCGAGAGGATCTCACCCAAGAGGAGTCCTACCCAAAAGAAGGGGAAAGGAAAAGGGCACTGAGATATTAAAGAGGCGGAAAGCGGAAAGCCCTTCTTTTGTTGTGTGTTGATTGGTATGAACCCCGATTTCTTTTCTTTTTTTTTGGAGAAGGCATATCTGGCAATTCTTGGAGGCTATTTCTGCTTGGTGCTCAGGGGTTTGTTCTCAATAGTTGCTCAGAGGACAATATGGTGCCGAGGACTAAACCTGAGCCTTCCTCATGCAAAGCATACACTCAGCCCATTGAGCTATATCTCCAGCTCCCCATAGCTAACTGGTGTATTTGGAAGTGCTAGGGGTCATTCCTGGTGGTGCTTAATGGGACCATGTGGTACTGGGGATTGAACTCTGAACTCTGGTATGTACGTCTGCACTCAGCCACTTGAACTGTCTCTCACCTATCCAATTACATATAGATTTTATTAATGAAATTGTATTTTGTCTTTTAAGAGACTTACAGACATGGGGCAGAGCTGCTACTTGCTCTCCCTGTGCCCAGCCACTCATGAGGCACCAGGGAGGGATGGTGGTTTCTAGCCCTGGCCTGCCACCCCAGCAGAGCTGCACAAAAAGTCAGATGACCCCCCCCACTCCATCGGACCGCCATTTTCCACATCCAGACTTCCCTCTCGTCAGAACTCCACCCAGCAACAGCCTATCACAGCCCGTCTCACGCTGCAGCTTGCAGCCGCTTTCATCTATAAATCCTATATTTAGAGGTGACTAAAAGGGTATGCCACCCGCATGGCAAGCTGCCAGTGTTTTATTTGATATGCCAAATACCAGTAACAATTATATTAGTTCATTCCCATGACCTAATATAATGGTTTTAAGCTCTTTATGTTCCTGGAGTGAGCAGATTCCCTTGGGCTCTACTAGCATGAGACAGGACATATGGAGATATTACTGGTGCCCGCTCTAGCAAATAGATGATCAATGGGAGGATAGTGATTTTATCTTTTAAAACATAGGAGTTAAGACTTTGTAAAGATCTACAAACTATAGGGAGATAAAATGATAAAAACAAGGGAAGGAATGAGAGCCGTGAAATTGAAATAGTATAAAAATTCTTTGCTAATTTGGATCTTTGGGATCTAGGAACCATTTTATCAAAACAAATGAAATACTTACAAGTGGTTTTGCTCCCAGAGGGCAGATGGACTTTTCATGACACCTCCCCGCACTTTCCCTGGGCAAAACAGAGAGGTAAAGAGATCATTTCAGGGCCGTCAGTGTAAAGGAAGGTGGCATATTTCCATCAGTTTCTCAACTGACGCTTATTTGTGCTTCTGGTCCTAGGCATTTGGGCTTTGCTTTCCTCCACAGTTCTTCTGTAGCTAACACTCTTTTATGGAGGGCCAAGCCCAAGGCCTCACACACGGCAGGAGCGTGCTCTACTGCTAGGGCTCAGTCCCTAACCCTCACTCGTGGGGGCTTATCTGACTTAACCCTCTTCTCCTTATCTACAATCCTCCCTTACTGAACCTCTTTTAGAGAATTGGGTCCGATTCAGAGACGAAGATGGTGCAGCTCTGGGAGAATGTCTGAGGGGTCAGGGTGGAGAGAACCTGTAAACACACTATTTCCAGAAAGGACAGAAAACTTAAGGGACCGGCTCTAAGGCAGGAGGAAGGAAACCCATGCCCTGAGTTCTGGAACCTGCTGGACAACATGGGGGTCACTCAGGGCCTGACTCTAGCCAGACTGACCGGATGAGTGCCTGCCACACCTCCGGAGAGCTCACAGACTGGGTGTGCTCCCTGGCCTCTCTACGGCTCACTTCCCTGATCCGTGCCATGGGGCAGTACGGGTGATGCTGATGTGGTTAGCACAGCGTCCCATAAATAATAGCGATTGTTTAGGGGGCCTTATCCAGCAGTGCTCAGGGCTCACTCCCGCCCTCTGTGCTCACAGATCACTCCTGGAAGGGGTCAGGGGACCATACACAGTGCTGGGGATTGAACTTGCGATGGCTGCACATAAGGCAAGGGCCCTACTACCTGTCCTATGTCTCTCCAGCCTAAAGTATTAGCTATTGTTTCCATTACTGAATGATCCCAGGAAGTGGAAAGTCATCTTCACTGTATCCTGTCTGGCACTGAAATCATTTATTTCCATATATCTAATTTTGTGTGTGTTGTGCTGGCGAAGGAAGCCAGGTCCTCCTGTCTGCAAGACTGTGCTGCACTGCTCAGCCACATGCCGGCCAGGCTTCCAGAAGCTCCCTTGCAGTAGAACGACACATGCCATAGATGCCCCAGACTCCACCCCTGTGCCAGGATCGGGCATGGCACAACCTCCCATTGCAGGAGACGAGGGGCTTGCTTCCGACGGCGGAACCATAACCCTCCACAACCTTCTCCAGGCACGAGACTAGGCTTATTTCCTCCTTAGCTCTGTAGAGCCACGGCCACGTGTCCTCTTCACATTCAGATGCTCACTCCAAGTTTTTCAAAATAATATTTTGATACCCATTTAGATAAATGATGAGGATCCATACACTTAAAATTGTCTTTTTAAAAATAACTTTTAAGTGGTCTCTTTGGCCTTGGCTAGAACTTACTCGTACAACAGTCGTCTCGTTATTATCACATCTATTCTTCTGAATTTCCAGGACTTTGGTCAAGCCGTGGATCACTCCCTTGTCAGTGGCTACATTGGTGTAGTTGATCGGAGCCTCATTGACGTAGAGCTGTGGGCAAGAAGCTTAATGTGAGTTTCAGCTGTCCAGCTGTTAAGAGGAAGGGAAGGTGTCTCTCTGAAACCATTCAGTTCTCCCAGTGTCCACGGCAAGGGAGCACTTTCCAGACATGGGAGGGCGGACGGTGGCTCCCTACACAGGGCACCATGTGACCTTGACCTGTGACCTTAGCCAGAAGGCTTTATCTTCTGACTCTCAATGTCCGTTCTAATTAATTAATTAAATTAAAATTTTTTTCCTTCTGAGTCATTTCACATAATCCCCTCAAGCTCCTCCCAGTTTGCTTAATAGCCCCCCAAATCTTTTGTATAGCTTCCTTCCTTCCTTCCTTCCTTCCTTCCTTCCTTCCTTCCTTCCTTCCTTCCTTCCTTCCTTCCTTCCTTCCTTCCTTCCTTCCTTCCTTCCTTCCTTCCTTCCTTCCTTCTTTCCTTCCTTCCTTCCTTCCTTCCCTCCTCCCTCCTCCCTCCCTCCCTTCCCTCCCTCCCTCCCTCCCTCTCTCTCTCTCTCTCTCTCTCTCTCTGCACATTGTGGTTTGCAGTACAGACACTGGAGGGTTATTATGTATATCCCTTTACCTATTTTCAACACTCAGTTTTAGTTTCACTAAAATAGCTGGAAGTTATCATTTCCAATGATTATTGTTGGCAAACTGGTCCATTCTCTATCTTACCTACCCTCTGTACCCACACACTTGTGGTAGATTCCAACCACCTCAATGTTCTTTTTTGAAGAAAGGAAGAGACTGTTCTAGAGGCTGTCTAGAACATCGGTCAGCCTCTCTTTGGCTTTGGTTAGAACTTACTCGTGCCCCTCTAATTAGTTCACGTTTGTTTGAGAGATTCAGGATCATGGTCTTAGATCCCTTTGGCAAAGTAGCTCATTGGACATGCTCAGCTGGGCTGTAAACTTGTGACTATGGAGGTGTGAACGCTGCCAACACAGACCCTAGAGAACAGGGCTCATTGTCCTTCTTCAGGTCTCTACTGACCGGTTAATTAGAAAGTGACCTGTGGCACAGCCAAGGGATTCTAATACGTGATTGAGGAACTCGCACTGATGATAGGAAGCTAGTGACAGCGAGGGGATGGGAGCCAGTTGTTTGTCTTCCCTGGGCAAGCAGACAACCAGTGGGATTAATCCAATACAGAAGCCATGATGGCTGCTGGGTGCCAGGCTGCTCATTCCCAAGATATCGGGAGAAGGATCATACCTGGTCATTGTGAAGAAAGAAGCCAAGGCGGTAGGAGGAGCCCAGCATGGTCTCCCGGTGCATGCCGTTGTGGAGGTCATTCTTCAGAAGCTTCTCCTCCAAGACCACGTGATACTTGAGGACAGCTTCTTCCTGGGCAACACACAGAATGAGAGTCAACCTAGGGTTCTCAGCCTGTCACGACTTACCTGACTACCCCCAATGCCACAGGCAGACATTGGGGACTTACAGGAGCAATAGCTTGATGAGCTGGAAGTTCTGATTCAGGCACCAGGACACAAAGACATTAAGCACGGAGTGAAGCTAGTTTGGAGAATTGGCAAATTTCCACATAGGCTAGTCAAGAATTCATTCTGGGGCCCTGAACCCAGACTAAAGGGTTTTATTTTTTTTTTTTTAAATTTTTTATATACCACAGTGAACAACAATTACAAAGGTGATCATAATTGGTTCTTGGTAATACAGTAACCAGCACCCATCCCCCACCGTGCCCCATTTCCACCACCATGTACCCCCCCCTCCTGCCCCCCCCTGCGCTTAATAGCAGCCCAGTTTCCTCTCTTTCTCTCTCTTTCTCTCTGTCTCTGCATCTCTCTCTCTTTGGCTAGCCCTCAGGTATTTAGAGTTTATCACTTAGTCTCTTTGTGTATATTCAATGGTGAGTCTTAATCTGCCATTACCATTTCCCACATTTAGTAAAACACTGGTATCTATTTATGTCGTAATGAATGCAGTCAATCTATATCTGTCCTTTTCCTTCTGACTAATTTCCTCAGCTGATAGTCTCCTAAAAGGGTTTTAAAGATAATTTCTTTGGTGAGCACTGCTCTGAAGAGCCCCAGCCCAGCCAATCTGCCACCTCGGAGGAACTGAGAGGTTATCACAGAGTGTCTCAAAACCTTGAGCGAGAGTTCTGCAGAGAGGGTCTCCCCGGGAACTGAGGGAATACATGGACTCTCATGTCTGCACCAGAGGTGCTGGGCAGGCTGACCCATGGGCAGTAAGGAGGGCTGTTGTTGTGGCGATGGTTGGTTGGGATCAGAGAATTGGGGGGGGTCTGTGGGCCAGATGTGGGATGGAGTCTTAGAGTGGGTACCTGAGAGGACTCGTCCTGGCCGGCTCCTCAGAAGGACAGAGGAGCTTTCTGATGGGGACAAGGAGGAAGTAAGTGGACCCAGGAAGAGAGAGAGGATGAAGAGCCCAGCAGGGAGAGGGGCAGGGGAGACAGGCAGGCAGAAACAGACACAGAGTCAGACAGAAAGTGAATCAGAGAGAGAAGCAAAAGAGGAGAAAATGAGACAGACAGAAAGGGAAAGTGAGACAGAGCGGAGAAAATGAGAGAGACAGAAAGTGAGACAGAAAGAGAAAGTAGAACAGAGAAAATGAGAGAGAAAGAAGTGGAACAGAGAAAGTGAGAGAGAAAGAAGTGGAACAGAGAAAGTGAGAGAGAGAAGAAAATGAGAGAGATATAAAGTGAGACAGAAAGTGAGAGAAACAGAAAGCAAGGCAGAAAGTGAGAGGTAGAGACAGAAAAAGAAAGTGCAAAAGAGAGAGAGAGAGCTAGAGTGAGAGACCACATGAGAGCATTTTGTCAGACTTTCCCAGAGAGCGCCATGCTGTCTCCAGAGAGAGAACATTCTGGCCCCCATAACCCTCTTCTTTCCCACCACCCCTTTCTTCCCCTCAGTCTCTGATCTGAGTGCCCCGAACAGAACTCATGCAACCAGGGAAGGAAATAGAAACCTCACTGGAAGTAGAGCAGAAGGGCTCTGAGCCAGGACTCTCAGCTCAGTCACCTCACAGACTGGTAATGTTGGGGACTGGGCTACAGTTGTCTCTTTTGGGGGAACTCCCTGGTGAGCTCTGCTAGTGGGAAATGCAAGAGGCATACTATGAGGTCAGCTGGAGCAGAAGGGCTGAAGCGATGTCCTCTTCCTGTTTGCTTCCTGGTCTTACAAGACCAGCTGCACTTGGTCTCTGGCAGTGGCGGCTGAATCTGGGCAGTGGTCTTCACCTGAAGTCCAGCTTAACTATGCCCTTCTCACCCCAAGACACCAGCACCTGACTACGCTCTTCTGGAGGTTTGGGTGTGGAACCTCCTCTGCGCTCAGAGACACCAGCTGATGGCACCCCCCCTCTTCTGTGGTTTGGGGGTGGTGCTGTGGGACTCTGCCTCTACATTCCTCTGTTTTGTTGATCTAAACCTTGTCCCGTTGCCTCTTAGCCTGTAAAAGCCTGGATGTTTCCGGTAGTGGCTATCCCTACTGCTTCTCCTTTTGGATCTTTCAATTATTCTCATAGTTTTGTTTACTTTTGGGGCCACACCTGGCAGTGCTCGGGGATTACTCTGGTTTTGAGCTCAGGGATCACTCCTGGCAAGCATGGGGTCCATATGAGGTAGTAGGGGTGGAACTCAGGTTGGCTACGTGCATAGCAAACCCTCTCCCTGCTGTACTACTGCTCTGTCTCTCACAATTATCTTAATAGCTTCAAGCCCAATTAGCATTTCATCCTTGGATGTTCTCTCTGCTCAGTTCTGCCTCCCAGTGGGCCCTGATTGATTTAAGCACCAAATCTCCCTTCTGTGGGTTTCCCTGCCAGGTTGAAGGCCCCATATGAAACAGCAAGGGGGAGAAGATGTCATTTTGAAATGCAAGTCACAATGTTGATTATTACAAGGGGCTGGATGTTTCTTTCTTTGCTTAATTGAGGTTGAGTTTGCAACTTAAAATGTTGATAGCTCTTTGGGGAAGCAGAAAGAGTATGGGGTTGTCTGATCAATTGCTTGGAGTAGGCACAGAATATTCCCTGGGACTCAGATGCTGTCTGGAGAAGAATGATAATTGGGCCAATTGTGGTACTCTTTTTAGTACATAGATGAAGAATCTTTGTCTTGCAAGAAAGGGGAAATGGACCAGGAGTTTTGTGCCAGACATTGGCAGAACTGAAGCTTTTCGTTAGTACACAAAATCTGCTGGCAAATTTTGACAGTTCAATCTGAGAAGAGGAATCAGGAATATAGGGAGGGAGAGAGCAGAAGGAAGACAGAGCACTTCCATCCCTTAGACCCTCTTGTTGGCATCTGACTGTTGGCGTGGACCAGGTCAGGGAGGGAGAAAGGTGGCTGTGATCAGTCCCCAGCTCCTAGTAGCCTGATCCCTGTGTGCCTGAGCCCACTGAGTGCTTCTGGTGCTTGAATGAAACATGCAGGCTCTTGGCATGGTTGGACAGGGAGGGGATTGTGTATGAAGAGTTTCTGCATGATTTCCCAAAGCGTCTAGATACGAACAGAGAAGGTCCGATGAGAGAGTGAAAGACACATGATTGACTGAACAAATTATCTGAATTTCCAGAAAAGAATTTCCTTGTTTATGGCTCCCAGTACTTACTAGAGTTGCAGCCTTCTTCTCCCGGATGTAATTCTCAATGGCTTCATTGTTGGGTGCAAACACCGTGTAAAGTATCAGCTGCCTCAATGGCACTTGCTAGATTATATTGCTGTGATGGAAGGAGACATGGGGGTGTGAGGAATTTCCATTTGCGGGAACCCAAGCCTGGGGCATTAGGCTAAGAGCTTGGTACTTGCCACGATGTAGCCTCGGAAGATGGAGTAGTCAGGCATCTGCTCCAGTCTCGTGAGCAGGTTAGGTAAGGAGCCAGCCACACCTCTTTGGGGAACCAGAACCTGGGAAAGAGGACCCCCAGATGCTGTTAGCATGTGTTGGTGGGGTGTGATGCTCTCCAGTACATAGCTTCATGTCATGCCCAACAGGCAGCTCTGAGGCACATGCATCCATCAAAACAATGGCACACACGAGTAATCTGAATCTGTTCAAAACAATGGCACACACGGTGTCTGCATCCATGAAAACAATGGCACACATGAGCAGTCTGCATCCATGAAAACAATGGCACACACGAGCAGTCTGCATCCATGAAAACAATGGCACACACGAGTAGTCTGCATCCATCAAAACAATGGCACACATGAGCAGTCTGCATCCATCAAAACAATGGCACACACAAGTAGTCTCATCATCCATCAAAACAATGGTACACACGAGTAGTCTAGATCCATCAAAACAATGGCACACACGAAGTAGTCTAGATCCATCAAAACAATGGCACACATGAGTAGTCTCACATCCATCAAAAAACAATGGTACACACGAGTAGTCTCATATCCATCAAAACAATGGCACACACGAGTAGTCTCATATCCATCAAAACAATGGCACACACAAGTAGTCTATATCCAACAAAACAATGGCACACATGAGTAGCTTGCATCTGTTCAAAACAAAGTACTTTCCCTCTGCTAGATTGCAATATGGAGAAGAGCACAGAGCTTGGGAGTGGCTGGGGCTACATTCAGATCCCCTCCTTCCTTGGGCCAAATACCTTTACCCAGGACACAATTGGCACAATTGTTCTTGGTGACCCTGATGAGGGTGACTTCAATGTCCAGTGCAAAAGGAGAAAAGGAACCAGTGCAGCTTAGAAGTTGAGCAGAGAACTTGACTCAGTTGACACTAATCTACAGTTCTTTCATGCTCACATATCTCTTCCCTACACCTACTTAACCAAGAGGAGTCTTTATTCTCTCCTTTGGGAGGTGAGACTGTGTAAAGCAAAATGTAAATGAGAAGAAGAAATTTTATGCTTTTTAAAAAAGATCTATTAATACTTTGGATCACCAGAATTAGAAAGAAAAATATCTCCAGTAATGAATGTTATTTTGTATTGTGTGAAGTCATAACCCCAAGTAGTTCCCTGAAAATGAGCATTAAGTTAAAATCATTAGTTAAACTGTTATTTATCTTGATATTAATGTCTCTTGGTAGTATAAGTGAACTGTAAGCAAGGTTTTTGCAAAATAATGTACCCAGGAGTTTTCTTAAGTTAGCTCTAATTTTTTTCCTGAATAGAAATAGTTTGACCTTTTCTGCAAGTTAATTTTTAAAGAAATGAGTATGTAAGTGCCTATTGAGAATAATTCTGGGTAAGATGCAATGCAATTAGTTCATTCTTTTAAACTCTTTCACCTTTAAAAAGTTCCTGTAGGCCCCAAATTCTAACTTTGATTTTAAATGAAAATCTTAATATAGTACCAGAAAATTACAGGCTAACCTAAATCCCCATTAAGCTTTCCTCCTCATTTTTTACCTTTGAATGCTATTAAATTACATCTGAGAGGAAAATGAAAATGAAAACACCATAATACTTCTTCTCTTTCCCATAGGACCTTCCCCATTCTATCTTGTTAGGGGCAATAATGTTGAGGGAAGGGTACCTTGTTTCAGATTCTTCATTTGATCTCATCTAATGGATTCCCAATGCCATGTGGCAATAAGTCCTTAGAGGAGCTTCTATAACTAAGGACTAGAACATGTGATGCCACACTGGCTCAAGACAGACTCCAGGCTAAGGAAGAGAATTTGGGTCTGAGTGCCTTGGTCAAGTCTCAAAATGGCTTTACAATCATGAAGCTAGAGCAATAGTACAGTGGGTAGGGCATTTGCCTTGCACTCGGCTGACCAGGGTTTGCTCACCGACATCCCATACAGTCCCTGAGCACTGCCAGGAGTAATTCCTGAGTGCAGAGCCAGGAGTAACCCCCTGAACCACTGGGTGTGGGACCCCCCAAAAAATCAAAATAATAAAGCATAATTTGTGCTATTTTGCTATTAAGGCTCAGTATTATTTTCCTGAGCCCACCCCAAAGGAAGTAAATCACCAAACAAGAAAAGTTTGTACCTTGTTGATGATGTGAATGACTCCATTGGTGGCTGCCTTGTCACCAGCAACGATGGAAGCCCCGTCCAGGGTGATATTCTGCAAGAGCAAAGCACAGGGGGCAAGAGGACCAGGGCTTCCATAGAGGACACCGAGGGACAGGCACCACTTTTGAGGTTTGACTGTTTTGAACGCAATGACCTTCACCTTTGGCGCCATGAGATAGATATTCTTTTACTTGTGACACGTTAGATATCATACACACACACGTGTGCATGAAACAGAATGGAAATAATACTTTCAATTTTATTACCATATGATAAAAACCACTTCAATCATTGATTCGCTGCCATGTTATTCTCTTTCCTTGACAGCAGTGGCTGAAGCTCACTAAAGTGGCCTGCAGCTTGTAGAACACAGCAAACAGCCCTCTCGTGATGGGCTTACCCCGTTTGTTTTTGCCAGGTGGAGGAAGTTGCCCTGCAAAGACGTTTCCAGCATTTCAGATGAGGGCAGAGCCAGCAGATCAGTCACTCCATACGTGCCCAGGAGCATATGGTGCCTGGAAAACAGCCACAAGGACCTTGAGAGATCTATGTGTAAGGTGGAGCCATTGGATCTTCAACATGGTAGGTTCTGCAGTTACCAGTCACAGAAACTTGGGTTAATGCCTTTATACACTGATGCCAGCACTGCAATTCATGTCTCCCCCCCTGTCGGCTTCATTAAACAAACCCGAGTTTCTTTCAATAAACATAAATTTTAAAAAAAAGCATCGATAAGTAAATCAATGTTTAACTTTATGGAAGGTCTTTCTTTGTCTCAATGTAGCAAGTCAATTTAATATACTATCATACATATTTGGTGGTACAGTCTGTCCAATGTGATATAGCAAAATGAACCATGGGTGGGACTTGCCAGTGTCAAATATTAATTACTATGTGCCTCAGTTTTCACATCTATTAAATGGGACTCTGTTGTGTATCTCCCAGGGCTTTGGGGAAGGCTTACTGAGTTAGCTAGAAGCAGCTAGAAGATGCTGGCACAGAGCTGATGGTCAGCAGTTTTAACTGTCACCATTCCAAACATTGTAGAATGAGCTCAGTTCTAAGGAACCGAAGGTCTTGTGTCCATGGATCTTTTCTACACTGCAGCCAGAAGGCTATCACGAAGAAGAAAGGATGTGCTACCTACTTTATTAGGGCTGGAATGTTGCTCTTGGACAACCAAAAGTCCTTCTCATCTTGGTTCATGTCCTCGACAGCTTGCAGGGAAGGCACAAGGACAGTGAGGTTGGAGGCGGCGGACAGCAGAGGCTGGAGAGAGGCATTCTGGACCACAGAGGGGGAGAGCTGGACTCAGGCGAGGATGTGGCAGGGCTGAGGTTTCAGGAACTCTGGGAAGGCTCCAGGGAGCCTTATGGGGAGGGGAGCCCATTGTTTCGAATTCCCTTTGGAAACTAATTTCTCTTCTTTCAATGTGGCAAAGGTGCAATGTGCCGAAAGACAAAATTTCCTCACCGGGCCGTACTTTGAATTATTATCAGTCATAGTCTAGGTGAAGGGTCAGAGAATAGTTTTAAGAGAATGATATGTATATGTAAAAATGTTTGAGACTTTTTGGATGTTTCCAAAGTAAAGCTGTTGGGGACTCCTCGGGAGCAGTGTCAGCTTGGATGAGAGACCGGAAACCTACAATCAAACTTCACCTAAGCTTTATTCCTACCTAGATTACAGTCAGTGCATGCTTAGGCTTTACAACCAGCTCTCTGGAGAAAGCACATACACGCCTTGGACTGGAGCATTTGTTGATTTGTGGGGAGCAACAACTTTGTACATGACTGAATTTGAGACACTGACATGAATTTTGGTTGGGAAAGTGGGGTTGGTGAAAGACCGCAGGATCCCATGAGCGAGGCTGAGCTGGGTCCAGTCCATCACTGGCCATGGTTGGGCATGTAAGTTTTTGTCTCTATGTAAATCAGGACACACAAGTCTGAGAATCTGCTTTTCTCTGTAGTGGGGTCTGCAGGGGGCCTTGGAGTTGGTGCTGACAATGACTAGGACCTATGATGGCATGTGTCTAATGAAAGGGATGACACATGAGTCATGTTGGTCGGTGGGGCTGGTTACCTTGGTCCACCCAGGTAAAGTGAACAGATGCAGAAAAGTGAGTAGGGTGGAGGATTCTTTGTTACAGAACTTTCACAGGGAAAGGAAATAGCTCTTTGTACTATGCTGGGCTGAGAACTAAGCACCGACAAGGAACCCCAGATTGTAATTTTGTGTCCCAAATCTAGGGGTTGGAGCTATAGTACGGTGGGTAGGGTACTTGCCTTGCACATGGCTGACCCATTTCTATCTCCAGCACTCAATATGGTCTTCTGAGCCCACCAATAGTGATCCCTGAGTACAGAGCCAGGCACATTTCTGGGTGTGTCCCAAAAACCAAATAAACAGAATCCTCCACCCCAAAAATCCAAATCTAATTTGGTGAACTATAAGGATAAATGATGTTGGAATTTTAAGCAACCCCCTGAGATGAAGAAGCAATGTCTCTAAATTTGAAATGGTTGAGAAATTGTCTGCCCCAGTTTTGCCTTAACCAGAAGATTTTAGCTGAAGTTGCCTGTTAGAATCATCTGGAAACATTAAATAAAGTATGGATTCCCCATGGAAAACCTTCAATCAATCAAATCAGCAGGGGAAAGGATTGGCAATGAGATGAGTTGTCCATGCTTCTAACATGTCAGAGTTTAGAACCCATACTCAGGACACGGCTCTCCCTCCTCCTCACCATCTGTGTTTCCATTTTTCTATGATAGGCACCTCAAATTTCTGAATTGACCCACATTCCCAACCTAGGTTCCAACAAAGGTACTTACATTTATCCACTGGTTAAACTGAGCTGCCTCAGAGAGAAACAGCAGCTCCTTATTCAGATGGTTCAAGGGCGGGAGGGAGCAATGAGAGAGAACACAAGAGAAGCTATAATGAGACATGTAATCACGGTGCATTTCTGGGGAACCTGTACTTAGCTCCTAGGGGCTGGCTGGGAGCATTTGCATTACCAGCCTCGAGGATGCCAGCATGAATGAGGTAAATTTCCATGTGATCAGACCTGTTCTTTGAATGCATTTTCTTTCTCCAGTGTTTCTTTGCATCTTTCAAGCTGCGGGGGGCTGCTTTGCGGTTTTGATATACAGAGGTATTCACGGGGCTGAGAACTAGTACAGGTGTTGAGGCACTGCCTCGGTTTAATCCCCAGCATTGCATAGGGTTCTCTAGCCCCACCAGGAGTGACCCCTGAGCACAGCTGGGTGTGGTTCCCAAACAAACCCAAAAATTAATTCAAGAGACTTCAAATGAAGCCACCGATTTTAGCTCCTAGAGTTCTTCCACAGTAGAACCGGGTTGAAAAATGCAACCACTCAGCCATTCAATCTTGCGGAGGGTCTCAGAGCTTTTGCCCTCAGTTTCCTAATCTATAAAATGGGGCCAGAGAGACAGTACAGTGGAGAAGGGCACTTGCCTTACATGTTGCCAACCCTGGTTTAATCCCTGGCACCATGTACAGTCTCCTGTGCTCTCCAGAGCAGTTGTGCACAGAGCTGAGAGGAATCCCTGAACACAGATGGGTGTGCCCTCAACCCAATAAAATGAAATATGTATAATAACAGCATCAACTTCAGAGGCTCTAGGCGAGGTTTAAATAGAGTTCATCTGCATTTCAAGACTTAGTAGGTGCCTAATACATAGAGGGATTGCATCTCTCTCTCTCTCTCTCTCTCTCTCTCTCTCTCTCTCCCTCTTCCCCCTCTCTCTCATATCCCAGAGAAGGCTAAGTGCAGGGTACCCTGGGTATTCATAGTAGCTACACAATCTAGACAGGAGTGCCTGGACAGTGAGCTGGGACCTGTGGAATGCTCATTAAGAGAAATTTGGGAGTGGAAGGAGGTAGAAAACAGAAGAAAGTCTGCTTGGCCCACAGAAGGTATGTAGAAATAAGCTACTTCCTGACCTGTTGCAGGACTCCTCTAAGAGCCTCTGCATCTGCCCTGGATTGCCTCCTGCAGGTCACTTCGTAGATAGGGGGGTAGTCTAAATGTGGCAGTTTATCTGGCCATGTATTTTGTACTGGCTGCTATAAATATTCTCTCGTGCTACCACAATCATCATGGGACTATCTAGATCTTATCAGGATATTTGCCTGGCCACGTTGGATCTCTAAGTAATTAGACCGAGAGAGAAATGCTGTTTGCCTCCAAGCAAGCAAGCAAGCATGGCTCCCTGATAACTCAAAGACAACTAAAATACAAAACTACCGTGAAGTAGACGAAACTCTTGTGAAGATGAAACTCTTGTGAAGGCTTGGAGAAATATTTAACTGGCATTAGTATTAGTCTTTGGTACAGAGACATGCCATCTCAGAAACCCCTTCTCTACCCTATAAAGGCATTTCCAGGCAGATCTTGGCTCAGAACATTAGCATATAATAGGGCCTAGGTGAGGTGCTGGGAGAAATTACCTGAGGGCATTTGACCCTCCCTGCTTCCCATAATAGTGGGAGGTCTGAGTTGCAGGGATATAAAACCAGCCTGCTTCCTCTCTCTCTCTCTCTCTCTCTCTCTCTCTCTCTCTCTCTCTCTCTCTCTCTCTCTCTCTCTCTCTCTCTCTCTCTCTCTCTCTCTTCTTTTGGGGCTTGCATTCTTCTTGGGAGTCTTGTCTTTGTCTCCTCTTTACAGGGCCTTAACACGTGGTGGCAGCCATCTTGGCCTACATGTGGCTGGGGGTTTAGCCTGGAATCCTAAGCACCGGGTTTTTCCTATTGTTGATTTGTATGCCTGAACCTGCGATTAGTAAAGCCTTTTAAAACTGCATTGGATTCCTGAGTCTTCATCCATTCCCCGCCGGCTTCCGGAGGTAAA
Source organism: Cryptotis parvus (assembly GCA_021461705.1). Lineage (NCBI taxonomy): Eukaryota > Metazoa > Chordata > Mammalia > Eulipotyphla > Soricidae > Cryptotis > Cryptotis parvus. Next base: position 50,745 of record JAJIBD010003566.1, read on the forward strand.
AAGGGAACTCGCTTCCCGGCACTGTTGGGGATCCCGGCGGTGTTCCCTGACACTGACCAGAGCAGAGCCCATCTGCAAGGAACAGTCACTTTGGGTAAAAGCGACTGATTAGAGCATTTTAAAGGCATTTCTGTGTTGGAGTTCAGTGTAGCTGACTTACCACCGCAGCATTTCCATAGCACAGGAGGCCATCTCCTTCATAGCCCTCACGACAGACACAGCTCCAGAGGCCAGAAGCAGCCTGCTGACAGGTTGCCTGACAAAAGGAAGGGGACAGAAGTGGTCTTCATCTGTAACTAAAGAGCCTGGTGTTAGTTTCATCTGGGAAGCATCAGGCTCTGTCTGAGATGAGAGCTGCAGATTGGGGGCTGGAATTAGGGGACAGTCACTTGCACACACTGTGGGGCCATGAAAGACATGTCTGAGTGTTTGCTGTAGATCAAATTTAATCACAGTTAAATTCTGTTTTCATCCAGCCCAGTGTTAGTAGTTAATTAGGATCCACGACACATGGCTGTGCTTGAATTTCAGATAAATGGTGAATTGGTTTTAGGATATAAATATATCTAGGCAGTATCTGGGAAAATGATTTAGGTGTGTCTGAAATTCAGTTAGCTGGTGTCCTGCAATTTTATCCTGTAACCCTGAACTGGTTCTTCTACTGTTTGGAATGATAGGGAATGTTGCAGTACACAGCTGCCAAGAGCCTCTGCATCTGGTCTGGAGTTGCCTCCTGCAGGGCACTTTGTAGATAGGAGGAGGAAGGTTTGAATGTGGCAGTTCATCTGACCATGTATTCTATACTGGCTGGTATGAATATTCTCTCATGCTGCCACAATCATGGCGGGACTAACTAGATCTTACAGGTATATTTGCCTGGCCACATTGGATCTCTAGCTGTTTGCCTCCAAGCAAGCAAGCAAGCATGATTCTCTGATAACTCAAAGTCTGATATACAGAATAACCATGAAGTAAAGATGAGACTCTTGTGAAGGCGTGGAGAAATATATACCTAGCCAAGAATATTCTTTGGTACAGATGCATGCCTTTGTATTCTGAGATACAGTTCATCTCAGAAACCCCTCCTCCTCCACTCTACCCTGCAGGGTCACTTCCAAGACAGATCTTAGTTCAGCAACATTAGCATCTCAAAGGGCCTAGGTGAGGTCCTGGGAGAAATTACCTGAGGGATTTGACCCTGATGGCTTTCTGTTGGAGTGGGAGGTTCTGTGTTACAGGAATATAAAAACTAGCCAGCCTCCTTCCTTTCTGGCTCTCCACCCCCTTCTGTAGGCGTTCCCCTTCTTGCCTCTTCCATGGCTCCTCTCTGTGGGGGGGCCTTAACACGTGGTGGCAGCCATCTTGGCCTAGACATGGCCGGGGCCCAGCGGGAACCCTAAGTTCAGGGTTTTTCCTATTGCTGCTTTGTATGCCAGAATCTCTGTTAAGTAAAGCATTCTCTGGATTCTAACTTCTTTCTCCGGGCTGCCATCCCCTGGGGAAAAAGGGAATCCCTGACCCTGTTCCTGGATTTTGTGTGTGGATGACCCAGTATTTCCCGCAGGGGCTGTTTGCATTAATGTCTCATATTGGTGACGTGGGAGGCTTGTTTTGGCTTATGACAAAGGTGCTGATAAGACAGTGGGGCATCACTGGCTGAGGGATAACTTTGCTCTAAATATGGGATTTTGAGTGCATCAAAAATATAGAGAGAAACATTACAATTTAGGAGAAAGAGACAGACAAGAGGCAAAAAGAAAAAAGAAACTCTAAATATCTGCAGGGCTCGCCACAATGTGTAAAACAAGAGGGAGAGAGATGCAGAGACAGAGAGAGAGACAGAGAGAGAAAGAGGAAACAGGGCTACCTGCTGTTGAGGCAGCCTGGAGGTGGGGTGGGAGGGGGTGGGAGTACATTGGTGGAAATGGGGCACTGGTGGAGGGATGGGTGCTGGAATACTGTATTACCAAGAACCAATTGTGAACACCTTTATAATTATATGTCTCACGGTGGTATAATAAAAAAAAAAAAAACAAATGCACCCATATGAGCAAAGTGAGGGACTACATCAGTCTTGGAGTCTGAGGCACTGCCTAGACCCTGGGTCTTTAGACTCTGAGGCCCTTGGGAAGTTCATTGTATTTCCTGGTTAAAGCTTCCAGGAGCTGTCCTGGGAGGCTCCCAACACATTCCTTTGTGTTGATTAGTTAGGCTGATTTGTGTGGAGTCTGGTGCTTGAAATCTGAAGCACTGTGGTGAAGGCATTGCTTCTGATGATGCGTGCTTAGTATGTTCTTTTGAAAACACAAGCATATTCTTTTGAAAACATGAGCATGACCAACTCCAACATTTTTTCCTACATTTTGTTCTATAACTTAGACACAGCTCCCCAGTGGACATTTTCACCATTAATTTGGGACAAGTTCTGTTGGTACAGATGGGAACATAAACAAAATCAAAATACAGATAAAGTATAAGAAACAACAGATAGAATGTCAACTTTAGATAAATTATAAATAATTTGTAATATAAGTCATCCCTTTGTAATACCTGGGACATGCTTACATGCATGGATTATTTGCTATTTATTTGAAATCTACATTGAACCAGGAAGCCTGTCTTGTCATTCATATATTGGCTCTTCCTAACTTTGGATGAAGTGAACGTTGCTATAAATACATTCTGCTTAAGCACACTTCTGGGGGAGTAAGAGACCTTGTTTGTTACTAGGTTCAAATGATTAATAGTTTATGCTCCTTTCTCTTTCAAGTACTTTTTAAAATTAAGGATAAAAGAAACCAAGTAACTCACCAGAGGATGGCACATCCCAGTTTGTTCCAAGCATGAAGTTATTGGCTCACAGTCAATCCCATTGCCTTGAAATCCTTTATTACACTCACACTCATTCTGTAATTCCAAGCATGATCAAGCAGATTACTGAAAGCAACAGGCTCCCACGCCTTGCTTACGCACAGCACTGGAAACTGAGCTATGGGAACTGGAGCTGGTTAGCCCTCAGAGAACAGAACTTGCATCCTTTGCTTGTTACGCTTATAATTCCACAAATTCCTTTATGTCAACTAGTTAGGTTGGTTGGTCTTCGCGCAGCTGGTATTCACGTTCTCCCCATACCTTTCCCAACTGGAGAGTTTGTCAGCATTTTCCTTTGGGTTCCTGACCCTCAAGGATTAAAGAACATCTCAGAGAAAACTTAGACCATCAAGAGCCTCACCAGGCAAGGGTTGGTCCCTTCACTTAGGGAGGGAAAGTTTCCATAAGACATGTGGTGACGACTTGGTGCAGGTCCAGGCACAGGGCCCTGGCTAGTTTCTAAAGCACCTCATGTAATTTAGAACAGGCATCTGCTCTGCAAGAGTGAATCTGAATACAGCACTGCCTTTGTTTGTTTAGGTTAATTAATTAATTAATCAGGGGGATCATATGAGGTGCTGGGAATTGAATTGGGGTCAGCTGCATGTAAGGCACTTTACTTCTTAGACCATAGATTTGTCTTTTTGAAGAAATGGCAAAGAGGGTTAGTGTATATACAATGCGTATATACAATATCAGGTTCCCCAGTTACTCTGAGGGAATCCTGGATATAGCTTGCATAACTGTTTTTAGACAGCCCTTGGAAATGACCTTTCTCCCTCCACCTCCCAGTTACTACATCGCAAGTTACGGTGGCACCGAGCTCATGATTGCTGCTGCCAACGGTGGAAAAACTGCAGCTATACCCGAGGTGCCCTGGGCCTAGACTGGGGTGTAGGAAGCTGCTGCAGGAATCCTGCTTTATCTTATTCTGCAGGAAACCTGCTCTCTCTTACCCTGCAGGAAACCTGCTCTCCCTTACTCTTGTTTGCATTATACCTACCTGACCTGGGCCACGTACAGGCAGGTGGCATTGGGGTGGCAGCCACCCTTGGCCGGCAGCAGGCACTCATTGATCTCTGAGCAGTCCCTCCCGTCCCCAGTCCAGCCCTGCTGGCACACACAGGCGTGGGTCCCGAGGCCGGTCGGAAGGCACTCTGCCTGCAGGAGGGAAAGGGCACTTTGTGAGTGGCACACTGCCCTGTTCCCAAAGCAAAGCAAGACCCTTCAGAGTGCGTGTGAGAAACACAGTTTTTGTGGCATGTCCAGGAAAGGATGCAGGCATCTGTGCATAAGATTAGTGTAAAGTGGGGCCGGAGCGATAGCACAGTGGGTAGGGTGTTTGCCTTGCGCACGGCCCACTCAGGTTTGATCCTAGGCATCCCATATGGTCCCCTGAGCACCGCCAGGAGTTATTCCTGAGCAAAGAGCCAGGAGCAACCCCTGAGCATTGCCGGGTGTGACCCAAAAAGAAAAAAAAAGATTAGTGTAAAGTACTGGAGGATTTAAGGAGCAAAATTGCTTGAGACTTGTTCATGGCTACAACAGGATTGAGCCCAGGACTGTGAATGGGAAGGGGTGCCCAAGCTGTGCTTAGGAGGTATAAAGGAGGTATAAAGCCTCAGCTAGAGGCTCTCAGCTATCAAGGCCAGGGGTTTGGTGAGAGCCCAAGGATTCAGTGCTGCTCAGGCAACCCCAGGGCTGGAGCCCGCCATGCTCAGGGGTCCAGAAACTGAGCCACGTTGGCTGTACGTGACATGCTGAGCATGTCCCTTTACCCTGTCCTATTTCTCCAGAATCCTGGGCTTGTTCTGAATGTTTCGTAGGACAAGTCCTCATTTTGAGGCAGGCACCATGTTGTTTGTTTATTTTTTGGGCTTTGGGTCTTGCCCATCTGCTCAGGCCTTACTCCTTTCTGTCTCTCTACTCAGGGATCACTCCTGGCAGTAGTTAGGGGCCATAGGTGATGCCAGGGATCAAACAAGTCCTGGCTGTGTGCAAGGCAAGCTCCATTATTACCTTAGTGTTACAGACACTAAAGCAAGGGTCAGAGGCATTAAGCAACTTGTGCAAGGTCACATAGCTCTAGGGAGGCATGAAATAGGTGCCCAAGTTTCTAACCAATGTACCAATTCCCAAATGTCACAGCATGAGCATCCCGTGAGCTGAGGGCGGAGGGAGAAAGAGGTCAGGCCAAGAGAATGTGATAGGCTACTTGGGTGGCACCAGTCTGAAGGGAGCTGGGGGTTGGGTCCTGGGTTTTACCCCCAGGGGTCTCGGGAACACCTTCACATTCACTTAACGGGAATATTCTGGCTATATTCTGGCTTTACCTTTGATAATATGGTCCCTAAGCTTCTGTTTCCTTATCAATAAAATGGGGATAACAATATCTGCCTCATCCCCTGAGCACCACCAGGAGTAATTCCTGAGTGAAGAGCCAGGAGTAACCCCCTGAGCATTGCCAGGTGTGACCCAAAAAAAAGCAAAAAAAGAAAAATAAAACAAAAAAAAAACCCCCAAAAACCCAACATCTGCCTCACTGGGTTATTATTGGAAGGAATGAAGGAGCCCAGGAGTCTGTTGCGGGGGCTGGGAAGGTGGCTTAGCGGTGAGGCATGTGTGAGGCACGGGTCCGAGCTCTGGCTAGAATGGGGGATAAAGAAAGAGTCTGTCACCAGGGATCACAGTATCTGATTTTCAGGCTGTTCTGCCTAGAGTCCAAAGCTCCCAGCCTGTACGTTTGGGCCTGGGGTACCCAAACCCCACACGTGTGGATTCAGATGTGTTTTTCTTTCTTTCTTTATTTTGATGACGGTTCTATGATTTATAATATTGTTAATTTGTTAATGAAGGTTTCACCGTCATGCCCCTCACTACTGTGCCCAGATCCTTCCCTCATGGACCCCAACACCCTCCCTTTCAGCCTCCCCCCACACCAGCTCACTCCACCCCAGTCCCTCACACCTCACCCTCCTGCCAACTCAGTTGTATGGCTCAGTTCTCCCATTGTGTTGTACAGGCCTGTTTTCAAAGTGCCAGGATCAGGATCAGGCCATGGCTAAGAGGGCTGGAGAGCTGCCTGGCATACAGGCATACAGGCCTGGCATACTAAGCTCCCTCCCTGGCACCACAGGGCCTCGCTCACACCACTGGGGGTAGCCCTCGTGGGTGCCTCCCAGCCCTGAATGAACTAAAACTCCAGGTTTAAATAACATGCTTGGCCATGAACAGCCATCTTGCACTGCCTTTGCAAATGCCCCCTTTGGATTTCTTAAAAACAAGCAAACAAGCAAACCAATAGGCAGCTGGGCAATGTGGACCAACACTCACGTTGGGGCTACAGCCCCCTGGGGTCAATTCCATGCAAGGATCCATCTCCAAGCAGAAGCTTCCGTCCCTGTGTATCCTGCTTTGCAAACACAGCTGCAAAAGAGAGCAAGTGCACGCAGTCAGGCCGGGTGCTCACAGCAACCCTCCAGAGGGTCGGCAGTTAGAGTCAGCAGATTGGGGCAGGGCCTCTGTCCTAGCGTGGGGAGACACTAGTCCACATGATGGACACATCTGGACTCTGTGGCCACACGACACTGCATGGGAACTCAGACCTGGTCTTTGAGAGCTTATGTGGCTTGGGGTAAGTCCCTTAACCTCGCCCCCCATAAGTCAGGGACACACAGGAAATTTGCTGATGCAGGGATGCTTTTGTGCTAGCTAGAAGGCTCAGCACTGGCAGCTTCTCCATGCTCAGGGGGCCAGAATCTGCCTTGCTGACTCCCCACTTAGTCCTTCAGGCTCAGCAGAGAATATCCGCACCCTGTCCGGGGGGAGGAGCAGCTCTGTAAGATATGAATATGACCATTAGCAGAGACGTTTCTCCGCTTTTTCATAGACCCTCAGCACTAGCATATGTGTGTGTGTGTGTGTGTGAGTGTTTGTGTGTGTGTGCCCACGTGTGTATGTATGCGTGTGTGTTTCCGGTTGTTTTCAAGCACCTCACCCATGAGCCAGCTTTGTTCCCTGACAGTCTGTCTTTTCAGACACTGCTCCCCCAAGGTTCCATCTCAGCACTTGCTATTCCGTGGGACTTCTTGCAGGTGATTGTCTCGCTACATGAAACAGTCAGTGACTGGACACTCCATGATTCCATCACTGTCCTTCCCTCCCACTGTGTGATCTCACAGTTAGTCCTATGTGCATTCCAAACATTAAGAAAAAATATTTTCAGAGACCAGAGTGATAGCACTGTGGGTAGGAAACTTGCTTTGCATGTGATCATGTGTCTAACGGATTTGATCCCTGGCACCACGTAGGGTTTCCTAAGCACCTCCAGGAGTGATCTCTGAGTGCAGAGTCCTAGGAGTCAGCCCTGAGCACTGCTGGGTGTGCCCCCAACCCCTTCTCCCCCAACCCCCAAAAAAAGAAAAAAAATACTTTTCATGTTTCAAAGCTCCTACAGGAATTAAACTCAGTGGCTGGGCCAGCTGATTGTTACTAGATCAATGAAAAAAAGTTGATCCTGGCAGACCTTGAATGAAACCAAGCATTCAAAGACCTGTTCTGAGTCTCACCCTCTGGTGATGCCAGAGCCAGCCTCGTTCCCTGACAGTCTGTCAGACACTGCTCCCCAAGGTTCCATCTCAGCACTTGCTATTCCGTGGGACTTCTTGCAGGTGATTGTTTCGCTACATTTCCAAGATCCTGTTGGCAGCGCAGATAAGGCTTCTGTGCTTTCTCCATTGCTCCCATGGAAAAACAGGGTGGTTCTGTATGGTTTGATGGACCTAATCATGGGATCATGTGTTTAACCCCTGACCTACACACTGTGTCACTAATCTTGGGGGAGGGTGCTTGACTTTAGAGGTCTTCATGGAAGTTTTGTTTGTTTTGGTGTTACACCCAGCAGTGCACAGGGGTTACTCCTGGCTCAGTGCTCAGGAGTTATTGTCGGTGGTGTTTGGAGGCCTATGTAGTGCCAGGTATGGAATCTGGCATGTGATGTATAGCTCGGCCCTTAAGCTGTCTCCTGGGACCACAGGGCCATTTTCATCAGTTGTGATATTTGCCATTGGCACCATTGTAGTATCTACAGGCCCCGGAAGGGGCGTTTCTATCCCAGGAGGAGGAAACTCTGGCCCCATGCAGCCTAGAGGCTGGTGGGGAAACATCACCAAAAAATAAATATTTATTACTGCTATTAAGATCTAATTGCAAATTAAGAAAAGTCTAAAGGGGCTGGAGCGATAGCACAGTGGGTACGACATTTGCCTTGTATCGCGGCTGACCCAGGTTCGATCCCTGGCATCCCATATGGTCCCCTGAGCACCGCCAGGAGTAATTCCTGAGTGAAAAGCCAGGAGTAACCCCTGAGCATTGCCGGGTGTGACCCAAAAAAGCAAAAAAAAAAAAAAAAAAAGAAAAAAGAAAAAAAGTAAAAAAAAAGAAAAGTCTAAAAACTGGATTAACACCAGATATTCTCTGCATTTTCCAGGCTGCCTGCTTGAGATGGATACTGCCTTTGAACCAAATGTTCCCTCCTATGCTCACCAAGCTCCTGCTTTAAGGGAATAAAGGGGATCTACTACCGAAAGAGACAAACAGAGGCAAATTTCTGTTAAGTGCCTGGAACGAGGCATTATTGTTAATGATCTAGGACACTAAGGAATTTTCTTTCCCTCCTTTCTCCCTCCCTCCCTCTCTGTTCCCTTCCTTCCTTCCTTCCTTCCTTCCTTCCTTCCTTCCTTCCTTCCTTCCTTCCTTCCTTCCTTCCTTCCTTCCTTCCTTCCTTCCTTCCTTCCTTCCTTCCTTCCCTTCCTTCCTTCCCTATTTTCCCTTTCCCTTTCCTTTATTGTGTTGTTGCTGGTGTTTGGGGGGTGATACACTTTGTTTCTGGGGGTCATGCCTAATGTGGTGCTGGAAGCACACAGGCAATGCCAGGGACTCCTGGTGTTCGACATAGTAAAGGCTGGCCAGGCAGGTGTTACCGCCGCACCACATACTCAAGCCCAGGAAAGGCATTGTGAATGGGACAAAGCGTTGGTGCCCGGGGCTGGCTTTCCTCCACAAGACCCATGACAACAACGAGAGTTTCCATGTCTGAGCATCTATGACGGCACTGAGTGCTTGAACTTCTGCTGATTATCTGGATACAGGGGGTGGGCAAACCCTCTTCCTGCACTCATGAGGAAAGGGAGGCTCGAGAGGTTAAATCATCTCCCCTTAACTTGTGGGGTGCGTGTCAAAGAGGAGCTCACTGCCATTGGAGCCGAGCTCCCTCTGAGGCTTTCTGCACCAACCCACACTCACTGGGGGAGAGCTCTGAGAGCCTGTCCAGGCAGGCAAAGACTTCAGGCGTGAGTGGGTGCGTCTGCGGGAACAGGGGCCCCGAGCCTACCTTGCCGTCCCGTTGCTGTATTCGCAGGTGGCGTGGACGTGACAGAACTGCACGTAGGGCCCGCAGGTCGACGTCTGCTTGTGGCAGAATCTCCCCGCAGAGCCGTCCCGGCATGTGCCGGCCAGGCAGGCCCCATCGCTGTCGATTCTGTTATTACACGTGCCATAAATGCACAGACACTCTGAAAGAGCAGGAAAAGGGGCATTTCGTGCTGCAGGACAGGTGTGGCAAAGGGCGTTTGGGGGCACAGGAATAGGGTCTGTCTCCTGTTCCTCTCTCTATACTCCTCTCAGCAGAATCTGGTCCTGAGCAGGGAGACACCGACGCCCTTTCTCAGGGCTGTGCTTCCCAGTGCTGACACAGCCGTGTGGGCACTTGACTGCTGGCTCCCTCTAGAGGCCAAGAGCTGGGCCTCCTAGGGTAGCTTTGGATGCTGTGGGGGTGAGGTGGAGAAGGGGGTCATGGGGTGAAAAGGGACCAAAGAGCTGCATTTCCAACCCAGTGGTGGTTCAAGAGTTGAGCTTGGCACTTGTTTTCTTACAAAGAGTTCCTGGGAGAAATAAAAGCATTTCTCAGGCCGGGCAGGCGTGCAGCGCAGCTGACAGTTGTTCATCCCCAGCCCAGCACTGCCAAACAGGGGTGACTACCGGCTCCCATTTGCTCCACAGACCTTGTGTCTAGGCTTCCGGTCATTTCACGGATAGTTACAGCCTCAGCTTGAAGCGATTCTGATGGATGCTTTTCCAAGTGGGGAAACTGAGGCCCGGTGAGGTGAGCAACTTGCCTTGAGTTTATTAATATGTTTTAATTTTGATATATAATTCATTACGTATTTGTTATATTTATGTATACCTTAATTTTACATTATATAATATAAGTAGCATGTTTCATTTTTTATATTATAAAATATAAAAATATATAAAAATATATAAAATGTTTAAATATACATGATATTGTGTACATGTATGCATGATACATGAATGTTTTAATATGCATGATATAATTTATTTTTTACTTATAAGTTTTTTGGTGTTTGGGTGTGCCTGGCAGTGCCGGGTGATATTTCTAGCTCCACACATGTGGGTTGTTCTCTGATGTACTCAGGATCTAGGTGGTACCAGGAATTGTACTTGGGCCTGTGGCATGAAGCATGTGCCCGCCCATTGAACTATCTCCCCAGCCTTCCTTGATTACATGTCATCTTAAGTGCACTTTCTAAGTTTACATAACTATTTGGGGAGGTCTATTTTTCTAGAACCTTCGAAATGTTCTAGAAACTTCTTAACATTGATGCCTTTGGACTTAGAATAATGGTAACAATAACAACAACAACAAGAACAACAACAGATCAATAGCTACCTTACCTATCAAGTGTCTCCCTGGTGCTAGCATTGTTATAAACAAGTGATTTGCATTCTTTTTTTTTTTTTTTTTGCTTTTTTGGGTCACACCGGCAATGCTCAGGGGTTACTCCTGGCTCTGCACTCAGGAATTACTCCTGGCGGTGCTCGGGGACCATATGGGATGCCGGGGATCGAACCCGGGCCGGCACGGGCGGCCGGCGTGCAAGGCAAGCGCCCTACCACTGGGCTATTGCTCCGGCCCCATGATTTGCATTCTTAACCCTGGTGCTAAGCCTCTTGGGTCATTATCACCATGAACCTTACGGAGGAGGAAACAGAGGCCTAGAGATGGGTGGTCACTCGCCGAGGTCACCCGTTGTGCAATGGGAGCAGCTGATAGGAGAGGATTGCAGGAAGGGATGAAGCTGTTTGAAAACTTGGAGACACTGCTCAGGGCCAGAGGGACAGGACAGCTTGTCGCACATGTGGCCCATGGTTCTGTCCCATAGGTCCAGTCACCAACACAGAGCCAGCCAGGTGTGGTCCCTGAGCACCACTGCTGGGCTTGATAACTCACCCCCCCATCCACACCTCTCCCACCTTGCCACCAAAAGAGAAGGGAGACTCGTGTTGAAAGTGGGGCTCCTTGGACCCTTGGGAGGGTGGGTATGACCACATCTTATCATGGATGGAAATTCCTGCGGTCTCAGAGACTCTGCAAGTGGGGCCCAGCAATCTAGAAGGTGCATGTTTGAGAATCAAGGACCTAATAAATGCCCCAGGATGAGGGCGTGCCCCAGGCACAGCAATGACCCTCAGTGACGGCTGCCTGCAGTATAGCAGGATCCTGGCATCTGGCAGAGGCTGTTCTGGAAGTATCACTTACTTTTGTCACACCGAGGACCATATCTCTGCGGATCAGCACAGATTTGGCAGTGGGAGCCTTGGAAGCCGGGCTGGCAGCTGCACTCACCGCTCCCATCAAGGCCGTCTGAGCACTGTGAACAAGCCCCAGTGGCAGATTAGAGCAATGGTCACCAGAGGGCCCCAGTGTCTGCTAGGCTGATTCCTGGAGCTCTGGCTCAATCCTGCAGGCAGCGATTCTGGGTTAGTTTAAAGGGACGTCGTATGGCTATCAGCTATGACACCGAGACACTGGCAAACTTTGGGGCCTTCAGCCAAGAGCTACATCTTCAGGGGGCTTTCATTCAAAGGCAGGGTCAGAAGGGGGGGAGCGGTGAGCCCCAAACAAGGTGTCAGGGAGGAACGAAGCTGGTTTCTCTCTGCCCAGTCCTCCCTGCCTGCCCCCTAGTCCAGCTGCTCCTCCCCACCGTCAGCATTTGCTCCCGCACTCCCCCTCCACCCCCCAGGCTGGCCAGAGGTGGCCCTGGTTACCTGTCCGTTTCCCGAGCACGGATTCAAGAAGCCTCCAGGACACTGGTTGCAGTCGCGGCCATAGAATCCTTGGCAGCAGTTGGGTACCTGAGGAGGGGAGACAGGGCTGTCCCGTGAGACTCTCAGCGTGAGTGAGCCCGGAGCTGGGTTTCATTCCTGTTCTCAGCGTGAACAGTGCCGGCACCACCTTCTGTTTTGCAGGTGATGGCACAGGCTGGCTGGGGCCACCTGCTCCCCACAAATCTCCTGCAGGGCTAACAGGGGACACTCGGACCCTGGCACCTTATGAACAAGAGAGAGGAAGTCTGGAGTCTGGGAAAGGACAAGGAATTTGGAAGAAAGAGGAAGGAGAAGAACATGTCAGAGTTCTGGGAAAACCAAGGACCATCCCAAAGGGGCAGCCGATGGGGTGGAGGGTGGAGGGGACAGGTGGGGGGGACCAGGAGGTCATGGGAGAGGGTAGTGTCAAAGGAGGGGAGACACTTATATGGAGACTTGAAAGAGGAACTAGCCTCCCCAGACAGTGACGAGCTTTCTTAGAGAGAAAAGGCAAGGGGACCCCAGGGAGGGAGAATGAGGGAAGGAGGCTAGGGGGGGCCAGTGGGCAGGGCGGGCGCCATATCTAAGAGTGACAGAAACCAGGGTGGGGATGAAGGTAGGGAAGGTTGGAAGCCACCTGTGACCGTCCAGCAGGAGGGACATGGTCGCGGCCTCCCCCCCACAGGTGACCTGTTCCAGCAGTGACCCTCGGACCTGGAAGCTGCCCCTGCTGCCTTCTGTGTGGGCCTTGACTGTCAGAGCCAAGACGAGGGGCCCTGGGCACACTCTCCTCACCGTCACCGTGGCATTACAGTATCTGGCACAGCGGTGGCTCATGATCCTGGCTCTGCCAATGGGGGTGCAATCCTCTGAGAAGAGCGTCTGCAAGAAGTCAATAGGGAGAAACACGGCAGCTGGTGCATCAAGCCTGGAGGGCCATCCCAGGTCTACGTCATCAGATTTCAGGGGAAGAGCCGGGATCAGGCCAGCACACCTGGGCCCGAGTCTCAGCACCGTCACCTTGATAGGTCTTTGCTTCCTTGTTAAGAGAATAAGACCAGCTCCCAGCCGACACAGGGCTAGTGTGCCGCTCCCCTCTAGTCCTCAGGGATCAGAGAACCCTTTCCTGTACCTCTTGCATGCGGTTCGGCCTCCCCCTTTCCACTCTGTGGCCATCCCTAAACTGCTGCCACCTGGACATCTGGAGCCAGGAAAGGGTCTATTTCTAATCTAAAGAAAGATTTGACAAGTGGCAACAGCCTGAAATTCTTCTCCCAGGAGTAAGGGAGATGCCATATTGGAATCCTTCCTTCCACTTACGAGTCCCTGGTGCCCAGTTGCCATGATCTAGAATGATTGTGCCTTATGTAGGGGAAGGGGTTTGTTTCCTCTACAAGAGGGGAAAATAGAGCAGGGATAACTTTACTGAGCAGTTACTTGATTTAGAAATGGTGCTTTTAAAAGATCTTATGCTAATTCCGAGGCTATTAATGGTAATGTCGTATTCTTATTACTCAGAGATTAAGATATTCAGGCTGGAAAGGTTAGGCAATTTACAGAGGGCTAGTAAATAAGGATTCAAATACAGATCTATGGGTTTTCTTCCTACCATCCTCCTATAGACTAGACTAAGAATTACTCTTGTATTTAATCCAGTTGCATTTAATATTGGACTTCATTTTGGACTCAATCCATTAAAAAACCTTTTCTTTTTTTGGGGTGGGGTTGTACCTGACAGTGCTCAGGCTTTATTCCTGGTTCAATGCTCAGGGATCATTCCTGGCATTACTTGAGGGACCATATGTGGTATTGGGGCTACAGCCAGGGTTCACTGTACGCAAGGCAAGTGGCTTAACCTCTGCTCTATTTCTCCAGCCTATAGGTGAATACACTCTTTTGCAGGGGCGGGGCAGAGGTGGGGTGGGCTTCACTCAACTGTGCTCAGGGCTGACTCCTGCCTCTGTGCTCAGTAATGACTCCTGTAGTCCATCACTGTCACTCAGTGATGACTCCTGTGATTCAGGGGACCATATGAGGTGCCAGGGATTAAACCTGGGTCAGCCTTGTGCTAGGCAAGCACCTTATCAGCTGTACTATCTCTCCAGCTCTTAAAATATCCCCCTTTCTTAAAAACACTGTGGTTTATAAGTTTAAGGTAGGGGTTCATGCAAAAAAATATCCAGCACCACTCCCTCCCTCACCTTAATACCTTTTGAAAATAACGTAATCATTATCGTTTAGGTCCATCTTTACAACCTGAGCTCAATTCCTTAAAAGGCAGCGAGGAGCAGCAGCTTCCCCAGAGGGTTCCCCTGGCAGCACCACGCGGCTGTCGCACTCACCGTGGGCTCGGTGTTTGCAGGACATTTGCTCATGTCCTTCAGGGAGCAGCTCAAACAAGTGCCCTGTAAACAGACATGGGTGGTCCATGTGGAAAACCTTCCAAGCGGGCACAGGGGCCACCCTGAATGGCCTCGTGCCTCTTCCTTAGGAAGGAATGTCTAACTTGGTGGAAATTCCCCAGCAACCTGCATTCCCATGTTATGAGACAGCACCTCAGGCCTGACTGCCTGGTCGCATATGAAAGCATGTGCGAGCTCCGGGGGGCTCGAACCCTGGGCCTCACACACCTGGGGTCTGTGCTCTGCCCCTGAGCCATCTCCCCAGCTCCTTTCTGTGTCTGCCTGAAGATGGAAACCACCAGGCGGGGGCTCCTGAGAGTGCCAGCCTGTGAGGAAGAAACATGACTGGCTCCAAGGGGACCCTTAAGTGTGTGTGTGTGTGTGTGTGTGTGTGTGTGTGTGTGTGTGTGTGTGTGTGTGTGTAGGTGGTTTGAACCACACCCAGCAGTGCTGAGGGCTATTCCTGGCTCTGCACTCATAAGGGACTTCTGAGCGGCTCTTGGGAACCATATGCCGTGCAGGGATTTGAACCTGGGTCTCCGACGTGCAGGGAAGGAGCGCGTAACCTCCGTGCCCCCACCTCTTTTCTTATTTTCTTACCAGCTTCATTTCTATCTTGGTTTCATCGCAGCGGTGGGGCAGAATTGGGACAATGGAGGGTGGGATGAGGACCCCCATTCAGGGTGTAGATCCGGCCATTTTTGGCGGTCACTTCCAATTTCTTCCATGGCTACCCCATTGACCAGAATCTGTCCCTGGAGGGGAAGACAGATGGCTCTCGTGTATCGGCAGTGCTGTGAGTCGGGGCTGTCCCCGGAGTCGGGGCTTTGCGTCCCCTTGTGCTGAGTGAGTGGGGCTGGCCTTGGGAGGGCTGCGTGTGACAGGCACAGGGGTGACTGTCCCCAGGAAGTCTGTCCCTGCAGAGAACAGGGAAACAATCCCTCTCCATGTGCAGGGGCGAGGAGGGAGGAGGAGAGCATGCCCCCTCCTGGATTCCTCCAAGCATGCGGCAGGTGGGTTCCCCTCTCCAGGGTGTCCTGGGGATCCCCGTGCTCAGACTCAGTTACTGACTCCACTTTAGGCCTTGCTCAAGGTAGTGAGGAGCCACCAGTGAAGGGGTGCGGTAAGGTTCCTGCGGATACGGATGAGTCAGCACAGAATTCTGCACACCGGCTGGCCCGGACCCCACTCTGCCTCCCCTGTAGTGGAGGGGGCCATCCTGCCCTTAACAGCAAGGCCGTCCTCGGCCAGTGTTTCTCACACTAGGAATGTACAGCCCTCTGTAGGACCACAGGGCATTCCAAGAGGACCATTGGTGAAAATTATATCAACAAGTGGGTCATGGTATGAGATTAGGGGTGGGACAGGCTGCCTAAGGAAGAAAAAAGGTTGGAATGGGGAACATGATTAAAAAATGGTTGGGAAACACTGGTTTAAGTAAAAAAAATTGCGGAGTCCTCCTGGGATTCCTCTCGTGTCACCCCTATTTCATCCACCAGCACTTTCTATTGTGTGATTCTTCAAATCCCATCAGGATTCAGTCACTTCTCATCACCCCCCCCCCGCCAACCCTGGCTGGTGTCTCCTTCCCCTGGAGGATGGTGGTAGCTTCCTAAGGTCTCCCCATGAGCCTGTGTGTGCTCCAGGGCTTCCAACAGTCTCTCACTTCCCTGTGAAGGAGGAGCCATGAGAGAAAACTGAGTCCGTTTCCTTTCTGCTCTCTGACTCCGCCACTGCAACTTGCTCCCGTCCATCCTCACTCAGTTCAGGTCAAAATGATTTTGTCTCTCTACTATAGGAATCTATTGTTTCTAGGAGGTATTGTCTAATGCCACAAAGACTGGCACACATCAAAAGAGCAAGAACAACCTGTGCTGGCGTGGATATGGGGAGAAAGGGACTCTGATCCACTGTTGGTGGGAGTGCCGACTGGTCCAGCCCTTTTGGAAAACAATATGGACATTCCTCCAAAAGCTAGATATTGAGCTCCTATTTGACCCAGCAATACCACTCCTGGGAATATACCCTGAGACCCAAAACACACAGCAGAAACACTATCTGCACTTCCGCATTCATCGCAGCTCTATTCACAATAGCCAGAATTTGGAAACAACCAGATCTAAATGCCGAGAACAGAAGACTGGCTAAAGAAACTTTGGTATATCTACACAATGGAATACTATGCAGCTGTCAGAAAATATGAAGTCATGAAATTTACCTGCAATGGATGGACATGGAGACTATCATGCTGAGCGAAATTAGTCAGAAGGAAAAGGACAGATGTAGAATGACTGCATTCATTAGTGGGATATAAATATATACCAGTGTTCTACTAATTGTGGGAAATATTAAAGCCAGACTAGAACTAAGCATGTAATATACACAAAGGACTTTACATGATGATCCCTAACTATCTGTAGGGCAAGCCACAATGAGTTAGAGAAGAGAAAGAGAGAGAGAGAGGAGAGAGAGGAGAAAGGAAAAGTGCCTACTATAGAGGCAGACTGGGGGAGAGGGAGGGAATTTGGGGCCACTGGTGGTGGGAATAGGGCACTGGTGGAGGGGCAGGAGCTGGAATAATATATGACTGAAGCCCAATCATGAACATTTTTGTAATTTTGTATCACACGGTGGTATAATAAACAATTAAAAGAAAAGATTTTGCTCTTCCTTACCCAGGGGGTTGATCTTTGCTCCTTGCTTTTGCACTAACTGTTGCTGCTTTCTAGAATATTCTTTCCAGAGACACACACACTGCTCTTCCCCCCCCCATTCCCCTCAGGTCTCTGCGCAAATGTCTTCCTCTCCATGAGGCTGTCTTAGGCACTTCATTTAAAATATCAGTTCCATTGAGACCTTCACTTCCCCTTCGTTGCTTTGCTGGTTTTGTTTGGCTTCTGCTCCTCCCTGAAGACTAGACCCAGACTTTCTCAGTCTCTGATTTGACATTCTCCTTAATATCCTCTTAGTGGCTTTTTACTACAAATACAAATAATTATATTAATTCATGATGACTAATTCTCTGTCTTCCTTGGATTCACTTCCTTTGAATTCCCTAATTCAGTTTTTCTTGACTGTAAGTCTATCTTTTACTTTCCTTCTTTTTATGGAGGGGGGAGTGTATGATGGCTGGCTGGGGATGGTTTCCCAAGCAGTACTCAGGAGACCAGAGAATGCAGTGTTGCTCATGAGGTGTTAAGAATTTCCCAGGACACCCTGGAGTTGCTCAGGGGCCCCCAGGCCGTACCTCGCAATGCTTGATGGACCACGTGGTGCTGGTGATTGAAGCTGGGTTAGCCAGATGCAAGGCAAATGCCTCAATCCCTTAACTAGCTCTTCAGCCCCAAAGCCTAGATCAGGCCCGTGCTGTTACTCTGCAGATATTTGCTGACAGATACAACATCTGAGTGAAATCTGCTTGGCGAGTGTAAGCCTGTATGTTTGTGTCGATGACGGATGACTGATGGGGACTCAGAAGCAGGGAGGTGGGGAGTAAAAACACTTACTTTGCTGGTCGTGTTGAACCGTAGCATCTGGTTGGCCATGCTCCTGATGGAAGGAGTGGAAATGACAGACGCCACCTCGAGCTGCAGTGACAGAGACACACAGAGACATCAGAGGCACGCACAGAGCCCTGCTGGGGAGAAGCTTTCAGTGGAAAACCAACTCTGAATGTTTATAAGATTGAAGGGCTGGGAGGGACCTTGATGACACCAGTTTCTGTGACTCTGTAGACTTAGATGTCTTTGATAACAGTTTTTGTTTCATTTTGGGTTTTTGGCCACACCTGGTTGTGCTCAGGGCTTATTCCTGGTTCTGTGCTTAGGGATCACATCTGGTTGTGCTCAGAGGGACCCCATGGAGTTGCAGGGTCTGAACCCTGGCTGGTTCTCTGTAAGGCAAGCATCCTACCTGCTGTACTATACCGCCACTCTGCACCGACCCCCCACCCACCCCCAGGGTTTTTTTTTTAAATGGGTGTAGGTATGCAAAGTGCTGGAACTAAAGAACAATCGTCATATACTAGCATTTAAGATGAGGTCAAATACCAACAGCAGAAAGAAAACAGGACAGAATGCGTGGGGCCAACCTGGGTAAACGGGACAATGTGGTATCTGACGAGTTCCAGAAGCTTCCGTGATCCCTGCAAAGGAATCAAACACTTGTTTAGTCCAGAAGGAAAGAACATCTGTATCTTTGTAGGAAACTCCTCGATGACTTTGGACACTCAGTCAAGAGAAAGAAACTATCTCTTCTCTGGGAGGTCCAGAGTGAGGAAAGTGCCTCCTACTTGGCTCACTTGCCTTCGACTGCTGCTTCCTGAGAGGTTGTTGTGGAAGCTCCATACATGTGTCACTAGTGACACTGTGAGCTAGGGATGAGTCCATGCATGCCTGGTTTTGTGGGGCCCTGCTTTACGATGTTGCAGATAACCACAATTACTTTTGGGGGAGGGTACATCAGGTGGTCCTCAGGGCTTACTACTGGCTCTGTGCTCAGTGATCACTCCCTAGTGGGGCCCAGGGACCATATGGATGCCAAAGATAGAACCTAGGTCGGGGTATACAAGACAGGTGCCCTACCTGCTTACTCTCTCTTTGGCCCCCTGTAGTTATATTTTGGCGGGGAGGCACACACCGTGGTGCTCAGGGCTTGCTATTGGCTCTGTGCTCAGGGGTTAGCCTGGAGGGCTCAGGGGACCATAAAGGTGCTGGAGATTAAAAACCTGGCTTGGCTGTGTGCTAATCAAGTGCCCGCCTGCTGTACTATCATTCTGGCCCCAAACAAGATCCTTTACTCCCTCCCCCAAAAGAGCATGACTCATTCCAGGCTCAGAAAAGACAGCAATTTTCATCAAATAGAATGTCAAAATCAAGGTATGTGCTCTTTAAAAAATAAGCACATGTAATTCTATTGCAGAATTAGAAGATCACAATCGAGTACAAACAAGGCATGCATAAGGAAACCAAGGAAGCTGTGGACCTGAAAGCGATGTTCACTTTGTTGCCATGGTCTGGAACACAGCCTGCAAGATCTTTGCTGGTGACCACAAACACGCATTTTATTGTGATGAAAACTCACAAAGCTAACTTAGACTCTTTGCCAAGAAGCAGTCCAGGCCTCAGAGGCTGGGTTCCATTTACTTTCTGAAAGTCACAGTGTTTCCCAAAGTGGGTGATGCCACCTCCCTGAACAGTGTGTGTGTGTGTGTGTGTGTGTGTGTGTGTGTGTGTGTGTGTGTGTTGTGTTGCAGGACTCCTCTAAGAGCTGCTGCATCTTCTCTGAATTGCCGCCTGCAAATCACTTCGTAGATAAGGGGGTAGTCTAAATGTGGCAGTTTATCTGACCATGTATTCTATACTGGTTGGTATAAATATTCTCTCATGCTACCACAATCATTGTGGGACTAGCTAGATCTTATCAGGATATTTGCCTGGCCACGTAGGATCCCTAAGTAATTAGACCAGAGAGAAATGCTGTTTGCCTCTAGCAAGCAAGCATAGCTCCCTGATATACTCAAAGGCAACTAAAATACAAAACTACCATGAAGTAGACGAGACTTGTGAAGGCTTAGAGAAATATTTAACTGGTACTAGTGTTGTAGGCAGGCAGACAGGGGGAGCCACATGGCAATAAAATTTCCTGAAGAAGAAAAACTGGTTCTTCAGCCATCCAGAGTTACACCTGTTGTCACAGGGAACCAGACTTGAGAAGACCATATCAACAATAGACCCTGGGGAAGGGAAGACCAGAGGGAATGTGTGAATGGCCTTAGCTGATTAAATCTCCTGAGGGAAATGAATCAGCCTTCCCACCCAAAACCCAGCTCAAAGTAGACTCAAGCATTCCAATCAAAGAAGACCACTCCCAAAGTCTACCCCCTTGGCAACGGGCCCTAGTAATGGAGGTTGAAGCCCCATATGGGAGTAACTTGGGGAGAAATCTATAAAAGCCGTCCTGACCAAAGGACAGCGCACACATGCTGCCTGGGCACACATGTTGCCTGTGCTGCACATGCTGCATGGAGGCCATGTGGCCGAGCACATGTGGTGCCTGAGCACGTGTGTTGCTTGCATCTCCGTCTTGAGATGTGTACTCTCTCTCTTACTCTCTCTCCCTCCCTCTCTCCTAAAACCTCCTTAATAAAATCTATTTTACTTCACTGCTTGTTGACTCCTGAAAATTCTTTTTCTGCGAGAAAGACAAGAACCCTGAGGCAGCCCTGGGTAAGGCCTAGGACTGACTTTCCTTTCCTGCAAAGAGCAATTCCTCGCTCCAGCCTGAGCCCGTGGCTCCCCGAGAAACCTCGGATGGTGGGGGATTAACTCCCGTGCCTAGAGATCAAGAGGGCATCAGGTGTGGCTTGGCGGCCACCTCGTGGGGCTGGTGGGGGCTCAGGCCCACGCCGTGCAAGGGGCTCATTGCAGACTTTATCAGTCCTAAGCCTGCCCAGCGGATCCCGGGTGGCAGAGGCGGCTGGGGAGAAAGCGACCATCTCTCTCCCCTTCCAGCCTCACATAAGTCACCCGTGGGGTCCACCTGCAACACTAGTATTAGACTTTGGTACAGAGACAAGCCATCTCAGAAACCCCCTTCTCTACCCTATAAAGGCATTTCCAGGCAGATCTTGGCTCAAGACATTAGCATATAAAAGGGCCTAGGTGAGGTGCTGGGAGAAATTACCTGAGGGCATTTGACCCTCCCTGCTTTCCATAATAGTGGGAGGGAGATCTGAGTTGCAGGGGTATAAAACTAGCCTGCTTCCTCTCTCCTTTTTTTTTTTTTTGGGCTCTCTCTTTGTGAGCTAGCACCCTTCTTGGGAGTCTTGTCTTTATCTCCTCTTTACAGGGCCTTTACATGTGGTGGCTGCCATTTTGGCCTACACGTGGTTGGGGTTCTAGCCAGGAATCCTAAGCACAGGGTTTTCCCCTATTGTGGATTTGTATGCCTGAACCTGTGATAAGTAAAGCCTTTTAAAACTGCATCGGATTCCTGAGTCTTCATCCATTCCCTGCCGGCTTCAGAGGTAGAAGGGAACTTCGCACCCGGCACTGTTGGGGACCCCAGCAGCGTTCCTGATGTGTGTGTGTGCGGCGTGCGTGCGTGCGCACGCACATACATAGGCTCAGTAGTAATTGGGGGTGTTTCCTGTTTGTTTGTATATAGGAAGAAGGTAGATTTTAGATTTTCTGGGGGGCACTGGGAGACTGTTTTACCAAAATGTGGCAGTAAGTCAACTACATTTGGGGACCTTCTGGGAGGCTGGGCTGGTGGTCCTCACAGGGTGGTCTGAAGACAAAGATGAGGGGCACAGAGACCTTGCATGTTGGGGCAGAGGGCAGTGACAGAGGTGTTTATCTGCATATGTTTGCAATCGTCTAGCTGAGCCAGAGCTGGAGAATTTGGCCACAGAGCAGGGCAGTTGTAGCTACTGCAGTGGGGAGAGGTGAAGGCCCCAGAACCTCCGACACGCTGGCCACTCTAGAGATGTTTTCCAACGGAGATCATTTTCTAATATGTTCTAATCCTGGTTCTGCTTCTGCGTGATCATGAGACTTTAAGGAGAGGTGCAATACTTTTTTTTTGCAATAGCAAGGTTTCAAAAACTTGGGTGTACATCATATGCTTAAAATCATATCCCAATTGGAGTCACCGGCAGCATTTTAATTAGAAATCTATACAAAATCTTTTAGGACTTTGAACATCTGTAAGTGATGAAAGAGAGCACCTTTCCTCATTGACCGCATGGACACATTTTCAAAAATAGAAAATTTCTGCAACCAAGGTATCTGCATCTGTACATACTGAGAGAGAGGTGTTTGCCATAGAGACAGGCAGGATTGGGGGACCGAAGGGAAACTGGGGACATTGGCGGTGGAAAATGTACTCTTGTGGAAAGGACAGGTATTGGAACATTGTATTACTGAAACAACTTTGTAACAGTATATCTCACCATGGTTTATTATTAATAATAATAAATAATATAACAATAAAGAATATAATAATATATTATTATATTATTAATATATTAGTATACAATAATATAATAATAAAATATTATCTACACCCATGTTACTATTATGTACAGTCAAAATTGATATAGATGAAGACAAAGATAGTTGCCTTATTGCCAAGAAGGTGGCATAAAACCAGGGTATTAGAAAAAAATCTTGGGATCCTCTATAATTTCATCATTTGCTTCTAATGGCCAGAATCCATTAGATACCCTTGTCTTCCACTTCTGAGGAGAAAACACTTTAAGTAGTTTTAGTCTTTTATACTCTATTATGAAGAAATCAAAATCTCCCTTCTAGTAGAGAATGTGAGAGAATCAAAGGTTTATTTATTTATTCATTTATCTATCTATCTGTCTATCTGTCTGTCTGTCTGTCTGTCTTCTGTCTGTCTATCTATCTGTCTGTCTGTCTGTCTATCTATCTTATCTGTCTGTCTGTCTATCTGTCTGTCTGTCTATCTATCTATCTATCTATGTCTGTCTGTCTCTGTCTATCATCTGTCTATCTGTCTGTCTGTCTGTCTGTCTATCTGTCTGCTATCTGTCTGTATATCTATCTACCTATCTATCTATTTATTTTATTTATTAATATTTTATTATACCACCGTGAGATATACAGTTACAAAGATGTTCATAAGATGTTCATATTTGGGGTTTCGGTTATACAATGTTCTAGCACCCATCCCTCCACCAGTGCCCATTTCCCACCACCAATGTCCCCGATTCCCTCCCCCCCTCCCCAGCCTGCCTCTGTGGCAAGTTCTTAAATTCTTTCTCTTTCTCTCTCTCTTTCTCTTTTCCTTCCCTTCCACATTGTGGATTACAATACATACATTAAGAGGTTGTCATGTGTATCTTTTTGCCTGTATTTAATGCTCAGTTCTAGGTTAGTATCAGCACTTTCTACAGTTATTAGCACACTGTTCCATTCTCTGTCTTACCTAGCCTCTGACTCCCACACATTTGTGATAATTTCCAAAGGTTTATTTATTTATTTATTTATTTATTCTTTGATTTCCTTTCCTATTTTCTTTTTTTTTTTTTAACATTTTATTATACCACCGTGAGATATACAATTACAACGTTGTTCACGCTTGGAGGTTTCGGTCACACAGTGTTCCAGCACCCGCCCTCCACCAGTGCCCATCACCCACCACCCATGTCCCCAATTCCCTCCCCCTCCCACGTCCTGCCTAAATGGCAGGTTCTTTATCTCCTCTCTCTCTCCCTCTCTCTCTCTCCTCCTTCTCCTACACATTGTGGGTTGCACTACGTACACTTAGAAGCCATCATTTGCATTTTTGTCTGTATTTAATGCTCAGTTCTATGTTGGTATCAGACCTTTTGACATTTATTCACACATGTTCCCTTCTCTATCTTACCTAACCTCTGACTCCCACGCTTGTTGGCAATTACCACCTTCCAAAGGTTTATTTATTTGAAATTTTTTTTAATTAAAAAAATAGAGGATCGGACCTGGCAATGCTCAGGGCTTACTTCTGACTGTGTTCAGGAATATGAAAATAGAGATGAATGCAACAGGAAAGCTTGGCCCACCCAAAAAATAACATCCATTTCCTTTAAAATTTTCCTAGACCTGACCCAGAACCATCTAGTTTAAATTTCATTTTCTTGGTGCTTTTAGAATTATAGGGGATTTAAAATATTTCTTTTTCTTTTGAGAAATATCAGAAAGCCAAGACAGATCAAATCTAGCATCTAGATCTACAGTTGCATATATACAGATCCCCTCCCCTCCCCCACCCACCATGTCCAACCTGATTGATGGGACATAGTTCCTTGCAACGCTACAAAGGAGATGGAGCCATAGCCAGGCTTAGTTTCAGAGAATGGTGATGCATGTATGATAAACGCCTTGGCCGTGGAAGTATAGGTTGGTTATGAGAGTATTGGCCAGCCCTACCTGAGCAGAAAGCCTGTGTGACACAGACTGGTGCTGATCACACGGTGATACTGGCCCGGCACCATCAGACTAATTGGGATACAATCAATACCTTTGGAGAAAGAAGGTAATCCAGAGCGTCAGCTTTCATGACACTGAATGCTTCATTCCTCGGGACAAAAACAGTGTAAGGTTCACCAGCGCCATCTTCCTCTAAGGCCTGTCCCATGTTGGTTTTCTGCATTTAAGAAATGAAAGTTTATGCCTGCAATCTATCTCAGATAGTCCAAGTACTTTCTCAGCAAATACAGCTTTCTTGAAAACACGAGTCTGAACGGCCTGGATTCACTTCTATGGGAATTGTTTCAACTCCCCCTCTACTTTCTCCTCCTTAGTCTACTTAACATGAAGATGGCAAGGATAAAGACCTTCACACAAATCATTTGAAATTTTATGAATAACTTTTTTTTCTGGCTTACTTTATTATAAGAATGCTGAATATAATACATGCAACATACACACTACGCTGTTGACTCGATATTATCAGTAAGTCTTCCTGTCAACAGATAGTCTGGTAGGTAAGATTTGAGGCAATGCAAAGTAATACAAAGATTTTCAACTGTGCCGGGCTAGTGCTCATAGCCCCCAGGTTGCTCAAGGTCAACTGCATTTATAATCAAAACCCTTGCTAATTTTACAAAGACTTGGTCATAAAAACACATTTTAGAAATTCATGGGAAGTCCATACCTCCAGCAAAGATCTGAACTTGCTGTATCTTGGCTGAAGCATTGTCATTATGGTTTCCTAGAAAGAGATAGCTTGCTTTAAAATCATTTAAAAATAAGGAGGTTTAGGAAATACATATGTAAATAGTAAAAAGCTGGTTTAAGTCAAAGTGTGAGTAGATACTAGAGGGCCTGTTCAATTGCAATACATTATGGATTTATTTCCTATTATTACTGAAATTAATTAAAGATTGCAGATTATTATTATTATTATTTTCTTTTTAAGGTCACACTCAGCAAGGCCCAGGGGTTACTCCTGGCTCTGCACTCAGGAATTACTCCTGGCGGTGCTCGGGGACCATGTGGGATGGTTTGGGGTTTGAACCTGGATTGGCCTTGTGGAAGACAAATGCTCTACCTGCTGTGCTGTCACTCCGACTCCCAATTATTATTATTATGATGATGATTATGTTTTTTGGATATTATTATCATTATATTTTTTGGATATTATTATCATTATGTTTTTGGATTTTGGATTACATTGACAGTGCACAGGGCTCTGTACCAGGAATCACTCCTGGCAGGCTCAGGGATGGGATGCTAAGGGTAGAGCCTGGGTTGGCCGTGTTCAAGCCAAGCTTGTACTATCTCTCTGGTCCCAAAGCTTCTAGGTTCTTGATGTTACTTTTACTCATTATTAAATGTACCAGAAGAGTTAATCTCTCATAGGAAGTAACTTCCCTTCTCCCTAAAACACGTTTGAAAAATTTCCTTACAACTGGTTGTTAGACTGAATAATCCTATATAGCTTAAAAGAGGACAAAATCAAGATTTTCCCAGTGCCTATTGCTTGCCTCTGTTCTGCAGAGCCTGTTAGAATTCCCTGAATATGGGCAAATGGTCTTAGCTTCCCTATATTTGGCCAGTAAACCATGATTAGTACAAGTGAAGGACAAATCCATAGAGCTGGCATGCATTTTCTTCTTGGATCTGAGTCTCCAGGCAATAAAGGGATTCAGGTTGACCCCACTGTTAGCTGAACTGTCTCACCTCCGGGTTGCTCCTGAAAGATGGCTCCATGTTGTCCAGGGCTTTGTCAAGGATGTGCAAGAGCCCGTTGGAAGCAATTATATTCGCCTGCATAATTTTAACTTTCTTTTTTCCTCCAAAGAGTTTAAGCTTCAATTGAATGTCCTAAAACACCAGGGAAAAATGAAGTTAAATAAGCATAGGATCTTAGAAAGAGCAAGTCACTGCATTAGAAGTTCCAAGCCCTTGGTTTTACTATTTATTGGCTGTTTGATCTTGGATAAGTCACTTAACCAAACATGAGATGACGTAGCATGTACTTGGTAACTGTCACAGGTTTTGTATTTGAATGGGGTGAGATCATATAAGTCACCGTCAAAGACTTGCAAACTCCCAAAGGACAGCACTGTTCAATGATGTCTAGTAAATCTATCACTTAGTTTAATGTGATACATAGAAAAGGCACAATTAAAAACTTTTGAATGAGAGACTGGAGCAAATTCCTTCTTCCTTCCATGAAACTCTTCCAAGTTATAGACTTAGTAATACTTGTTGAATGAATGAATATATATCCTTATAAGAAAGGAAGCCACATTCTCTTCTAAGTGTTTTTGGTGGGGGTGGTCACACACAGCGGTGCTCAGGGGTTACTCCTGGCTCTGCACTTAGTAATCTTCTCTCTACATATATCAGTTTCCTCCTTCCTTCCTTCCTTCCTTTCTTCCTTCCTTCCTTCCTTCCTTCCTTCCTTCCTTCCTTCCTTCCTTCCTTCCTTCCTTCCTTCCTTCCTTCCTTCCTTCCTTCCTTCCTTCCTTCCTTCCTTCCTTCCTTCCTTCCTTCCTTCCTTCCTTCCTTCCTTCCTTCCTTCCTTCCTTCCTTCCTTCCTTCCTTCCTTCCTTCCTTCCTTCCTTCCTTCCTTCCTTCCTTCCTTCCTTCCTTCCTTCCTTCCTTCCTTCCTTCCTTCCTTCCTTCCTTCCTTCCTTCCTTTCCTTTCCTTTTTTCCTCCCTTCCATTCCTTCTTTCCTCCCTTCCATTCCTTCCTTCCATTTTTAGACCACACTCAGAGGTGCTGAGTTCTTTCTCTTGGCTCTGTGCTCAGAGATCACTCCTGATGGGGCTCAGGAAACCACACGTGATGCCAAGAATCAAACCAGGCTCTGTCTTGTGCGAAGCAAGCTCCCTACCTGCTGTACCTGCTATTTTACTATATCAATCTAACCATCATGTGTAACATAACGGCAGGTTTTCTCCAGTACCTTGCCCAAAGTAAGTGCTCAGTAACCTATGAATCATTGATATTTGAAGATGTGCAACACTACAGGCCATAACTTATACACACAGTCTATCCATGTTTCATTTGCACTCCGTCTCCATAGAATGGTTTCTAATTATAGTTACTCGTGAAAGGGAAGGACAGTAACTTGATCTATAAACCAGAGCAGAATAATTGGCATCAGGAGAGATGGAGAGCATGGATTAACACTACCACCTAAAACAAGCACAACCTGTTTCCTTTTTTTTTTCTTTTTTGGGTCACACCCGGCAATACTCAGGGGTTTCTCCTGGCTTTGCACTCAGGAATTACTCCTGGCGGTGCTCGGGGACCAGGGGAATATTGATGCTTCCTAGAAACAGGCTTCCTGCAAGGTTTCTCCTTCCTGTTGGCCACTGCAGCCTGACTGCCTTGAAAAGTCAGATCAGAACAAACCCAAAAACCCTTTCTAACCCTCCTACAGCCACAATGCATCCCCCACCTTCCTGAATTCTGGTGTTACTCACCTCTTCTTCCACGGGAAGGCCTTTGGCAAACAAGAGAGAAGCATTCTCGCACTAACACAGAGCGGTGTGTCTGTGGCATCCGCGGAGACCTGATTGCCTTTTTAGAGAGAACATCAGAGAACACCTTTACCTTATCACTGTTGAAGATCTCTCCCTGCCCTTCCAGTCAATGTGTAGAAAGTGCTTGTGGCATTCATCTGCTCAGTGCTCATTTGCCCAGCAATAATGTGAAGTTTTACAAAGTACTGGGCTGCCTGAGGATCCATTGAAAGCTCTTCGACCTGGGGAACGAGAGTCAGACCTTCAACTGCCACAGTCATCTGATAGAACAATGAGCTTTCGGATTCATGCACTGACGTGCTCAGTCTCAAAGTGTGGCTCTTTCAGATACAGCAGCTGGGTTCTGAGCACTGCCCTTGGACTGACCTACAGGGAGTAACATTTGGAGAAGATCCTCTATCTGAGGGTGTTGCTCCAGCACCAAGGGGGCTGCTGTGGGGAGAGTGGGGAGGTGGTGTTAAGAAAGAGGAAGGGGGGAGCAGCTGGAGTTGGGGTCGGGGGAGGACAGAGGAAGATGGTGGGCATCCAAGGAAGCATTTGAAACCCCAAATGAAATAACAATGTGTGTGAAAAGACACAAACACATACAGACTTTGGGTATTAATGCAAGGATTTCAGAAATCCCTTGGACCAAGTCTACGTTTTGTCAGCATTGCAGAGCCAACAGTCAACCCCCACAGTTTATTAATCATGTAAGCTTGTCCATATTCTCAACAGAAACCAACTGTGAACTGCCCAACTTTCAGTGAGGACTTGCCCCACCCCTTGAGCTCCAACAAGAGTGCCGGGAGGGTGTCTGCAGATTGATAATGAGACCTCTCTGGAGCATTCATGATAGTGACAGAGTAGGGTAAGAGTCTGGATTTTACTCTTGCTTACATTTACTGTAGCAAAAATGATTATCATCAAATATTCTGGATGGGGATAAAGCAATTCAAAACAAAATGATACATTAGTGTCTGCATGAAACCACATAGAATTATATGTGGCTCCCTTACCTACTATATATCTCTATCTCTCTCTCTATCTCTCCCTATCTCTATCTCTATGTCTACCTTTATCTCCATCTCCATCTCTCTCTCCCTCTCCCTCTCCCTCTTCCTCTCCCTACCCCTATCCCTACTCCTACCCCTACATCTATCTCTATCTCTGTCTCTATCTCTTTCTCTATCTCTATCTTTATCTCTATCTCTATCTATCTCTATCTCTATTTCTATCTCTCTTTCTTCCTTCTACATCTACATCTATATCATTTATATCAATCATCTATATCATCTATATCATCTATATCATCTATACCTATATCTACATCTATATCTATACCTATATCTACATCTCTATCTCTATCTCTATCTCTATCTCTATCTCTATCTCTATCTCTATCTCTATCTCTATCTCTATCTCTATCTCTACCTATATCTGATGCCCTCACCATGGAGCCCTCCTTGGCCACTCTCCCTTCTGTTTCCACTGTACCCAGTCTATCAGCAGCTGTATATATGGAAGACGCTGCCTTTTATGAGTCTCCTTCCTTCTATTACTCTTAATTATTTTAAAACATTGTTTTAAAATTATTTTAAAACATTGTTTTAAAATTATTTTAAAAGAAGCACAGGTGTAGCTCACACAGAATTTAATTCTTCCTGGGGTAAGTAAGCAGGTTTGCAGTATGCAAATCTCATTCATCCCAAAACTGATGCTTTTTGGGGGAGTGTCATACCTAGTGATGCTCAGGGGTTGCTCCTGGCTCTGCATTCAGGAATTAGTTCTGGCAGTGCTCAGGGTACTATATGGGATGCTGGGGATTGAACCTGGGTCAGTGTGTGCAAGGCAAACACCTTATAGGCTGTACTATTACTCCTTTATGATCATCTCTGCAGGGATAATGGCTGGGTAGGGCCCCCTCTGGGTCTAGTAGGGCGGTAGGAGTGGGCTTGCTGGACATGAAAGTATGTTCACTGGGTGATAATTCATTAGGCTGTACTCTTGCAAATGACTCTTTTCCAGAGGAAGATGCATTTTTGTTAAGCAGGTTTACTCCAAATCCCGCATATATATCAATAAGTCTAATTTTGACAGAGGTTTCCCACTTTTAGTAAAAAAGAATGCAGTTCTCACTAAGGAACGTTTTTACACCTGTCTGCGGTGTAGGATTATGTCACATACTTACATTGAGGCCTTTTAGTCCCTTGTCTGTAGTCAACAGCACAGTGAATGGTGCCAGGTTACTGAGTGGCCATCCGTAGGCTTTCTCTTAATAATGAAGATTAAAAACAACAACAACAGATAAGTGGGTGGCACGTGAGGAATCAGATCAGGCATTGGCTCTTGTGATGCATTTACCTTTGGACATAAGAGCTTC
Organism: Cryptotis parvus; assembly: GCA_021461705.1. Classification (NCBI taxonomy): domain Eukaryota; kingdom Metazoa; phylum Chordata; class Mammalia; order Eulipotyphla; family Soricidae; genus Cryptotis; species Cryptotis parvus. The sequence goes on from JAJIBD010003566.1 coordinate 81,062, forward strand.
TCTGTTCTAATTGCTCTGCGCAGGCCTTGTATAATCAGGGACGCTCTTGTTAAAGGTATTATAGTCCCCAGCCACCAAACCCCTCAAATGGTCTGTGTGCCATTGTGCATGTGCATTTTCCTTATCAGTAAACCTGATATTTCCAGAGCTGATGTCCAGAGCTCACAGGGAGCAAAGACACAGGTCTGGTCACAAGCACTGAGGTTGCTTGAAATGTTTTAGGAGTTTTCCAACAGAGGAGTTGGCTTCCCGTTTTGCATGGGACAATGCAAGTCAGATTGCTGGTTCTCTTCCTACCTCCCCTGGAAGGTGGACTCTGCTGTCATCCCGGAGGCAATGAAGACAGGTCAGCTGAACTTAGCCCTGGGAAACATTAAGGGCCCAATGTGCAAAGGACTTTCTGTCACCCTGATCTGCTCTCATTGGAAGACAAACAGCTCTTAGAGGAATCTTCCCAGCAAAGGACTCTTGGACTCTCAACAAAAACAGAGCATTTGGGCAGACTGTTGGCTAAGATCCATGCCAAGACAGCACTGATCCATGGAAACACCTCTATGTGCATTCTTTCTGGCAAATTACTTTTGGTGGTAAAGTCTAGACACTGATTTTTGTTGCTATTGCTGCTGGTTATCCTTTGGAGGTATTGGGTCACACACAACTGTGCTCAGAATTTACTCCTGGCTCTGTGCTCAGGGGTCACTTCTGGAGTGCTCATGAGACCATATAATATACCAGGGATTTGAATTGGGGTTGGTTGTGTGCAAGGAAAACCACTATTTTTCTCCAGCTTAGGCACTGATGTTTAAAGGCTTCTAATGGTCAACTCTGATTTTTCTGATTGTGTCTTATTGGAAGCCTTGCCCAATGCTGCGATCTATTCTATTTGTCTCAAGCAGGGCATGGCATTTGGAAATGATGAGCTTATTCTAGACTGTCCCTATGCTGAGGAGCCAGTAGGAAGCTTTGACACATAGTACTGGGGGGGGGAGCCAGCTGTGTGAGACGGTCCCATATGGAGACTAGACACAAATCATATGGCACCTCCATGGAGGAACAGAAACATGGATCTGGGTCTTAGCTGCTCTATTCCCAACCAAACTGTCAATCTTGGTTCACATCTGGAAGATCCCTAGGCTAAGGGAGAGGTGTATGATCTATGTCCTCACCTCAGTAGCTGTCTTACTGCTCTTGTAGACCTGCTCATCTAAGATTATGCCAAGACCCTGTCCTCAGCAACCTTCCCACACATTATTGCATGGCTGGATCTCTTGGCTCTACTGCCTGCTTGCATCCTGGGAAAGAGCTGCCTGTCCTTTCCCTCCCACTGAATGACCGCTACCAAGAAGACTTATCTTCAATGACCATTTTTATTATTTATTTTGGGGGGTGGGGAGTAGTGTCATACCCAGTGGTATTCAGGACTTATTCCTTGTGGGGGTTCAGGGATCTTATGGAGTTCCCAGGGAGCAAACCCAGGTTGGCGGCATATAAGGCAAGCTCCCTACCCACTATCCTATCTCTCCAGCCCCTCCATGTCTTGACTAGCCAGCCCTCTGAATGACTGTTTCTTGCAGAGGCCCTGACCCCAGTGGGACTGGGGAAACTTGGAAAGGTGAGTTTGTTGCTGCATACCCAGGAGGGAGGTGAAGATGGTCAGCTTGCCCTGCCATTTTCCTCCAGGCTCAATGTTGAGTTCTCGGAGGCGCTCCAGGATGTTTCCATAGCACATCGAGCCATCACCCACGTAACCTTTCCGGCAAATGCATCTACAGAGAGGGTGAAAACACATTCTGAGGGCCTGGAGTTACCTGTGTGAGATCACACAGTCTAAACCTCTCAGGGCAGATGGGGACAAGATGCCTTGAGTGGTTCAGGGAGGGAGTGAGGAGAGGACGGCCAGAGACTCAGAGGTCCACGACATGGTTTGTGTGTCTGCCAACATGCAAAATATCAGACCCTTTAGAACCCCTTAGCCTCAATACTTTTCAAAGTGTGATCAAGAGATCACGGGGAATCACTTGGGTTCTTACTGCAGCAGTAGATTCCTTGATCCCACCGCAGAAACACTGGGTCTGAATAAGCTCTGGAATAAGCTATCACCACTAAGAGCCAGGGGTACTATGTGCTTAGAAGGTTCTTGTCAGCCCCGTCCCTTTTAGCGGAGATCTCGTCCCTGTCCCTTTGGTAGGGTAAACTTCCTTGTCCCATTCATATTTCACTACCCAAGTGTAGACTGTGTCTCTTTTAGTGTAATTTCATGATACCACATCACTATTCCCTACGGCACTAATCCCAGCTATAATTTCTCTTAACCTTCTTAAGTTGTGCTTTCTCATCTAGTCTGAGGGTTGTGGCCAGGTGTACACTGATTCACAGTTGTATGCTTGGTCCAGTTCAATGCTTGGTCCAGAGTTGGGACTAAGAATGGTTCTACAATAAGTAGAAACGGAATCAGATTAATACATATATAGAAATCTTACAATAGTTTTGTCTCATGATAGAGAAATAGAGTGCAGGGATAGTTAAAGACCCACTAGCAGGGGTGTGCTGGTAAATGTTTGAAACAAGATCTCTGGGGGAAGGGTGTGGAAAGCTCGAATGTGCAGTTTTTGCCAATTTCCACAGCTCATGCTCCACTTTGGCAGTTAAAATGCCAGTGCAATAGGGTGGCGATATTCCTGATAACCGATAACTTGTCAACCTGTTCAGTGAATCCAGAAATCCCAGCTGTTCTACCTAGCTGAAGTGGCTGTGCTCTAAGGATGGTGACATTTACCAGGATCTTGGAGAAAAGCCTAGAAGGAAACATCAGGTAGGGAAAGAACATTTCCAAGGGAGAGACAGGGAGGCTGTGGCCATACTGTATCACAGACGTGACTCCTGTTCAGGAGAGGACGCCGAAGCCCTTGATCTAGTTGTGGTTCTAAATACTGCCAGGTGGTAAATTGTTCTACTTGCAACGGCGCCGCTCAATTGTCCTGTGAGAGCCTGATCGCTTCCTGCCTGGATTACTGTGTCAACTTCCTTTCTTGTCCTTTACCTTGTTTTCTTGCCCTGTGATCAATCCTTCATAGCTGCCCTGCTTGTTTTTTTTATTTTTTATTTTCCAAAAGGGAAACCTGGTCTTTCTGTGCTTTTAAATCTCCTGGGATTTTTTTTCATCTACATGATAAGGTTTGGGTGCTAGGTATGAAAGACACGCAACCCCAAACAGCGAGAAGGGACTGTTCTTGCTTATGTCTCCTTCCTGTTGGTCTTTGGCAAATTCTAGCTATATTTTTAGATTCAAAGCTCTCCTCAGGCCATGTAGAATGTTTGGAAGATCTTTCCAGCCCCACTTGACAGAAGCAGGCTTGTGTGATCTCCAAACTCTCCCAACAGAGCCCTGCTCTGAAACCATCATTAAACCCTTGGCACCAAGGTCACTGCCTGAGATCCGAAACTCTCCTAGAACCTCGATCCCACCTTATGTTTTCTGTGCCTCATGTTTTCCAGTACTTAAGATAGTGCCTCACTGATGAACAGAAAATTGACTCAGTACCCAGTTAATTCTAGGAAACTTGAATTAAGATGATGCCAACAGGCATCTTTCCTTTGTAGTGTCTCACATGCAGAATAATTTCTTCATATTATTCTAAAATCTAATAATTTATAGCCACACGGTGAGGTCACGAAACCTCCAGGAGTCTCATCTATGAAATGAACTTACAAAACCCTGGTTTTTGATTGAAGATAAAGTACATGCCAAATAGCCAGCACAGGCGTGGATGTGGGGAAAAAGGGACTCTCATCCACTGCTGGTGGGAGTGCCGACTGGTCCAGCCCTTTTGGAAAACAATATGGGCATTCCTCCGAAAGCTAGATATTGAGCTCCCATTTGATCCAGCAATAGCACTCCTGGGAATATACCCTGGAGACCGAAAGACACATAGAAGAAACACTATCTGTACTTCTTTATTCATCTCTGCGCTATTCACTATAGCTAGAATCTGGAAACAACCTAGATGCCCGAGAACAGAGGACTGGCTAAAGAAACTGTGGTTCATCTACACTATGGAATACTATGCGGCTGTCAGAAAGGATGAAATTATGAAATTTACCTGCAAATGGATGGACATGGAGTCTATCATGCTGAGTGAAATTAGTCAGAAGGAAAAGGACAGATATAGAATGACTGCATTCATTAATAGGATATAGATACCAGTGTTTTTAATAAATATGGGGAAATGGTAATGGCAGATTTAAACTCACCACTGAATATACACAAAGAGACTTAAGTGATAAACTCTAAATATCTGCAGGGATAGCCACAATGTTGTAAAATAAGAGGAGATAGATGCAGAGACAGAGAGAGAGAGAGAAAAGAGAGGAAACTGGGGTACCTGCTATTAAGGCGGGTGGGGGGATGGGAGGGGGTGGGGTACATTGGTGGTGGAAATGGGGCACTGGTGGAGGGATGGGTGCTGGAATACTGTATTACCAAGAACCAATTATGAACACCTTTGTAATTGTATGTTTCACGGTGGTATAATAAAAAAATTAAAAAAAAACCCAAATAGCCAGCACAGTGCAAACTGTGGCAGAATCCCAGGACCTGGCAGGTGCCAGGATGGCGGACGGCAGGCTGGCAGCAATGGCAGCAGAAGCTCAGAGCTTGCTGCTCCCCGGCCGGCTAGTGTGGGATGGCGGGGGGAACAGCGAGTCGAGCTCAGAAACAAACACCTGACACTGAAGAAACACAGTAAAAGATGGAATAGGATGCTCCGGGAGGCACACAAGTGATTCATTCTTGGAGGAAAATGAGGCAGGTTCTGGGAGAAAGAACCATTGAAGTGAAGTCTAGGATGTTTTCCAGTCTAGAGAGTGGCTGGACAAGCATGATGGAGCCGTCAGGAGTTGTTCTCAGCCAGAGAATCATCTCTGCTACGCACCGGGGACATTTGAGAATGTTTGGAGCTGGCGTGCTGTGGCAGGTGGAGAGGCAGCGTGTGCACCTACTCATGAACATGCATTGCATACAGAATGTACACGTGGGGAGATGGCCTATTGTGTGCACATGCATGGCATACAGAATGTACACGTGGGGAGATGACCTATCTACTCATGGGCATGCATGGCATACAGAATGTACACAGGGGAGATGACCTATTTACTCATTGGCATGCATGGTATACAGAATGTACATGTGGGGAGATGACCTATTGTGTGCACATGTATGTGAGGAGACTGTGTGTAAATACATGTGAAGGGATGGTGTGTTGTGAGTGCATACATGTGAGAAGATGGAGCGTCGAAATGTGCAAATGCATATGGATAGATGGTGAATTGTGTACACACTCATGTGGGAAGACTGTGTGTTGTGTGCACATAAATGTGGGATATGGTATGTCATGTGCCCATACATGTGGGAGATGGCAAAATGTGCACATATGCATGTTGGGATATAGTCTGTTGTGTGCACATGGAAGTGAGTAGATGGAGCACTCATTACATATGCATGCAGGAGATGGCATGTTAACTGCGCATGTAGTGGGGATATAGCATGTTGTGTGCACACATGTGGGTAGATGGCATGCTATGTGCATATTCATGAGGGAGATGGCATATTGTGTGTACATATATGTAAGGATATGCTGTTTTGTGTGTTGCCTGCATGTGAGAAGATGGAGTGTTTCATGTGCATACATATGTGGGTAGGTGGCATGCTGTATGTACATGCATGTAAGGGAGATAAAACCTTGTGTGCATATATATGAGGAGCGATGACATGCTGTGTGTACATATACATAAGTACGTTGTGTTGTGTTTACCTGCATGTGAGGAGATGGCATCTTTTGTACACATTAATGTGAGTAGGTGGCATGTTGTGTGCACCTACATGTGAGGAGATGGTATGTTGTGTGACACATGCTTGTAGGAAATGGCAGGCTGTGTGTACACTCATGTGAGAATATGGCCTGTTCTATAAACATAGGTGTGAGGAGATAAATATTAAATATGAACATACATGCAGGGAGATGACATGTTGCTTGCATGTACATGTGGGAAATGGCGTGCTGTGTGCACACACCTATGGGAAATGGCGTGCTGTGTGCATTTACATGCAGTGCCTAGGATCATGTCAGGGTGATCTTGACACGGAGCCCTGTGGGATTCTCCTGTGATGGAGGGAAGCTCCGCTCTGAGCATTTCGCATAAGAGACAGCATTAAGCGAGATAAGCAAGAAGGAAAACAAACACAGGATGATCTCACTTATCTATGGCACGCAGAACAACCGGGTGAGGAAATGTAATGTAGGAAAGGGGAGATGCCCAGATCACCCTTGACCCCAGAGTTTGGAGAGGAAAAGGACAGAAGGAAAAAAATCAAAGATGCAAGGAAGAAGAAAAAGGGAGTAATAGGTGAGCAAGAGTCGGGCTCACGCATCCTGGTGAAGTGGGGAGCGGCGGCACTGTATCCCAGGCCCGGACGCAACAACACTGAGAACACGAAGTCTAAGCTGCCACCACTGCACTTTGAATTATGGCCATTAAGGTGACAGGCAGAGATGAAGGTGGGGGTGGGGAGAGAGTATGGGGACACTGGCTGGGGGAAGCTGACCTGGTGGTGGGACTGGTATTGAAATGTGATATGCCTAAAGCTCAACTAGTACCAACTTTGTAAGCATAGTTCTTTATATTATAAAAAAATCAGTGTTTTAGAACGAGAAAGACTGCTCTGGCACTCGAACCCAGGCACTCGGCCCTCTGCCCACCGTTGAGAACACATCTGCTGATTTGGCACAGGCAATACGTTGCTAATAAAACCTCGCTGGAAAAAATCTACGAATTAGGAAAGGAATGAAATGAACTTCCCAGGAGCTAGGAGAGGGCTTTGGAAGCACAGAGACTGTTGAATAATTCCTTGACTCAACATCCTCAAGATTTCTCACTCAGCACAGTGGGAGGCGTCGTTGCAGCAGCTCTGATGACAGGGGAGAACTGAAATGCCACCAAGGGAGAAGCTTCTGGAAGCAAGCGACTTCCTAGCCTTCACTCCGCCACTAATAAAAATTCAGGTCAGCTGTGCTGCAGTTTCCAGAACATTCCCTCACCTAAATCTTCCCCACACCCTAAAGAGGAGACACCACTGGTTCCTCTTCTGTTTGGAGACAGTGAGGCCACAGAGCACTGTCTCAGGTCCGGTGTCTGAGCGGTATCAGCAGGCCCGAGCCTCCCCGGGGCTGCCAGCTGCGGGGTTCTGCCCCGCCCATTTCTGCAGACTCCAGTCAGCGCCTTCCTTTGCACCTGCAGCGCAGGAAGCACCTTCCTGTTTAGCCCCTTCCCCCAGGCTTGTTTTGCAGCTCTGGGAGCAATATTTCACGGCTGAGGAAACAGGACTATACATCGGAGGTCAGGGCCTGGGAATGGTGTTTCCTTCTGCCACGGCTCTGACCACTCGCGGGCGAGCCATCGGCCTGCTCAGCCTTCCAGACTGCTCCTCTGGACCTATGGAGGAAGCCCTGAGTGACGATTCCCTGGCTGCACCGGGATCGGTGTGGACACTCAGCTCCGCGCCCTCCATTGCGCCCGGTGCGCGGAGCTGGGCTGGGGTCCCTGCAGCTCCCCCCCGGACTCGCTTACCTGGTGCGGCCGGCGCCAGTGGTGGTGCAGTTCGCATGCCGGTGACAGCGGTTCTGGGACTCACAGAGGTCGGTCAGGCTGCACCCCAGTCCCGGCACGAAGTCACTGTAATGCTTCCTGCACTCGCAGTGGGACTTGGGGAGGGAAAGCAAAGAGCAGCTGGTGAGTGACCACACACAGACACACAGACACACACAGACACACAGACACATACAGGTACACACAGACGTACACAGACACACACAGACACACACTGGCTCACACAGAGACACACACTGGCTCACACAGAGACACACACTGGCTCACACAGAGACACACACATAGACACACAGACACACAGACACACACAGACACACAGACACACACATAGACACATACAGGTACACACAGACATACACAGACACACACAGACACACACTGGCTCACACAGAGACACACACATAGACATACAGACACACAGACACACACACACACATAGACACACAGACACACAGACACACACAGACACACAGACACACATAGACACACAGACACACACAGACACACAGACACACACAGACACACAGAGACACATACAGGTACACACAGACATGCACAGACACACACAGACACACTGGCTCACACAGAGACAGACACATAGACACACAGACACACAGACACACACATAGACACACAGACACACAGACACACACAGACACACATAGACACACGGGCACACACAGACACACAGACACACACAGACACACAGAGACACACACAGGTACACACAGACATACACAGACACACACACACACACACTGGCACACACAGAGACACACACATAGACACACAGGTACACAGACATACACAGACACACACAGACACACATACAGAAACACACACATAGACACACAGACAGACACAGACACACACATAGGCATACACATAGACACACAGACAGACACACAGACACACAGACACACAGACACACACAGACACATACAGACATACACAGACACACACAGACATACACAGACACACAGATACACACAGACACACACAGACATACACAGACACACACACAGATACACACAGACACACACAGACATACACAGACACACACAGACATACACAGACACACACAGACACACACAGGTACACACAGACACACACAGACACACACAGACACACACAGACAACACAGACACACACAGACATACACAGACACACACAGACATACACAGACACACACAGACACACACAGGTACACACAGACACACACAGACACACAGACACACACAGACAACACAGACACACACAGACATACACAGACACACACAGACAGACACACACAGACACACACACAGACACACACAGGTACACACATAGATACACAGACACACACACAGACACACACCCCCTCAGTCTGGGATTACACTCAAGTCCTCACACCTGCCATATATGTCCTCTACGGAACCACAGCCCCTGGAGAGGCTGGAGGTTGTCACGGAGGGGTGGGGGGAGTGGGTATGAAGGCTGAGGTGCTAAGCCGCCTGCGGTGCAGAGAACAGCACCCCAAAGAGTGATCCAGCCCAGGGCACTAACAATATGAGGTTGGGAGCCCTGCTCTGGGCTTCTGGAAAGAGGGAAGCTACTTCCGTGGAACCCTGGGGGTTTCTGCGCCTGCAACCTGCCTCCCAGCTCCTTTCTGTGTGGCGCTGGGGCAGAAGCTTCGCCTCCGGCAGGGCTACAGCAGAGCCAGGCGCCCATTTCTCAAGAGAAAAGGTAGAATTTTAGCCTCTTTCCCATGGGTCAGAGCGGAAAGGAAATTTTCTCTGGTTTGGAGGGTGAGGGCACCGAGCCCCTTAGGTCTTGGCAAACAGGCCTCAGGATGGAAGGGCAGCAATGACGAATGGCTTAGACGGCTGAGGCTGGGGCCATTCTAGCAGGAAACTCCTGGAATATTCTCCCTCACTGTGGAGATGGGTTGCGGGACCCTGTGGCTGTGATTTTGGGGCACACAGAGCCTTCTGTTCAGCAGCCATGCCTGCTGTAGGGTGAGTGCTCCCACAGAAGGTGCTGGGCAGCTATGGAGGAAGCAGGCGCCCTCGCCCATGCAATGGGCAAATGGGCTAGAGAAAGGGGCACTTGGTTCTGATAGGGCTATCCTGCCACGCCTCCTGCCGGGGTCACCAAGATTGACCTGTTAAGGTCAGACCACAATTTTTTTTTCTTTTTGGGTCACACCCGGCAATGCTCAGGGGTTACTCCAGGCTCTGCCTCAGGAATCACTCCTGGCAGTGCTCGGGGGACCATATGGGATGCCCGGGATCGAACCCCGGTTGGCTGCCTGCAAGGCAAATGCTGTACCCGCTGTACTGTCGCTCCGCCACCATGATTTAAAGGGACAAAGCCTCCCCCCATTCACCCGCACTGGCCTACACTCTCTCCATGCTGTCTGACCCTTTGGGATAAGGTATTTGGGGCTTGTGGAGTCCCCTCCTTCTCTGGAAGATATTACAAGAGAGGAGAGTGGTTTAAGTGAAGCAAGCCCATGCCCCCAAACCGCCAGCTCTGAGTTTGCTTGTCTGATTCCAAGGAGGGTGAATCCACTGCTCCCCTAGGTCGGCTGGGCGCATTGGTTGAGGAGAGAGCTGTTTGGTTGGTTGTGGGAGAGACGTCAGAGGATGATGGGAGTGGGGACAAGCTGGCTGGGCCCCAGAGCATGAGGACAATTTGGTTCCAAGGCAAGCTGAGATACGCACGTGTGGAAATATACCACAGCTATCGCACCTGTGCCACCGACTGCCCTGTTGGTCCCCTTCCCAGCGCTGTCGGCTCACCTGTCCTGGCCCATCATACTTGCATACTGTGGACTGTGAGGGGCAGCCTCCAAAGTTGTCTTGACAGGGGTCGATGGGAAGGCACACCTGCCCGTCCCCACGGTAGCCCTCCTGGCAGGTACAGAGGTGGCGATTTGGCCCCAGGTAGGTGCACTGAGCATGCGTGGAGCAGACGTTCTGCGAACAGGGGTTGATGGCTTGAGAGGCAAAGGTGAGAAAGGAAGGAGGGAAGGAGGGAAAGAAGGAAGGTGAAAGGGAGGTAGGAGGGAGAGGAGAAAAAAAGGAAGGAGGGATAGAAGAAAGGGAGGGAAGAAGAGAAAGAGGGAAAGAAAGACAAAGATCGCAGGACATTACATTTTACTCTAACATTGATCCAGGTGACATAAACCGTGTGTAAACATCAGCACACGTGCTCTGTTAGGAAAAAGGGAAATTGTTTTCTCTGTGACGGCCACGGTGCTTGGTCCCTTTGATCTTCCATTCAGCCACCCACAGGAAACAGAAAGGGCCTGTGTCCAAGGTAGGGAGGCTCGTTTATCGACTTCAATAAATGGACAGGATGTGGAGTCTACTCACGCTCGCATACTTTGCCGTCGCCTTTGTAGTTAGGGAGACATTTGCATTCCAACTTCGTGTTGTCCTCACTGGAAGGGACGCATCTGGCATGTTCTGGGCAGAGCAAGTCTGCGCAGGCGGGGACGGCTACAGAGGAAAGGTGTGGAGAAACTCAACAAGCGCAACCTTTCCTACTATTAGAAAGGCAAAGAGGATTTAGTGTAACATAAAAAAGAGGGAAGTTCAGAATAAATAAGTAAAAAGTGAGTCTTTTATTCTAACTTTTCCCGACCACTCTCAAAACAACCAATGCCAAAAACCAAAATAATATTGTTATTCAGATAAATTTTAAAAACAAACGTGAATTGGTTAACAATATAAATGAATGAATGTGAATTTAGCAACTTGGGGCTGGGATTATGACTCAGTGGTACAGCACATGCCTCGCATGTACGAGGCCCTGGGTTTAAATCTTGACACTGCATGTGCATACCTCTGTGTGTGTGTGTGTGTGTGTGCATACAACTTAATTTTTTGATTTAATAATGCATCTCAGAGCTCTTTAAGGATCAACTTTAATCGCTAATACTACATCATTATTTTGTGGTACAGGAAGATCGTCAGCTGTCAGAAAGTGCTTGGGGCTGCTGGGTGCTTTTCATAAAATGAGCATTTTCATAAAATCTGTTGCATTTTTTGCTTTTGGGTCACACCGGCGGCTCAGGGGTTTCTCCTGGCTCTGCACTCAGGACTTACTCCGGCGGTGCTCGGGGGACCATATGGGCCGGGGATCAAACCGGGCCGGCGGGCCGGCTGCAAGGCAAACGCCCTACCGCTGGGCTATCGCCCGGCCCCAATCTGTTGCATTTTACTTCCTCTTTTTGGTTTGTCCCAACCTCCCTCACTTCTTCTCCCCAAATCCTTCCGTGTTCCTTTTCCTCCTCCTTTTCTTAAATATGTATTTTTTGGGCTACACTCGGTGTTGCTCAGGACTTACTCCTGGCTTTGTGCTCAGGGATTACTCCTGGCAGTGCTCAGGGGACAATGTGGAATTCTGGGGACTATAAGGGATGCTGGGGACACAGAACCAGGGACAGACGCATGCTAGGACATAAGGAGACAGGTACTTACGCTGGTCACACCTGGGGCCCGTGGTACGCTGAGAAGCACTCGCGAGGTGCCGTTGCCAGTGAGCCCGCTGTTACACACGCCGTGCACACAGCTACACTCTGTAGGCAGGGAGGGGCATTCGCTGAATCATTCATTAGGCTCTTTTTTTCTATTTTATTATTTTTTTTTGGGGAAGGGGCACTGCTGGCTGTGCTCAGGACTTACTCTTGGTTCTGCACTTAGGGATCACTCTTGGGGGATTCGGGACAGTATGTGTGTCATGAATGGAACCTGGTTGGCTGTGTGCAAGGCAATTGTACTATCTCTCTGGCCCCTCTTTTTAAAGATAATATTTCCAGATGTTTTTATTGAGAATCTTTATGATGAAATGGAGGAAACCCTTGGGCTTACTTCTTAGTCTCATGTCTTATGCAGGTAGCATGTCACTAATGATGGTTACCTCACGGGATTTCTGTAGAGTAAAACATGGTATTAGAATGAGGGTCAGCCCCTGCTCCCCACCTAGATGCTGATGGCGAGCATTGACGGGTAACCAACCTTCTCTCAGCTGCATTGTGGGGGCTTTATCAGGAGCCTCTTTTGATGCTCCCTATTCTGATACAGCCTCCAGACATGATGTATTGACCTAGACAGGAAACTCTGGGGAGCTGACATGGACAGTCGGCAACAGCACCAAGAAAGTGTCCTATCTAGGGCAGGAGAAAAAAGCCACAAGAGGGCATCCCAGAGGGGCAGTTAAAGAGCCCTTGGATCTGTTAAAGTCACTTCCACAAACCTCCATAGAGGCAGGAAACTTGAGGTATATGTCTTTAAAGAGGCCAAAGCCATGCCCACTGGGGCCAGAGGGGAAAGACCTCTGTGATGTTTTCCTCAGCATGTTCTCATAGTGGCCACGGGAGCTGTACACACCGATCATAACTATCGCCTGCATTTAAGCTACTTGGGAGTGGGGACCTAACCTCACTCCTCTTTTGGGTCCCCCTTCCCTGACAGGGATCTAATGCAGGAAGATGCTTTCCAGGGCCAGATCGGGGCTGTGTTGGGCATCCACGCCCCAGACGGTGGGAAGACCTACCTTCTCTCTGTCTCCATCCTAGCTGATGACCTTGAGAAGACTCTGCTTATTGATCCAGAAAAGGGGGACCCCACCTAAGAGCTGTCACAAAGATCCAAGGAGATTTTGTATGTCCAATTTGGTAGATGGCCAGGAACACAGTGTATGCTTGGCGAACTCTGCTGTTACAAGGCCAGGGTTGTGGATCGATTGGAGAGGAGGGAGCTTCTGAATTTCCCTCTTTTGTTTTGCTTTAGGGCCACACCTGGCAGTTCTCAGGGCTTACTACTGACTCTGTGCTGTAGGGGCCATATAGGATATAAACCCAGGTCTGCTGCCTGCAAAGGTAAGCTCCCTACTCACTGTACTACCTCTCTGACCTGAGAAGGAGGGACTTTGTATTCTGCCTGAACAGGGCAGACACTGAGAAGGCTCGGGCACTGGCAGCTGAGGTAAAGGTTCTTTTTTGGCTGCTGCACTGTAAAGCATCTCAGTTAATTAATAGTGGGGAAGAAACTCTCTGGCATCAGGTTAAAGTGGGTGTTAAAAATAAACTGCAGTTAATGGAGTTGTCCTACTTACAGGCAAAAGTACCACCTCTGTAGGACCAACACAGCACATGAAACCACACTGGCACCCAGTGGACATCGGCTGAAATGGCTTGCAAACTCCCTTGGTCCTTGCTAATGTGACTGACCAGTTATCACTGAACTCATTAGTTCTTCTGTATTCATTCATTCATTCATTCATTCATTCATTCATTCATTCATTCATTCATTCATTCATTCATTCATTCATCCATCCATTCATTCATCCTTTCATTCATCCATCCATTCATCCATCCATCCATCATCCATCCATCCATCCATCCATCCATCATCCATCCATCCATCCATCCATCCATCCATCCATTCATCCATCCATCCATCCATCTATTCATTCATTCATCCATCCATTCATTCATCCATCCATCCATTCATTCATCCTTTCATTCATCCATCCATTCATCCATCTATCCATCCATCATCCATCCATCCATCAATTCATCCATCCATCCATCCATCCATCCATTCATTCATTCATTCACTCATTCATTCATTCATTCAAAATCATTAATTTATTATGATGTTCACTTTACTATAGATTGTTTTTGTTTTGGCTTCTCATTGGCTGCGAAGATCTTTCTAGGTTATCAGCCCAATGACAGGTAATATCATTTCTGGTTTATAGGTGAGGAAGGCTTAGAGAGGTTAAAGGATTTTTTTCCAGGGCGTCTGTCTGACTTTAGTGCCTCTTCTCTTCACCTTTATGTTCTAGAGCTATGATCTAATATAATGACTGCTGGCCCTGAGTGGCTGTTTAAACTTAAGGTAGGGAGTGTGGGCTAAAGTTTGAATTCCGATACTTGTTCTCCCTGGCCACACTGCAGGTGCTCAATGGTTGCCTCTTCACACTTAGTTCTACTGTCACCTAGAGTTTTACAACTTTTCAACCAAGTTTAGGTTTAGCTCCCAATTTTTTTTGGGGGGTTATGTGGAAATGGACCACACCTGGGAATACTAGGGCTATTCGGAGGTGCTCAGGACCCAAATGTGGTGCCAGGACCCAATCCAGGGTTATGTTGAGTGACTGTAGGCAAAGCAAGTATCTTTACTCCTGACTGTTTCTCCCAGCCCCCTTCTTTCTCTAAATTTCTTCTTTCCGAATAATTACTTGGCTTTCACTGCAGGGAAACCAGGCGGAATGCTTTATGTCTTCCTGCCCGTTTCAATATCTGTTTACAATCAGTGATGTACACCCCACTGTTGTGGAAGGGGAGTAGCAGTTAGGAGATGTTATTCCTGAGTGGTTGCTTGATAATTTGTTAGCGAACTGCCGTTTGAGATCACGTACAATATTAAAAATGTAAGTGCTCTAAATCTGTTTTAAATTTGCTTTTCTCAAATTTTCCTCATGAGATCATCTTTCACGGAGTGGAGGGTAAATAAAGGTTTGGGCACTGGGGAAAACTCGATACTTACAACTGTAATTGTTAACATTCGTTGTGCACTGATTGCCCCATTAAATCCTCACAATTTCCCGAGAGGAGTTAACAGTATCTCTATTTTTAGAAAGCAAGCCCCAGACAGAGGGTGTTTAACAATCTGGAGGTCTCTGGGCTAGAGAGATAGTACAGCAGGCAAGGCACTTGTCTTGCCAGAGGCAGACCCGGTTCGATCCTCCACACCCCATATGAACCCCCAGCACTATCAAGAGTGATCCTTGAGCTAACAGCGGGGAGAAAGCCCTGGGCACAGACGCATGTGTCAGCCCACCTCACACCCCTCAAAACCAGAACAAAACAAAACATCAGCTTATGGTCTCAAATTTGTTCTTTAGGATGAAAGCCAGCCTGAGGCTCTGACAAGCTCCAAGCCACAGAGCTGTAGTAATCACTTCTACATACTGTCTCAAACCATGCTTCTGGGGCAAGGTGATGTGGCTGGAGCAAGTTAAGAGTCTTTCACACTTCGTCATCCCTGCTCTCACTCTGTCACGTGTACTTTCACTTACTCGAATCCATTCACCTGTTTGCTCATTTTATTCATCCCACCAAGTAATGGGCAGCGTGTGCCCATGAAACAGAAGGCACTGTTGAAGGTATTAGAGGTGAAGAGACAGAGAAAGCCAGTGTACCAGGAACCCCTGGATTAAACTAGACATCTCTAACAGCAGTCAGAGTTGATTACAGAGTGCCAGTTTACCCAGGGTTAGATGTTCAATGTGTATATGTTGACTTTCCTGCAAAAATTGCTCGAATCAACGCAACAATGACTGAAATTGATTTTTTTCATCAATGCCGGAACTAAGATGGTGTTGGAGAAACTGTTCAGTATTTGTATGAAATTATGGGTCTGGTAGCTTGGTCCCTTCCATGTCTTTATTTTCCAGACTTAGGAAGTCTGAATTCCATCCCACTTCCAATATCCTGCAGGTCCTGTCTAGTAAGACTGCACCATCTGTGGTCCCCACCCCAGGATGGGAAGAATCCCCCAAACAATGACCCCTTCCCTAGAGACAGTGTATATTCCTTCTGTGTTGCTTCTTATAACACATCACCACAGAACTTAGCAGTTTCACAACAAAATGTAAGGATGTAGCAAGGGGTTAGAAGTCCATAATCACTGTGCTACAAGCAGCAGTTGTGTGCTCAGTTCTCTTCCTTTCTGGGATGGAACTGCTAACTGTGTTTGCTAATTTCTGGAGATCATCTGCATGCCTTAGCTAGTGGCCACCTTTCATTAGGGGAAGGAGAATGGATGGGAGAGGGAATAGGGAAGATGTGAAGGAAGGGCCAGAGTAGGAGGTGGTGGGGTGGACGGCAGACGGAGACTACTGGGGAGATCAGTACTGACATCAGGATGCTGAGAGACCTCAGGGGTGGACCGGCCAGGCCAGGTTGATGTAGGTTCCTGGTGTCCCCGAGAGGGAACCCTATGCCTTCAGAGTTTGGGGGCGTTGGGGAGGCACAGGCAACAGTGCTCAGAGCTCACTCCTGCCTCTGTGTTCAGGGATAACTCCTGTGGGGACCAAGGGACCATATGTGGTTCCTTGGGTTCAAACCTGAGTTGGGCCACACACTAAGCAATTGCCTTACCCACTGTATTCTCTCCCGGCCCCTGTGCCTTTAAATTTTAAAGCTCAGCACAGTGCTGAAAGCACAGAGAACATTATCTCTCTGGTCAAAGTGGCATTTTATTTGACCTGTTTGCACTCTGATTTGCTGTGTAAAGTTGGTTATATAAGCACTTCAGTATTTTCAGTGTATGAATAGTTTATTTGGAGAGTATAAGTCATATTTGACTTTCAACCAGTACAAATGCATTTAATGTCATGAAAATCAGACCTACCTGATGAACAGTTGGGTCCAAAGAGGTTGCTATCAGCGCAGGTTTCAGAGGCCGTGCCGCCAAAGTGTTCCTATACAGCGCCGCAGGAAATGCCATTAGAACCAGGTGACCCAATCACTTACAACCCCCTGGTCTGCCCACTGTGGGTTTCCCACATGAATCTGTGCTTTCTGCTTTTCCTAAAGCTCCTTCTAGTTCTTCCCTCATACCTGACTGTGAATTACACCAGTCCCTATATTACCTTTTACAAAAATTCTGGAGATTCAGAAGAAAACTACTTTGTCAGTTTAAAGACATGGTTCCTAGCCAGTCACCTCATAATCTCCCAAGAAGGGAAAAATGCAAACTCTTTCCATTTTGCTTTTTCTAAACAGAGTGATGCTGAATCTCTTTCACAAGAATTTCTTTGCATTTAAATAATCTCAGACTTTACATCTGCAGACAGATGAGACAGACATGGGGCAGAGCTGCTACTGGCTCTCACTGTGCCCAGACGCTCATGAGGCGCCTGGGAGGGATGGCAGGTTCTAGCCCTGGCCCACCACCCCAGCAGAGCCTCACAACAAGCCAGACGACCCCCCCCACTCCATGAGGACCTCCATTTTCCACATCCGGACTTCCCCCTCTTCAGAACTCCACCCAGCAGACCAGCCTATCACAGCCCGGCTCATCGAGATCCACCCTGCTGCAGTCTTTTTTAATCCTGCCCAGGTATGCTGATCCAGAGACAGACATGGGGCAGAGCTACTACTGGCTCTCACTGTGCCCAGACGCTCATGAGGCACCTGGGAGGGATGGCAGGTTCTAGCCCTGGCCCGCCACCCCAGCAGAGTCTCACAACAAGCCAGACGACCCCCACTCCATGAGGGCCTCCATTTTCCACATCCGGACTTCCCCCTCATCAGAACTCCACCCAGCAGACCAGCCTATCACAGCCCGGCTCGAGTGGCCGCACAGTTCATCAATAAATGCTGGATTTTGAGATGACTACAAGAGTATGCTACCCGCACGGCAGAGCCTGGCAAGCTACCCGTGTCGTATGTGATATGCCAGATACCAGTAACAATTATAGACCTCATTCCCATGACCTGATGGAATGGCTTGAGGCTCTTTATGTTCCTGGAGCAAGCAGGTGCCCTTGGGCTCTACTTGCATGAGACAGGTCATATGGAGATGTTACTGGTGCCCGCTCGAGCAAATCGATGATGAATGGAAAGACAGTGATACAGTGATACATCTGCAGAAAGTCATTTTCGTTGGGGACAGCAAAGGAATTCAGGATCAGTAGATCCAAGGTTTAACTATGGGGGCCCCAGGACAGTCCTTGGGGCGACCCGCTACGGTGGTGATAAGTAACAGTAATCAGGACATTTTCACAGGCCTATGTGGTTTCACAAGTTCTTTTCATATCTAAGATCTCATTTTACTTTTGTTTGGGGCGGGGTTGCACCTGTGATGCTCAGGGGTTACTCCTGGCTCTGCACTCAGGAATTACTCCTGGTGGTGCTCGGGGGACCATATGGGATGCCAGGGATTGAACCTGGGTCAGTTGCATGCAAGGCAGATGCCCTCCCCACTGGAGGAATTATTAGTAAACCCATTTTACAAGTGGCCTGGTCTAAGGCCGGTGCCCAAAGGGCTCATTCTAAGGTCTGCACGTCCTAAGAGATCATTCCGTTGAGGATGGCATATTGTCGTTCTGATTCTCACTACTTCGACTCCATCTGCATGCAGGCACAGCGGGCAAGAGGAAGCAGTTTGGAGAAGTTGGGAACTTACTTGGCAGGAGCAGCTTCCATTTCCTTCCATGCCTTCGGCACAGCTGCCCCGGCCACTGCAGGGTGAGCTCGCTCCTCCCGGGCACTCTGGGGAGTCCAAGAACTCAGAGTCACACACAGACTACAAGGCGAGTTCCACCCCACCGCGTGCCTGTTAGTGTGAAAAGGAATCACTGAAGACATGGCTGGGGCCCTTAGGGTTACAGAGGCCCTGAGGGGACACAGGTGCAGAACCAGAACAGTCCTCTGGACAGAAGTGCTGGGGAAGGCACTATTCTGGCTGCCAGTCCTCAAACTTTTCTCTTCTCTGAGCACTGATTCATTGATTCTGTGCCCTGATTCATTCTGTCTGCAGCTCCTAGGGGGCTGGTACTGTTGGCAGTGGATGAGACTGAAGTTCAAAAAGGGGTCACACAACTTAACCCAAGGGGTCACAGTTTATGAATGCATGGGGTAGGAATTGAGTTCACTCACAGCTTATAAATACATGGACTGGGAATTTAGCTCAATCCTTAGCATGTCTCTAAAACCAGGTATCTTGTATTTGTACAGGGTAACACCTAGGAAGGTTCTCAGGGGCTTCTCTCTTGGAGCTCAGAGGTTAGTTATTCTTTGTGGTGCTCAGGCAATCATATGCATTGGTGGGGCCCAACTCTGGGCTTCCTGCATACAAAACTGGGCCCCTAATCTACCGAGCTCTCTCTCAGACATATTCACCGTTGTTGAGCCGGGCCTAAGGCTGGCCAGCACCAGGAAGGGAGGGGATGAGTCTGCCAGTGGTTTTCTCTCTGGGCCCTGGCCCCTGAGGGACCCCCAGCTTGGCTTCGCTGACTCAGAAGAACAAGAGTCTTCTCCACCCTAAGACTTGGCACACCTTGCAGAAAAGCCATCCCAAGCATTTTTATTCCTGCAGGCAAGTCATTGCATCTGATCCAGTCCCCACACTCACATTCCACAGAGGACCATCCTCTGCATGGACCACCGCTGCTCCCATCCCAGCCCTTCTGTCCAGCCCCCACACACCTCCCTGCTTGACCTTGGCTCTGGACCCTGCCCTCAAACGTGGTTCCTTCAGGAAGGCTAATTTTGCACCCCTGGGGGTCCTTTCTCATGCAGAAAATGGGGGCAGAAAGAGTCAGAATCTTCACTCAAGAACCCTATTTTAGGCCACCAGCAGATCCCTGGGGAATTGAGGATCTTCCTCTCTCCTGACACTGCGACTGTCTTCAGCCACAGCTTCCTTTTTTTCTTTAGGGGACAGAGAATCCAGGCAGGTTTCCTCTAAGGAGGAGTGTTGGAGCAGCTGCTTCTCATCTCCTGGGAGAGGATATTTACAAAGGGACCTCCAAAGAGGCTCCTCGTCGGGGACTGGTGCCAAGAAATGCACCTCATGTCTGCCCAATGGCAGCACAATTTCCCTGATCCGGGCTCCCCCCTTGCCACTGCCCTGCTTCCGGCCAGGCGAGCCAGGCAGGGCCACCACAGCAGCCCACTCCTGCAGGTCAAGGGCCCGGGTTGGAGCACTCACTCATCATGCTCTTTCTCAGTTTATCTAGAGCTGTGTGTGGTTGAAGATTTGGCCACCAACCTCCCTTGGTTCCCTGTCTTATTCTCAAGCATCAGACCAAAATCTTCATCTGATGTCCCTGGGTGTCTTTCCCTCACAGAAATTCCTTATACACGAATCTCTGGCATGTGAAGCCCTGCCTTGGGCATTTGCTTTTCAGATGATCTCAGTTAATACATTAGGGCAGAGAGAAATACGGCAAGTAGGTGAAAATTAAGATAGATGGAGAGGTGGGTGAGAGAACGGCCTGACCCACAGAGACTTACAGAGAACAGCCTGCAGGTCAGCCTACAACAGAGCTCATGGCTTGGGTAGCTGTGCATGCAGTAGATTTCAGCCTAGCTTACCCCCTGTGGCCAAAAAGGACATGGCTGTAAATTTATGCAAAGCTTGGTACTTCACACTCACTGAATTGAGGTTTCTGGGCAAAAGACCCATTTTAACAGTCTTGGCTGATCATTCTATTGTACATTCATTTTTTTTTTATTTTTGAGTCATACCCGGCGATGCTCAGGGGTTACTCCTGGCTCTGCCCTCAGGGATTACTCCTGGCGGTGCTCGGGGGACCATATGGGATGCCGGGATCGAACCCAGGCTGGCATGGGCCGGCCGCGTGCAAGGCAAACGCCCTACCCACTGGACTATCGCCTCCAGCCCCTGCACATTCATGTTTGAGAGCTACTGGATGCACTGGTAAGACAGTGGGGATTGTCCCCAATTAGGGAGTGAAGGTTTTTAATGCTTTCTAGATCACTATGAATGAGAAATTAATGAGTCTTTGCACGGGGACAGTTCTGTGTAGTTCGGACTGTTTGCTAGGCAGGATGGATGGTGCTTAACAAGGTTCTGCTGTAGGTGAGCTTAGCAAGGGGGCGTGGCTGGGCTCTTATGTGGATCAATTCTTGCTTCAGAGAATACCAGAGCACTGGACTGCCCAAGAAAGGCCAAAGCTGACTGCTGGGAGTGCTCGTGCACAGAGTCACTTAAAGCAGCTTTAGTCCTTCTGACCAGTCCTCAGGCAATCAATTTCTTTGGTAAGTATGTGTTACCTCTGGTGGTTAGAAGTCAGTAGGAGTTCCAGGCAAGGAACAATGAGATTCTATAAACCCTTTACCCATCAGGACAAAAATAGCCATGTTATTACTTCTTGATATTCTAAAAAGAAGCTCTGTTCTCTGTTTTTGAGTCCTCTGACCAGCAAAGACAGCAATACAGAGTATCTGGCAAAGTTAACCGATGGGTCCATAAGGGCCATTGGATCTTGGCCTCTGGTGCTGACCTTCAGGCCAGGCTGCTATGCTCTCATGCTCTTTGGTTCTAGGCTTTTTACAAAGTGATGGTGGGCTCAGGTAATCTCCATAATGGAGCATCTATCTCAAACTTTTCCCAGTGAACAACAATTTCTAAAGGAAGGCATTACAGTGTCGTACTCCTGAGGTCAGGAAATTTGTCTTGTTGACCTGAGGTTTCAAAGTTTATTGAAAAGCTATGATGTAAACTCAAAAGGGAATTCTACTTCCTGTATTATTTGGTGATGTAACAAATATCTAGACCAATGCCTGGCAGACAGTAATGACTTCAGAAGTATTAGTGGAATAAATAAATGAATCAATAACTATGTGACTGACCAAGTAAAACTTTAAAGCAGAGATCTAGGTCTGAGAAGTAATTACTCTGGGAGAATAACTTAAATGAGAGGATATTAGTTGGTGCTTGTCAGTTGCAGTCATAGATGGCTCCATTCAGGTGAAAGGTAGCTTGTGGGAGAATTTTCCTTCTGGGGGTACCTTGAGTTTGAAGTAACATAGAAACCTAGCAGAAGGCAAAAATGAAGGACACATCCTGAGAGCACTGAGGTACAGTACAGGGAAAGGGAACTAAGATGGAAACTAAAGGTCCCATGGAGTTGAGATAGAATTGGGAACTTGGGAATACTAAGGAGACGCTGAATTAGGTGAGCCTGTGTTGGAAGTAGTTGTGGTAAAATCACAGAAACTCGTTTGCTTTCCCCCTCCTGCGATGGGCTGGACACCTTTGGCAGAAGGCCACCACAAAATCACAAGCAATAGTCAAGAAGAGACCTGTAGGGTGCAGTGCTCTGCCCTGGGAAATGAGGGAGGGTCACGCAGAATGCCCAGCACCCCAACCTACAATCCTACTCCCAATCCTAGAGCGGGAGGCTGGAGTCCGTCAGTTGGCACACCAGAGATGAGAGAGCTACACGGGGATGGAGCAAGAGAGCTCTGAAGCTCCATGAGCTTCTTTCCTCTCACAGGGCTGAGAACTGATCAACCAAGTATCCAAATCCCAGACTCAATAAAACCAAAAACAATGAGCTGTAAGCTTCAACCACGGAAACTTTGTAATGAGCCTGTCAAGGTGACAGGTAGGAATGGGGTAGGGGTTGAGGTGGGGAGGGAACACTGGTGGAGGCAAGTTGACACTGGTGGTGGGATTGGTGTTGACATATTATATGTCTAAAACCCAACTATCAATAACTTTATCAATCACAGTTCTTTAATAAAAAATAAAAGTGTATACTATAAACCCTAATCACTTGTCACTTGTCACTTGTCTTCCTGTTAATCATCGATTTGCTCGAGCAGGCACCAGTAACATCTCCATACTTCCTGTTACATGTTAGTAGAGCCCAAGGGCATCTGCTTGTCCAGGAACATAAGGAGCCTCAAACCATTCCATCAGGCCATGGGAATGAGGTCTATAATTGTTACTGGTATTTGGCATATCAAATATGACACGGGGAGCTTGCCAGGCCCTAATAAAACTTTAAAATAAAAATTAAAGAACTGATGAGCACACAAGAAAGGAAGACATCAAAGCATTTAGAGTCTAATGTCGAGGGAAAATTACCTGAGTCAATTAGCAACCAACTCATACTGGACCAGGAGTACTGAGTGTTTTTGTCAGAGTGGAAAGTCTTGTATTACACAGAGCACTAGTATGGATATTCTGGGGTTGAGGGCCAGAGACGAGAACAGGAGGTAGGGAGCCTGCCCGAATGCAGCTCAGCCCTGTATGATTTCAGTTGCTACATGTGGTTCCTTGAGCACCACAGGGTGTAGTACCTGTCCCCCACCAAAAGAATAAATAGGATTTGATAACCTTTTTTTGTAAAAAAATCTGTTTCAGAATAAAGATTGCCCTAGATCTGATGAACAATATTTAAAAATGGGCTCAGGTTCCAACTAACATTATTATGTTCCAGAAATTTGATTACAATAGGCCTCTGGCTTGGAATATTATAATTGTTTTTGGTTATTATAATATAGTTTGGCTTGTCCATGAGAGAAGTTCAAGAATATTTGTTTTTAAAACACAAAATTTTCAAGCCCATAATGAAGTGAAATTCACAACCCTCACATCCAGTTAAAAACAAATCAGGCATGCAAAATCAAGAGAAACAATGTTCATAAGAACCAACACATAACATAGAATTAATAAACAAACATGTGAAAGTAGTTATTATGTCCATATTCTACAGATTTTAGAAGGTAGAAAGGGGAACGCATATTTAGGATGGCTGCAGGAGAGATAATTATCTAATTATATAAAATTAAGCCCATTTTGCAAATCTAGAGATGAAAATGTAATGCCTGATACATAAACACAGCATATAAAAGTAACACCAGTTTAATGTCTTAGAGAAGTTTAGAAACAAAGACATAGCAATAGAGCATTAAAAATGAAGCAGAGAAAAAGAGATGGAAAAAATACTGAACAGAGCACCAGTGAATTATGGGACAACTTTAAGCAGTATAGCATTGGTATACATGGAGTATGAAAGAGAGAAGAGCAAAAAAATATATTTGAAATGTTGCGAATTTCAAAACAGCTAATTGAAAAATCTACCTTTTCAAGAGACTGGTGAAAGATGCACAAAGAAAGCTATTAAAGAGAAAATCAGAGCAGTAACAGGGGAAAAGACACAGGTTCAAGAAAGTAGAGTACAGCGGAATCCTGGGGGAGGCTCCTGGGCTCCCTGAGCTTTGTTTGGGTGACACCTCCTCCCATCAAAATAAAAGTGAAGCCAAGCCCCCAAAATATACATGTGTCATAATTCCAGCCACAGAAACTAAAGCGAAAATTACAGGCACAGAAACCTGTCAGTATTGGTTCTGTTCACTGGTTTGGGGGATTGGGGTTTGGGAACACACTTGATCACAAAGGGAATGCCGGGGACAATACAGCCCTTCTCTACCTTAATGGTGGTGTCTGTTTTATGACTGCTCAAAGTGGTCAGCAATTATCGGCAACTCCTCAGAACAGAAAGTTTTTTTTTATGTACAATTAGAACTTAAAAATAAATAAATCCAGTAGCAGATTATGTGCTGAATAATAGAACTGGAAAAAGTGGTTTATGTCCTTGTAAATCATGAATTGATCTTTACTACTATTTGACTCAAAGGGGTATTTTTCTATAGTTTATACTCCATACTGATTGGGAAGGAAAACTAATGAAGATACCTAATCATAAAGGGTTTACACACACACACACACACACACACCCATTTTCAGGGGTAGAACCCAGATATGTAGGTGAGGTTCTACTGCTAAGTTATAACCTTGTTCATTAGAAAGACATATTTTTGTTTGTTTTGGGGCCACACCACCAGTACTTAGGGCTTACTCCTGACTGTGTTAGGAATCACTCCTGGTGGTGCTCAGTGGACCATTGGACCAGGCTCCATGGTGTGCCTGGAAGCAACAGGGGCTGTCAGGAAGCAAGACAGTGCTTACCACATGCATTATTTCTCTCACCCCAGCAGAAATATTTTAAAGTAAACACATGCTAAGTTATATATACTTTCTTGCCTTCAATCTCTAAGTTATTTTTGTTGAAGTGCTTTAGTTTGGGCCCCTCAAAGTGTTGCAGGTGTGGCGGCGGTGCCCGGCTGCATCAGCAGGTGGCAGACAGGAGACAGGCTTGCCTACACCCAGGGCTCTGCCCGTGGGCCCTGGATGGTTGATGGTCAGTCATAGAAAAAGACTGAGTCCCCTGGGATGAACCGGAGCCATGGCAGAGCCTGGCAAGCTACTTGGAGTGTATTTGATATGCCAAAAACAGAAACGATAATGGACCTCATTCCCAACAAATGGAGACGGTACTGGTGCCCATTGAGCAAATTGATCAACAACGGGAAGACAAATGACGTGTGACAAGTGACTTTAGTTGGAAGAGAATCATGATTCAAGAAGCTTTTCTCCACCTAAAAGACCATTGGGAACACTTCCCTTGGGCTAGACGTTCCTAAAAAAGTTTCTGGCTTGTTTGTTTCCTTTTTGTGCTGACCTTGCTTGTTATTATTGTTCTTAGCCTCTATGCCCTGGGTTGAGTGCCAAGTACATTGTCTCTCGGTATGCTCGGTCTTTACCACAGTCCATGGAGTGGTTCTGAGCACTCTTTATCTCAGAGGAACTGAGAGGGTGTTGCACCATCAGGCTCAAAGATAAGGATTCCCACCCAACTCACACTGTCAGGGCTGTAATGGTGCTTCTTTATGCAGATAGCTTTCACGTCTTCCTTAATTTTTCTCCCCACTTCGGTTTTAGGCTACACCTGGTGGTGCTCAGGACTTACTCCTGGTACTGTGCTCAGGGATCCACTCCTGCAGGGGCTCAGGGACATAAGTGGTGCCAGGTATTGAACCCAGGTTGGCTGCATACAAGGCAACATCTGGCCCCTGTTCTATCACTTTGGCCCTGCTCTAGCTTTTTTAAAAGTCATTCATTCATTCATTCATTTTATTCATTCATTCATTCACTCACTCACTCACTCACTCATTCATTCAAGATTCATCAGATGCCTATTATTTTCAAATCTGTTAATTTTTTAAAAAAGTTTTTATAGTGAAGCAAAAGTTTTGCCAGGGCACAAAGGGGGCTGTGCCTTCTGCAGCGGGCAAGCAGGTGAAGGCAGCCTCAGTGCTTAGCTTATTCCTGAAGAGGTGCCAGTACCCACTTCTCTTGGAGGAGAGCTGCCTGCTCTAGTCAGAGTTTCCAGGTCTGCCTGGAACTGTGTTTGGGGAGTCACCTGCAGGTGGGGACTTTGCTTTCTCCTGAGCCTTTCCATCCTTATTATGAGGCCATCAGTAAGATGCCCTCTTCCTCAGGGTCATCACCATCCTTCCTCTTCTCCATGCTAGAGATGAAAACCAGAGTCTCAGAGAAATAAGCAAACTTGTCCCATTTCACATGGTTGGGAAACGTGAGAACCCATATTGCAACCAGGCCTCTATGTTTCAAAAGTTAAGTCTTTAGTCACTAAGCCGGAGTGGATAAGGGCTTAGAGTAGAAAAATCCAACCAAGACATACTCCCTGAAATTGAGGGCAGCCAGTCTTTGAAGAACCACAGAAAGACCAAAAGGGGCGGGATCTTAGTCTGCGAGTTTCTCAGTCAGGAGGAATGTCTCGGGACTCACTGGGTACAAGCTCACTCCATCCCCGGGAAGGTGTTTGCAGACTGGCTTATTAGCATCATCATCTCCATTTCGTCAGAACTCAACCTAGCAGACCAGCCTATCACAGCCCGGCTCACACGGTTCATCAATAAATGCTGGATTTTTAGATGACTACAAGAGTATGCTACCCACACGGCAGAGCCTGGCAAGCTACCTGTGTCATATTTGGTATGCCAAATACCAGTAACAGTTATAGACCTCATTCCCATGACCTGATGGAATGGTTTGAGGCTCTTTTATGTTCCTGGAGCAAGCAGGTGCCCTTGGGCTTTACTAGCATGAAACAGGACATATGGAGATGTAACTGGTGCCCGCTCGAGCAAATCAATGATGAACGGGAAGACAGTGATACAGTGATCTCCATTTCAGTGATGAGGGCGCTGAGCTTTAGCCAATCAGACATAGGAGGCAGTTGAACTGGAATTGCAGATGAACAGTGAAGGAGCTTGGGGATATATATGTCCAAACACCACACGCATATCCATTGTTGATCTGCAGTAGAGTGAACTAGGATGCTCTCTGTGAGGGTTTTCTAAATCTGACAACCCTCCGGGGAAAGTAAGCCATTTGCAAGGCCACATCATGAAAATCGGGTAAAGTTGAGACAGGATGTTAGCGTGACTAAGAGCTTGCCTTCTTGTTGTACAACCACACCACTAGCTCTCAGCTGTAGGTAGAATTAAAAGGTGAGAGATTTATGTGATCCGAAGAGAAGCCAGAGTATGCTGCAGGGAGAATTAGCAGGGAGGCCAGGAGTTCTGGAATCAGATCTGGGCACCAACAGATCCCAGCTAATGGGGAAGCTAGTTTTCTAGGACTAGATCTGTGTGTGTGTGTGTGTGTGTGTGTGTGTGTGTGTGTGTGTGTGTGTAGGGGGGGGGCCTGCCTCTCCACTGGATGATTTGTCAACACAATCAGATACCTTAGAAGAGAGGAAGGAGGAATGGGTTGAAGGGGGAGTCTGGGGGAGTGTTTCCCTGGTGACTGAGCTTATTAGACGGCACCTTAAGGAGAGCTGCAGCGCGCCTCATTTCCCCAGGCCTCTCTGGGACTCTCAGTTCTGGCTTTTCCTTTCTCTCCATGCGTGTTTCTCCCCTAATTTGTCTGTGAGCTTCTTCACAGGGTTAGTACTGGACATGTGCTATGCAGCCATACATTGCTTAGTAACAGGGTGATATTCGGAGAAATGTATTCTTAGGTGAATTTGTCATTGTGTGATCACACACATCTGCACAGTATAACTGACTATGAACCTGGGCTATATGCAGAGATCCTAGTGGGATCAAGGCCATGTATGTAGTTTATCATTGGATCTGTATTGACCTAAGTGTTATCAGCTGTGTGTTTGTATGTTTAGCATATAGTAGGTGCTCAACAAATAATTCTCTGGGAGAAGTTTTGCAAAAAAATTTTTTGTGTGGAGGATGGGGGGGTGCGATGGGGAAATGGTTTTATTTTTACATTCTAAAAATGCTCAATAATTTCCACCAAATCACTTTTTGGTCATTAAATAATTTTTTCATAGTTACAAAGTTGTTCATGATTGGGTTTCAGTCATAGGTGCTTCAACACCCATCTCATATTTGATTTATAAATAAAATCTCTAAAGCGGGCTGGAGCGATAGCCCAGCGGGTAGGGCGTTTGCCTTGCACGTGGCTGGCCCATGCCGGCCTGGGTTCGATCCCGGCAGCCCATATGGTCCTCTGAGCGCCGCCAGGAGTGATTCCTGAGTGCAAAACCCCTGAGCATTGCTGGGTGTGACCCCCCAAAAAAAAGCAAAAAAAAAAAAATCTCTAAAGCAAGGATGTGGATTTCTTCCCCACTCTTCAAATAATTTCCTACCCTCAGTGGGAAACAAGACTCTCAGAATCAGGCCTGAAGTGAGATGTTTTGGGATTTGGCTCTAAGGGCATCATGTTTCTAAGCACCAGGAGACTCCACTGCCTGATAAGGTGATCTGAGGGCACGGCCATGTTTCTCTGTTTTCTGGATGACTCCAGTGGCCTCTTGCTTTGTGACTGCTCACACAGGCAGTGGGCATTATTACCATAAGCCCTCGGCATCAGTAAATGGCGAGGCATCAGCAGTCCTGTTCCTTTAAAGGAAGACAATAAACTTCCTGAGCAGCTAGAGGTCAGGGACCTCCTTTGCTGTGGCTTTATCGCTCAAGGAACTCCAGAAGGGCCTCTTGCATGTCATCAGTTTTGTTTCAAAGCTGGGCTGTGCAGCTCTTAAACAAATGCATGTGCTGGTATTCCCTTTAGGGTTCTGAGTGAAATTGTCTGCCTGCGAAGTTGATATGAAATATGTGTCTCACAGGACCTCAGCAAAACCTGTCTGTTAAAGCCCCAAAAGTAGATGATTGAAATAGCGGTTTCTCTCAGACAAGATGTAGGAAATTTCACAAACAGTTTTCTATGGAAATAATATTTGATCATTCTGTTAACCATTTAATGGTAATAAGAAATATAGAAATACATTAATTTGTGCACCTACTATAGGGAGTAGGCTTGAGGGGTGGTTGGGAAAACGGAGACAGTGGTAGAGGGAAGTTGATGGTGGTTGGGATGGGTGTTAGAATAGTGAATGCCTGTAACAAATCACCATGAACAACTTTGTAAAGCATGGTGCTTAAATAAAGTGGGGGAAAAAGACAATGATTTAAAATCCAGAGTTATAGTACAGCAGGTAGGGTATTTGCCTTGCATATAGCTGACCAGGGTTTGATCCCTTGATCACTGACAGGAGTAATTCCTGAGTGCTGAATCAGCAGTAACCTTTGAGTGTCACTGGGTGTCACAAAAAGCAAATAAATAAATAAATAAATAAATAAATAAAATTCAGAGTCAGTCATTTGTAACCGTTGCAGTGAATGGAAAGGAATAGAAAACAGAAAGAGCTCTGAACACACAACACACACACACACACACACACACCATGAACAAAAAATAAATGTGTAGAATTTGATGACACTGATCTTAAACACATGAACTAAGCCCACTACCCTCTGAAATGAATGTTCTGGCCACAGTTGAATTCACAAACAGTCCTTCTGCTCATATCTTAGCCCTACGGTGCTGGGGTACCAGAGTCATTCCAGTCATGTTGGGGACCCCTAGGGCTATACCTGGTTATGCTCTGGGGACCAATGTAGTCAGGAATCGAACTATGGCTGTGACCTAATGGCTACACTATCTCTGGCCCAATGCAAGTTATAAGAGAAAAATATGTTAAACTTAGGTTAGCAATTCATTCTTAATGGAAAATGATCTGTGCTCCCCTTCCCATGTGAGAATTTATGCATTAGTTTCAGAAGTTGATGGGTAATTAAAAAGTTTGCTTATATGTATTTTCCAAGTGAGCTGATCCTGGAGGTTTTTTTTTTTTTGGGCTGATTCAGGTAATCTGAAAGTGATTTAAAAAGCAAGCCAGAGGACTTGAGTGCAAATGTCTTTATCAATGTGTCAAAAAGAGGCAGTTGCTGGGCTGGTTGGTGGCTAGAAGGCGGTTCAGGACATTGCTCTTCCTCCCAAAGAAGGATGGACACGTGTCAGCAGCTCTGAAATGGTCTTATCTTCGAGGAAATGTCCTAGGATAATCAGATCTTGTTTGTCATGGCTCTGAAATGTGAGTGCTGAGATAGAGCTGATGAGAGGATTGATCACTTTCCTGAGCCAAAGGAAGGAAGCCTTTTGAGACATTTAGTATGTTTGGAAGGTGAAGATAAAGAGAAGCAAGCAGCCTTTTGCCCCAACAAGAGGCCAGCAGAAATTCTGCATTGCCCTTGACTTGCATGTGCTGAGTGTCTCTGGTCTTGTTACCTAGCAGGGAATAGGAGCTAGGCACGAAGGCTGCAACCAGGCAGCTGCATCCAGGCCAAATGTGTGTGAGCAGCCATGGTGAGCACCCTCCCTTTCCCCTCTCCCTCCCCCCCTCCCCAGCCACACCAGAACCACCACTAAAAGATGTGAGGGCAGAAAGCTCAGAGCTTTGAGCCACCTGCCTTGTGTGCACCAAGCCCCGAGCTCGGTCTGGTATGGCACAATCCCCTGAGGGACATAGGATATGTTTAGCGCCATGGGAAGAACCAGGATGTGGCGCTGGTTGGCCTCTGAGATTGCTGGGGTGGCCCCTGGAGATGGTCGTTTGAGCATCTAACCATCAGCATTGCTGGGCCAAGTGGTGCCTGAGTAGTCCCTAGGCTCCCAAGCATCGTTGAGGAGATTCCGCGACACCCTAAAAGTTATAGGAGCACCATGGCCAGCAGTGCCTGACTTCTGGAGAGTAACTCAAGGTAGCACCACTGCACCCTCTGGTGAACCCTACAGCCAGAATGTTCTTGAATGCCACAGGTCAAAGAGTGCAATCCCTGATGAGAGCTATGACCCACTCCGCTGTCCTTCATGTGCAACACAACAAAGGGGGCAAGCAACAACCAAGTACATGTGTAGCCCCAGATCATTGCAATAACAGCACTGACAGAGGGAAAGGAATGAACCAATGAATGCAGAAAAATATATTTAAAAACAAATGGCAAAGCCCACAAAGTGTGCAAACACTTCCTACCACCACAATCACTCCCCCCTTCACCACACCATCACCACCACAACAATAGCAAAACACACAACAGGAAGACAGTATGACACATGCAATTTGGACTAGAGAGATCAGCCAAACTGTTTTATGGTTTCCCATACATGTGACAGAATACAAGGGGCTATGTTAAAATAAATATCAACTCTGAAAATTTGTATACTGGAGAGATAGTATAGTGGGTAGGGTATTTGCCTTGGATGTGGCCAACACGGGTTTGATCCTCCGCATTCCATATGGTTCCCTGAACACTGCTAGGAATAATTTCTGAGTGCAGAGCCAGGAGTAATCCCCAAGAATTGCCTGGTGTAGCTCACCCTCCCAATCACCCTCCTCCCCCAAAAATAAAAAGATTTGCAAGCTATGCATGATTTGCTTATTTTAATAAAAAGAAGGAAGGAAGGAAAGAAAAGAGAATAATCTGCCTTTAAGTGGATCCTGTAGGAGGTGTTTCAATACCTCCTCAGATGAGACACAAATATAAATCCATGAATTAAGAGGCCTGATTTTTTTTCTACTGTCACAAGAGGGATTTCATATCTTTTGCAGGACGTAAGGACTTAGCCACTCCTGAGTATTAAATGCTGGCGTCAGGACAGAAGTGCCATTGCAGTGAGCCGATGCTTCACTTCCCAATAGGGTCTAAGCAAACTGTGCACTCTGACTTGGCCAGTAGCTTTTCTCACAGTGGAACATCCTTGCAAGCCTCACATTGAATCTTAAGACTTACATTGTTAGCAGACTTAATGATCATGGTCTTGGAGATGCTGTTGTAAAATTGATTCTTAAAAAATCACCTTCAGGGTCAGCATTCTTATTTCCTTTCTGGCATATTATCTTTACTTAGAAAAAAATGATATTTTCCCCCCCATCATCCCTTTACCCAGCTTGCACAAACCAGCTCCTAAAGACAGATCTCTAATTGGAGGAGACTATCACTGTATCACTGTCTTCCCATTGTTCATTGATTTGCTCGAGTGGACACTAGTAACATCTCCATAAGTCCTGTTACAAGCAAGTGTAACCCAATGGCATCTGCTTGCTCCAGGGACAAGAAGAGCCCCAAACCATTCTTCAGGTCATGGAACTGAGGTCCATAACGGTTACTAGTTTTTGTCATAACAAGTAAATAAAACACGGGTAGCTTGCCAGGCCATGCCGTAAAGTGGTATAGTCTCCAGTAGAAGGCTCTCATCTCGGAGGAGACTATAAAAGCTAAAATGGAAAGAGCGGAGTGTCTATATGTAGACTGAGGTTAGCAATAGGTAGGGACAGACTCCTTTCTATCAGGCCTTACTCATTCCACTTTTCTGTGAAATGGGACACTGAAGCCAGCGCTGAGATCAAGGAAGGGTGCACTTACCCAGGCAGTCTGGGCCCCAGTGCCCAGGGCAGCACTGTGGCTGCACATAGTCCTTCTTGCAGATGTGGCGGCACCCGGGAGGGCAATGATGTATGCTCGTGTCTCATATGTGAACCTTAGAGATAAAGCGAGAAGATGAACCCACATGCAGAGCGAAGCAGTGAGCTCTGGGTAGCAGCATCACCTACCTCTATATTTGTCTCGACATGTACCAATACAACCTTAAAAAATCACTGGTTAAATAAATTTTGCTCTATCAAGCACAACTTAATCATATGATATTTTATAGATTTTTTTGGGGGGTCATACCTTGTGATGCTGAGAGCTTACTCCTAGTTCTATGCTAAGGGATCACTCCTCATGGTGCTTAAAGGACTTATGAAGTGCCGGGAATTAAACTAGGGCTGACTCGTGCAAGACAAGTGCCTTAACCCTTGTGCTGTTTCTCTGACTATCCCTTCATGAGTGATTTTTAATGGTAAATATGGATAATGAAAGTTAAAGCACAATAAGAATAGGGATGAAATATCTAAAGTAACGTTGGAAGTGAAATTAGTACAGCTATTCCTGATTTTTGAACGTTTGAGTTAATGCCTCTTTACTTTTCACAAAAAATATTATTTTTCCCTTTAGGAACAAAGGGAAATATTTGTATAATGAAAGGACGGTGAAAAGTATTGTTCAGGATTGGTCTTGCAACAGCTCCTCTAGAACCAGTGTACACACCTTGAGTAGCAAAAAAGGGATTTATTTTACCAACTTTCCTACCAGAAATGACTTTTTATAGGATGTGTATTTAGCATATAATTCCTATTTAAGCATTTTGTTGACATTATTTTCATTTTTATTGTTCAGCATTATTTAGAAGTTCATTTTTGGGCGGGGTTGTTCTGGAATGCTCAAATAAAGTCTCCCAAATTGATGACAATGACTTCATTGCTTTATGCCATTTCAGCATAAAGCATTTCTGTGATAGATGATATAATACAATGAGTAAGTGGCATTTGTCACAGTTTTTTCAAGGGAGATAAAATAATGAGTTCCCTAGAATTATTTCTGTAGCAGTTGAAATGAAATTCTGGAAAAGCAGTCTATGGAGGTTACGAACCAATCTCCATCAACAAGAGTTAAGATCTATCCATGGAGGGTTCATTCGAGGGTTTTACTTTATGGACCAAGAGATAAATCTCCATAGATATCATCTCTTTCAACGGACTGTTCAAAACAGTGTGAGGGAGTTCAAGGTTGCATTCCAAAGCCAGTGCTTGAAAAGTGGTGAAATACCAGCAGTCACTGTCATTAATGGCACTCAAGTTGGAAACAGAGTTGGAAATTTAGTTGAAAGTTTGAAAAGTACTGACAGAACATGTCTTAGAAAGATGAGACGGGAGAGTCAAAGGCAGAACCAAAAAACATTCCCCAAGAACCCATCTTGGCATTGTTCCAGTATAAATAAATCATAGAGCAAAATATTCCATTTTAAAAGAGAACTTGAACGCATTTATTTCATTCTGTGTGTTTGCAGATTGTATGTGTGTGGTGGTGAGGGTGGGGAGGCAGAGAAACAAATATTTATTTTTCTCATAAAGAATAAGAAATGGGCACTGGTGGAGGAATGGATGCTGGAGCGTTGTATGGCCGAAACCCAAACATGAACATTTTTGTAATTGTTAAATAAATAAATTAATTTTAAAAAGGGCACATTGGTGGTGCGATTGGTGTTGGAACACTGAATACCTGAAACAACTGTACTGTGAACAACTTTGTAAATCATAGTTTTTAAATAAAGTTTAAATAAAAACTAAGTTCCAAATATAAAATCTTCTTTCGTTTTTAATAAAAACCATAAAAATTTAAACCCAAGCCTTATATCTTTTAATATTTTCAAGAGCATACGTTTCAATACTGGCTGAAATGTATGTTCACTTCGCTAACATATTTTGACTACTTCTGATCAAATGCTGTATATATATTCATTTTAGGTCAGTTAATGTTAGGATCCTTCAATAAAAAGGTTGTTTTCATTTTAGAACAGAGTACAGTCACATGAAGTGAAAGTGATCAGTACCATAGAGAGGTCTTAAGGCTTAAATTTACACTAAGCAAGGTATTATACTATTTTTTTCTTGAGTAAGAAATGCACTTATTGAGTACTATTGAATTTCCAAATCAGTAAACTGAGTAAATAAAAATATTGTGCTGCGCATGAGCTTTGCGGCTGTTTTCTTTCGCTGGTGGGCAGATAGCTGCTCACGCTGTGCAAAAATCAGCCTTGAATGATGAGTTTTGAATCAGAGGATTATAGGAAGAAACTGATCGCATATAATGTGGAGAAACTCCAACTCATAGCTCTTCTTTCTTTGGGTTTGCAACAGTGTCGGGGATCACAGCTAGTAAGATGAGGGGCAGACTTTTAGCACATTCTTAGGGATGAGTTTATATCAGAAAGAGAAAAGTGAGGGAAATGTTTTCTGGTCTTTGAAATTGAAATTTTCAATTTAGATACACACTGCCTTGAGTTCAAAGCTTCATTTTCTTTTCCCACCAGTACCTGCAGTCTCGAACTCCGGAACTGCCATTGGTAATCTTAGTGTAGCCATCAGGACAGTTGACCACGAAGTTGTATGAGCAGGATTGGCACTCAGTCCTAAGCGTAAGGACAGACTTCTTATCACATCTTTTTGCCTGGGTAAACATGAAAAAGACATCAACTCCCCTTAGCAGAGCCAGGCTTGGCAACCTTTCACTGGCTTCATGTCAACCGAATAACATGGGTGGCCGTGAGGTCCAAAGATAAAGGTTGGTGGATGCTTCCCATAGTTGTTGGAAAGGATGTTGGAACAAACAAGAAATGTCACCAAGACTATTAGTAAATTAAGGGACTACTTGTCCCATCTGTGAAGCAGGATAATGGAGCATCACTACATTTACTCACCTAAATGGGAAACAGGAACTGGATTGTAGGGTTCTTTTGGAAAAAGGGAATTTCTCCACTCAAGGCTAATTGGTCGCAGATCAACAGGTCACAGTGATAACCTTTCAGCATAAACTGCACTGGAGTACCTGGCTTGGGTGCTAAATGCCACGAAATACAGTTTCTACTCCTCAAACATTTGCAATCTTCTCACTTTCAATAGGGACCTTATCCTGAAGCACTATGAGATCACAAGAAGATCAAACTCAGGCCTCACACACACTAACTCAGTGCTTATCCTTGGCTCTGCACTCAGGGATCACTCCTGACAGAGCTCAGGAGACTACACGGGTGCCGGAGATAAAACCCATGTTGTCCGTGTGCAAGGTAAGTGCCTTACCCACTGTACTATCTCTACAGCCTCTTAGCTCTTTTTTTCATGAAATCTCTTAACTTCAAATTGTCCTTTGCAAACAGAATGGCTCATTCTAATTCTCACATGAAAAGTAAAATCAGCTTTATATCCGAAGCCTGATGTCTGCACACTAAAACAAAGTTTTCGTGATGTAGCTATTGGAGGAATGATAGTTATGTCAGTTGGAGAGACTTGTCCAGGCTGAAACAAGCTTAGGCAGGCTAACTAACCCGCTCAGTGTTGAACCACTGTAAACTGGGGAGCATTGCGATAGATTGACAGAAAGGTTTGTCGTTTCCTCTCTTGTCTTCTTTTCCTTCTTTATTTTTAACGTCATTCTTGATAGTGCTCAGGGATTACTTCTGACTCTGTGATCAGATTATTCCTGAAAGTGCTCAGGAGTACTACATATTTAGTGCCAGGGATTTAACTAGGGTTCTCTATGTACAAGACAAGGACCTTAATTCCTATTCTATCTCTCAGCTCCCAGAAACAATTGTTCAGCCAAAAAAAAAGCCACAGTTCAAAATTACCCCTAATCTAATCTCAGCTGTGGAGCATCTGACTTGGATGCCTCTTCAAGGTCGGCAGGAGGAAAAATAGTGTTGATTGAAAATTTCCCTCATACAAGTGGCTGGAGAGATAGAACAGTGGGCAGGGTGCTTGCTTTGCATGCAGTCAACCTGTGTTCGATCCCTGGTACCACATATGATTCCCCTGACTCCACCAGGAATGAACCTTGAGCAGAGCCAGGAGTAAGCTCCAAGCACTGTGCCTGGTATGGCTCTCAAACCAAAATATATAAGTTTTCCTTCTACAGATGCAGAACTGTGTTGAGATGTTATCATCATCATCATCATCATCATCATCATCATCATCATCATCATCATCATCATCATCATTAGTTTGGCGGCCTGTCTGGCTGTGCTCAGGGATTTTTTCTGGCCTTATTCTCAGGGATCACTCCTGGAGGTACTCGGGGGACCATAGGCAGTACCTGGAACTGAGCATAGGTCGGCTAATGTGTGAGGCAAAAAAAGTGTCTTACCCACGTGCTATCTCTCTGGCCTCAAGATTTGATTATTCATTGAGCAGGACACAACTTGCGGAAGCCCATTTCCAATATATGTAGGCTGGCCGCACACCCACTCCTCTGGCAGCCTTAGAGCCGGCTTTGCTGTAGCAGGACTGAACTGTTTCTTCGACGACAGTTCCCAGGAGGCTACCGGAGGGGCGAGGAAGTGGCTGTGCTTCTCCAGGCTGCAAGTCAACTGCCCTTATAGTTATGACAGGTAAAGAGGGGAAGAGTTCCTGGTGCCCTTCCTGTGAAGCCCCACCAGTTA
This sequence comes from Cryptotis parvus, assembly GCA_021461705.1. Taxonomy (NCBI): domain Eukaryota; kingdom Metazoa; phylum Chordata; class Mammalia; order Eulipotyphla; family Soricidae; genus Cryptotis; species Cryptotis parvus. The sequence continues at coordinate 118,591 of JAJIBD010003566.1, forward strand.
ACACCCATCTGGAATTCCCCAGGATATCTTTGCTCATCACTCTACATCCAAGGTTATTTTCTACATTCAGGATGGTACAACGTAATGTAGTTATGGTGATGAGACAGTATAAAGAAATCAAAAACAGGAGGAGAAAAGCTGCTGTGAAATGAGGAAAGTTAGCAACAAAATCAGATCCTCAAACAAAGAGTCAGTAGGGGTGTAGAAACGAAACAATTAGATTAGCAGAAAACGGTGCTATGCCACTACAAGTCTAATTTCCACAAACGCTCTCCTTCATAAAGATTTTTTTTTGTCAAGGATAACAATAAAGGTTTAGAATACACCGTGAAAACGAACTGATAAGGCTCATACAAAAGTCATCTTACCTGCTCTGGTGCTCCAGTCGGGGAACAGAAATTCTGCACTACCAATCCAAGAAATGAAAGTATTAAAATTTGTAGCATGATGGGGAAATATTTGCTCCTTCTGCGTGCCAGGCACCTGTCAGAACGATTTAGCTATTTGAACTTCGCCTCAAGAATTCCCAGCGAATTCTTTCTCATTTCAGTGTTTATTTTTAAATCTGTTTCTCTCCTGTCCTTGGATGGAACCAGATGCTATCTGAGCTCTTGCCTGGAGACAGGAAAAATGGCAAATCCCAGGGTCGAGGTGCAATTGACCACTCTCCACTCTATATTGCTGAATGGCAGGAAATCCGGATAGGGCTGAGGCGGAGGCACGGTCTGGAATTTCTGTGCCTTGTGGAACTCCCAACAACGAGCTCCTGCCCCACACTGCTCTGCCTGGTCCGCCTCCAGGCCTGCCTACGCCCAGACCCACTGTCCTGCCCACATTTACACAAACACACCATGGAAGACTGCAGCTCTCTCTGAATGCAAATGTCCCTGCACAAAAGTAAGGCTGGGCCTTGTAGGCGTCCCTAGCGGGCTCAATACCTACATTGGAGTGTGCCTTGCAGAAGCTCTGGCCTTTGGCTTCCAAGAATGGGGTAGTTTCTCCTGCTGAGGTTGACTGCAGCACTATCCAATCACAGCTTTGCATGTGGATTATGTTTCTAAGTTTACGGGGATCATTTCACTTATCAGGGACTGTTGCAAGAGATAGAACCCAAAATGCTGCTATTGTGTAAAGTTCATGAGGTTTTGAGGTTTTTCTGCGGCAACAGTTGTGCTCTCTTGGATGATGCAGCAGGGAAGGAAACTAGAAACTTCTTTTTTTATTCTTTTCTCTCTGTTTTGGTGTTTGGGCCACACCCAGCAGTGCTCTGGAGGTTAGCCTGGTTTGGTGCTGGGGGATGCTTGGGTTAGTGTTTGGGGGATCATGAGGTACTGGAGAGCTTCAAAATGCAAAGCAAGCACTTAGTGCCTTGAGTTACCGCCCTTCATATTCTAGAATGTTCTTGTAATTAGTTGCTCCAAATATAGATACAAATATAGATCTTATGACTGTTTTTCTAAGCAGTCATATGATCTCTATCTGACCTATATTTAATCTAACTCTTGATATTTTTTGAATTAATTTTGTTATGTTTACTTATTGGCTATGAATAGATAGTTTAAGTTATTTCAGTCCTTACTTCCATTTCCCCAAGTGTATCTGCAATCAGTGACTGTCTGAAAGACTGGCTAGAAGTCAGGGGTTTGATATGGTATGCAGTGAGTGCATATTCATTCTCTCCTTGTGTCGCTTGCAAGTTAAAATACATCAACTTCAATGACGCCAGTTACACAAACATGAACCCTGAGCCCAGTGTTGTTCTTTAATGCATTTGTATTTCCTCTGTCCTGGGTTGCCCCAAATCTGTGAATCTGTGTGTTCCCTATCGGGTGAATTCTTGCTTTCTTTACTAGAGTCCTTCTTTCTTTTTGTGGCTTAGATGTCTCTAGATATTCAAACCTGCTACGAAGCAAGAGTTTTCCATCAGCTCTATTTCCGGAGAGTTAATGCCCTTGAATGTCCACTTCTGTAATGCTGTTACTTGTGCAAGATGACCTGGACACTGCTTTCCTCTGCCCCAGGTGCTCTGCTCTCACTGCTTGCTCTTGACGTCCCCTTAGTCAGCGGGCACTTCTGTCCCTGAGGTGACAACTTGAGAGGTGACAGTTACCTCTGGGATGAGACGGTTCGTTTCTTAATGGGAACATACAGAAACTTTCCCCACACTGGACGAGGGAAAAGAGGCTCAGAACCCATCCTGGGGAGCCGATGGCCCATTTTCCATGACTGCAGGATTCGGGGCTGTTAGCGTTTTACTGCTCATTGCTCAACATTGCACCAGATGCTGGGATTTTAATCCTTGGTCTCTTTGGATAATAAACTACTCAGATGTGCTTTGAGTAGCCTTCCAAGAAGGACGTCATCACCATTAAGGCCATCATCATGATCATTAACATGGATAGGGTAGGGGTGGCTTAGCAGTAGAGCACTAGCCTTGCATGTTTGAAGCCCTGCGCCCCCTGCAGTAACAATAGCAAAAAGTAAATACATGGATACATTTTATATATGCACACACATATAACACATATATATATCACACACACACACACACACACACACACACACACATATATATATATATATATATATATATATATATATATATACTGGGCCCCCCCTGCCCTGGGATGAACCCAGAGCCATGGTAGAGCCTGGCAAGCTACCTGTGGTGTATTTGATATGCCAAAAACAGTAACAATAATGGACCTCATTTCCAAGAATGAAGACATTACTGGCACCCGCTTGAGCAAATCGATGAACAACGGAAGACAAGTGACAAGTGACAAGTGATGTATGTATATATGTATTGTAGGTTTCTCTGGTTACCTGAAATTATAACATTTTTATTTAGTATGATTTAGCAGATAATTTGGGGGTTCTACAAATATTTCCAGAGGTCCCTCATATAATCTACCAAGTGATATCAAGTTCTGCTTTTGGGAGTCAGGGAAAAACATTCTGCTTTTGGGAGTCAGGGAAACCTGTATCTTTTGCTACCACCCCCGCTTCATTGAGAAGACCAAGGCAGACAGATGTTGAATCATTAGCCCTAGGTCACTGGTTAGCCAGTAACAGAGTTGGAATGTGGGCCCTGATGGGGCAGAGCCAGAGGTAGATACATAAGCCTTCATGTGAACTGTTTGGTTTCCTGAATCTTGCTGAATCTTCTTGGATCCTTTGAAATTGCCAACAGGCTTAGATTTTATGTTTATGAAGTAGAATAATTATAAGTATTAGCTTGTGGGTCAACTGTATCTATACTTTTCAGAAAAAGAGAAGTCCAGAAATTGGATTCTAAGGGGAGTTTTCTCGTGAAAATAAAATTTTAGTCCCTCATCCTTTTAAACAAAATTTTTTTTTTTTGCTATATGGAAGAAAAAAGACCTTAGAAAAGAAACCACATCTTATTCTTCTTAACGTCAGTCTGAGAACGTGACTTTCCATTGTTCCCACTCGTGCAGGAGCTCCTAGAGTTTTTCCCAAGGAAAATGTGCCTTTGAAAGCAAAAATTTAGAGAAGGAAAAACAACAGTAACCACTTTCCTAGGCAGGCATCCTTGAGGACTCTGGACGTAGTTCCTGCCCATGCCACACTTCTCTGCTTATCAAGTGAGACCTTGATAAGATGCAAATGCTGCGACCTGATTGGGAATTAGAACATTAGATGATATCCTGTTGAGTGAAGTAAGCCAGAAGACAGTCAAACACAGGATGATCTCACTTATCTGTATGTATATAGAACAACTGGATGAGGAAATGTAATGAAAGGGGGATGTCTAGATCACCCTTGACCCCAGGGTAGAGGAGAAGTACAGAGAAGAAAAAGAATTGAGGGGAGAAGGACGATGCATCAGGGAAGTAAAGGGGGAACAGGGGCAGGGGTCTCAGGTATATGGCTATGAGGGAGAGTGTTATAGCTATATTAGTAAAGCACAGACTCAAAACACTGAAAGCTTGAGATCTAGACTATAACTTTGAAATATGCCTGTAAAGGTGGCAGGTAGGGGGTGGGGGTGCAGTGATGGGATGGAGCATGGGAACACTGGTGGGGGAAAGTTGATATTGGTGGTGAGGGTTTCGTGTTGGACTATTGTACGCTAAGACTCAACTATCAATAGCTTTGTAAATCATGGTCCTTCAATGAAATAAAATCAAATAAATTATGTTTTAAAAAGAATAAAAACCTAAAAAGAAAAAAAGATTTAGATGCTCTGCCATGTGGATCTGACAGAACTAGCAAGGCAGGTTCTCAGAATTTCAGTTCATAGTTTCAAGGAATAATAAAGGGGTTTCCCTGCCCTGACTTGCACATTTCACACTGAGCAGGCATTTTCAGTGGAATCCAGTTTGCTTATACAAATAGTTTGGTGTTAGATTCATTCCGACATGTCTGCTCCACGGGCAGAATTCTTGGCATCTGAAATAGTTTGGCTGGAGTACAAATTACTGTCCTTTCTTTTCTCCTTCATACCTTAAAACAGTGAAGCAACTCAACAGTTTTCTATGTACTTAACACAGGAATTATGAAAAAGGAACCCATTTTCTTTTTCACTCTTTTTAAAAGTTGTGGTAGGGGCCACATATAGTGATGTGTTGGGGTCTGGGTTGCCTGGGATTGCACTCTGGGCTATGCAGGCCTGTACTCAAGCAATATTCTTTATCCCCTTGACAAAAAAAATCCCTGGGGACCTGGGATGCAACTCTGTGGAGGTATGTCTGTCTTGCTCTTGGGAGCCTGTAGCTCTGTCCAAGTCTACCCTCACTGCCAAGTGTGATCCTTGGTCCAGTCACTGTGACTCTCACAACATGTATGTGACCTCTGACAGGGACCAAAACCAAGTGTGGGACCCATGGGAAATTACAACAGCAGCAAAATGGAGAAGGAAAGGAGGAATCACCTCTTTGTTTTATGCTGATTACTGAGCAATATTGATTTCCTTAAAATGAAGTTATAAAATTTGCCTATAAATGGATGGACATGGAGAAGATTATGTTGAGTGAAATTAGCCAGAAGGAGAGAGACAGATACAGAATGACTGCATTTATTTGCATGACATAAATATATATGTACATATTATGATACCAATATACAAGGTCAAGTGAAACATGGGTCAGGAGTTCTTGTCAAAGGTGGAAATTATCACAAACGTGTGGGAGTCAGAGGCTAGGTAAGACAGAAAATGGAACAGTGGAAACCAAATGCTAATGTCCAAGCTTGCTAAACGGTGCAGAGAAGCGATAAAAGAAGACCTCAAACACAGAAGAGCAGAAATACTGGAAGATGCAGCAGAAGCCGGGAAAAACATTCGCACCACCCTCCTGTCCTTCGCCAACTATAAGACCAAGATGACTGCCCTCCGACACCCTGATGGATCTATCACATCTTCCAGAAAGGCAATGGAGAAGATTATCCATGACTTCTACTCAAATCTCTTTGATAGCCACATCAACCTGCCCACATACCAAATTCCACAGGATGGATATGTCATTCCCAATGTTCTCCCTTCAGAAATCTGACATGCCATTTCGTCAGTAAAGAAGGGAACAGCACCAGGCCCAGACAAAGTCAGATCTGCTTAATATTTTTTGCTCCTTTATCGAAGATTAAGTGGTTGTATATTTGAGAATGTGTTTCAGGATACTCAGTTCTATTCCATAGGTCTACATGTCTGTCTCTATACCAATAACACACTGTCTTAATTACAACTGCTCTGTAGTAGAGCTTGAGGTTGGGGAAAGTGATACCTCCCATCTTCTTTTTCCCAAGGATTGCTTTAGCTATTCATGGAGTTTTATTATTCCATACAAATTTCAGGAGTGTTTGTTCAATTTCTTTGAAGAACATCATGGGTATCTTTATAGGGACCACATTGAATCTGTATAAAGCTCTAGGGAGTATTACCATTTTGATAATGTTAATCCTTCCGATCCATGAGCAGGGAATATGTCTCCATTTCCTCAGGTCTTCTTTTATTTCCTGAAGTAACGTTTTGTAGTTTTCTTTGTAGAGATCCTTTAAGCAAAAAAATATTAAGTGGAACAAAGAAAGCCTCTTCAACAAATGGTGCTGGGAAAACTGGGCAGCTACATGTAAAAAAATGAACTTAGACCTCCTTCTAACGCCATGCACAAGTCAGATCAAAATGGATTATAGATCTCAACATCAGACATGAATCTATAAGGTACATCAAAGAAAACGTAGGAGAAACGCTCTACGACATCGAAACGAAAAGTATCTTTAAAGACGACACACCACTGACCAAGCAAATGGAAGCAAAGATAAACAAATGGGATTATATAAAACTAAAAAGCTTCTGCACCTCAAGAGAAACGGTGACCAAGATACAAAGACAATCCACAGAGTGGGAAAGGATATTCACCCAATACCCATCTGACAAGGGGTTAATATCCAGGATATATCAGGCACTGGTAGCACTCCACAAGAAAAAAACAGTCAACCCCATCAAAAAATGGGGGAGAAGAAATGAACAGAAGCTTCCAAAAAAGAAGAAATTTGAATGGCCAAAAGGCATATGAAAAAGTGCTCTTCATCTTTAATCATCAGGGAGATGCAAATCAAAACAACAAAGAGGTACCATCTCACACCACAGAGACTGGCACACATCCAAAAACAGCAAGACAACCGGTGCTGGCGTGGATGTGGGGAAAAAAGGGACTCTCATCCACTGTCGGTGGGAGTGCCGACTGGTCCAGCCCTTTTGGAAAGCAATATGGGCATTCCTCTGAAAACTAGATATTGAGTTCCCATTTGATCCAGCAATAGCACTCCTGGGAATATACCTGAGAGAACGAAAAACACATAGCAGAAACACTATCTGTACTTCTTTATTCATCTCTGCGCTATTCACTATAGCTAGAATCTGGAAACAACCTAAATGCCCGAGAACAGAGGACTGGCTAAAGAAACTGTGGTTCATCTACACTATGGAATACTATGCGGCTGTCAGAAAAGATGAAATTATGAAATTTACCTGCAAATGGATGGACATGGAGACTATCATGCTGAGTGAAATTAGTCAGAAGGAAAAGGACAGATATAGAATGACTGCATTCATTAATACGACATAAATAGATACCACTCTTCTACTAAATGTGGGGAAATGGTAATGGCAGATTAAAACTCACCATTGAATATACACAAAGAGTCTTAAGAGATAAACTCTAAATATCTGCAGGTCTAGCCACAATGTGTAAAATAAGAGGGAGAGAGATGAAGAGACAGAGAGAGAGACAGAGAGAGAAAGAGAGGAAACTGGGGTACCTGGTATTAAGGCAGCATGGGGGTGGGCGGGAGGGGGGGGGGGGTACATTGGTGGTGGAAATGGGACACTGGTGGAGGGATGGGTGCTAGAATACTGTATTACCAAGAACCAATTATGAACACCTTTGTAATAGTATGTTTCATGGTGGTATAATAAAAAAATTTAAAAAAAATAGTAACAGAGAAAAAAAAAAGTCAGACCCGAACACCTGAAGAATCTGCTGTCGGTACTTATCAATACACTAGCTCGGCTCTTCACACACTACCTGTCCGAATGCAAGGTACCCTCCCAATGGAAAACCAGCAGGACAGTTCTACTGTTCAAGAAGGGAGACATTCACGACATAGGCAACTATCTCCCCATCTGCCTGTTGTCTGTCATCTACAAGCTGTTTACACGAGTCATCCTGAACAGGATTGGCAGAACACTAGATGAAGGACAACCACCGCGAGCAAGCTGGCTTCCGGAAGGATTCAGCAGAATCGACCATATCCACACAGTAACCAAGCTCATTGAGGTTTGTAGGGAGTACAAGATGCCGCTCTGTCTCACGTTCATTGATTTAAAGAAAGCCTTTGATTCTGTAGAGACTGAAGCAGTCATCGAAGCCCTAGCCAAACAGGGTGTTCAAACCCAATACATCAAGATCCTTAGTGAGCTGTATTACAGATTCACCACCAGGATCTCACCATTCTACAAGAAAGTGATCATTGATGTCAAAAGAGGGGTTCGACGGGGGTGATACCATTTCACCAAAACTCTTCAGTGCCACCATCGAGAACATCATGCAACAATTAGAATGGGAAGGAATGGGAGTGAAGATAGATGGTCGGCAACTACACCACCTCTGCTTCGCTGATGACATCGTTCTAATAACACCAAACATTAGCCAAGCGGCACAAATGCTGGCTGACTTTGACCGAGAATGTGGAAAGATAGGTCTACAGCTGAATCTAAAGAAAACTATGTTTATGAAAAATGAACTAGTTCTTGAGGCCCCATTCACTCTCAATGGAACAAACATCTCTGAATGCAGCAGTTATGTGTACCTGGGTCGAGAAGTCAACATGATGAACGACCTAAAACCTGAGCTGCGCAGGAGGAACAGAGCGGCATGGAATGCCTTCAAAGGCATCGAAGAAATAACTGGAAAGGACAAAGAACCTCTCTGGCTCTGGGCACATCTCTTTGACTCCACCATTCTCCCTGCATTAACATATGCCTCAGAGACCTGGGCCCTACGAAAAGCAGTATGAGAATGCTATTCGGGTCTCCCAGAGAGGAATAGAAAGAGCTTGGAATATCAAGCCTCACTCAAGTGAGAGAAGGAATCCGGAGTTCTGACCTCCGTCACTATTCCAGAATCAGGGATGCTGTCTTGTTTGCTAAGGCATCAAAAATCAGATGGGCTGGACATGTAATGCGATTTGGAGATGACCACTGGACTAGAGCTGTTACCAACTGAATCCCATGGGATGTCAAAAGATCACGTGGCCGCCCACCCACAAGATGGTCAGACTTCCTTGTCAAGACCCTGAAGGAATAGTTTGAGGCTCTTCATATTCCTGAATCAACCAGATGCCATTGGGCTACATTGGCACTTGATAGGGTCCAATGGAAATGTTACTGATGCCCGCTCGAGCAAATCGATGAATAACGGGATTCAAGTGAAGTGATCAAGTGAAGTGTTAACAATTGTTGAGGGTACTAATACCAACCTAGAACTGAGCATTAAATACAGGCAAAAGATACACATGACCACCCTTTAATGTATGTTCTGTAATCCATATTCTGGAAGGGAAGGAAAAGAGAAAGAGAGAGAAAGGGAAAGAAATAAAGAACCTGCCACAGAGGAGGGCTGGGGGAGGGGGAGGGAACCGGGAAGTTGGTGGTGGGAGATGGGCACTGGTGGACGGATGGGTGCTGGAACACTGTATAACCAAATCCCCAAAAATGAACTTTTTAATTGTATATCTTTGTAATTTTATATCTCACGGTGGTATAATAAAATACTTGGAAAAAATATTGGTTTCCTTCTGGGGAACGAGTAATCTATACCTTTCTACCATGGTGTGAAATAACTTCTATTAAAAATTCTTAATTAAATTTTATTCTTACTGAATTATATACATATTTCACTGACTAACTTTACTTTGAATTTAGGTCATCTAGTAGGAGTTTTGGGGTTGCCAGCACACTAATTTTTCTCCCTTTATTTAAACACCATGATTTACAAAGTGTTTACGATGCATTCATCAGGGGCATTCACTATTTCAACACCAATTCCACTGCCACAGTTACCTTCTCCTTATCATTGTCCTTATTTTCCAACCACCTCCCAAGCCTGCACCCTTATCAGGCACAAAATAGTTTATTTTAGCTTGCTTGTTACAACCAAATGGCTAATACAATTAACAAAAAATACTTTAGTTAAAGAAAATTTGTGAAAATTGCTGTATCTCACCACGGGGACATTAAGCACTTACCTGAGGGTTTACTAAGCTGTTCCTGCTATTTGAGACCTCTATTAATGTTTTTGTTTATTGAGCTTAGTTGGCTTCTGTATTACTTTTCCATCTAATTTGGTGTGTTCCTACTGGGAAGTCAGTATTGTAGAGTTTGTAGTTTGGAGGTGTGGCTCCAGAAATTCTTGAGTATTAAATTCTAGAATATTTTACTCACCTGAGCAGTTTACATGGCAGTGGTTATGGGATGTGGCGCAGCTGCCAGAGTCTCAGGAAGTGCAGGGGGTCAGGGCAGGCTGCGTACCCCCATTCCGAGAAGACCCCAGAGTTCCCAGCCTGAATCCCTGAGTATCTGAAAATTTTGACAGTTTGCTCCCTCTGCAGAGCTCAGTCATAAGACTGTGGCGTTGGGCCGTTGACATGGTAATGGCTGTGAGGGTGGCTTGATTTTACTTATCTGTTCACTAAATTTTGCTTTATCTGTTCACTCAACCAACATTAATGGGATTCCAGGCACTGTGCTGGGATCTGAGCATGAAGCAGTGGCTGAGCCATGTGGGCAATGCATCTAGTGTCCATCAGACCTTGACAATATTATCTCACTTAAACTTTATTACAACCTGTTCAACAGACTGGACAGAGGGTAGTGTCGTATACTTGGTAGACATGTACTTTGAGACATAAAGTAATAGAGTGGCTTATTCAGGCTCAGAGAGTTAGAATTAACTTAGTTGAATAGAATTAACTTAGTTAATTAGAATTAACTCCAATTAATATGAAGTTAGAATTAATTTCCAATGGATGTGAGGTCATCTGACTTCATCATGTACTCTGTTAGTTATAGCATGCCTGCAATCCGATAGCTGACGCCTAAATTAATGGATGGATTCTCTGTGGTTTATCTCAATCAGACATTAAGATGCTAACTAGAGAGATAAGGGAGCTAGTATCACTGTCTGTATCACTGTCTTCCCGTTCATCATCGATTTGCTCGAGTGGGCCCCAGTAACATCTCCATGTGTCCTGTCTCATGCTAGTAGAGCCCAAGGCATCTGCTTGTTCCAGGAACATAAAGAGCCTCAATCCATTCCCGGAATGAAGTCTCTAATTGTTACTGGTATTTGGCATATATATCAAATACAACACGGGTAGCTTGCCAGGCTCTGCCGTGCAGGTAGCATACACTTGTAGGCATCTCTAAGTCTAGCATTTATTGATGAACCGCGCGGCCGCTGATAGGCTGGTCTGCTGGGTGGAGGTCTGACGAGAGAGAAGTCCGGATGTGGAAAATGGAGGCCCTCATGGAGTGGGGGGGTCGTCTGGGTCGTCAGGGAGCTAGCACAGGGGTTAAAGTGCTTGCCTTGCATGCAGCTGAACCTGGTAAATTCCTGGCAATACTTATAGTTTTTTTTTTTTAGTTTAGAGACTCGCAGACATGGGGCAGAGCTGCTACTGGCTCTCCTTGTGACCAGCCGCTCACGAGGTGCCCGGGAGGGATGGTGGGTTCTAGCCCTGGCCCACCACCCCAGCAGAGCCTCGCAACAAGCCAGATGACCCCCACTCCATGAGGGCCTCCATTTTCCACTTCTCTCTCTTCAGAACTCCACCCAGCAGACCAGCCAGCCTATCACAGCCCGGCTGGCGCAGCCGCAAGCAGCCACGCTGTTCATCAATAAATGCTGGACTTAGAGATGCCTAAAAGAGTATGCTACCTGCACGGCAGAGCCTGGCAAGCTACCCGTGTTGTATTTGATATGCCAAATACCAGTAACAGTTATAGACCTCATTCCGGAATGGATTGAGGCTCTTTATGTTCCTGGAGCAAGCAGATGCCTTTGGGCTCTACTAGCATGAGACAGGACATATGGAGATGTTACTGGGGCCCGCTCGAGCAAATCGATGATGAACGGAAGACAGTGATACGGTGATACTTATAGTTTCCCTTACCCCAGCACCACCAGGAATAAACCTGCGAATAGCCAGGTGTGTCCCCCCAAACAAGCAAAAACAGAATAAAATACTGAATTGAATGGGTGCTGGCTCTTCTTTGTCACAATGAATTAAGGCTCTGGCCACAAAAGTCTTGAAAAGCAGATATAAAGAATATAGTTAGAATATGGTTGTTATTCATACAACTAAGAGCACATTGGGATGAGAACTAAAAGAATTGACTCAAGGACACCTAGTGGTCCATTGTATGATCTACCAGTCTTATCACCTATGGCAGAATAGAACTCCGACTTGGCCAAATTATGTCCTTTTCTGGTTTTTTTTTTTTTTTTGGGTGGGGTCACACCCAGCATTGCTCAGGGGTTATTCCTGGCCACGCACTCAGGAACTACTCCTTGCAGTGCTCAGGGGACCAAATGGGATGCTGGGGATCGAACCCAGGTTGGCGGAATGCAAGGCAAATGCCCAACCCACTGTGCTATCTCTCCGGCCTCCAGACTTGGCCAAATTAACCATGATTGACTATGCTTTATATTCCTTGAAAAACAACTTGCCCTGCTCTAGAAAGGGATACGGCACCAGCTGTATAGGGCATACTTCCCAGACACACTTCTAGCTTTGAGATGTTTTTTGGACCTGGAAGGTCTTACCTTAACTAACTGTTTAACTGTTTTATTTCCTTCAAGCCCTTGCTCAAATCCAGTCTTTCTAGAAGACCTATATGGATCGATCTATTAAACAATGCAGCATGAATTCCTTGCTTTCTCCCTGATCTTTTTCTTTCTTTTTTTTAGTATCAATTACTTTCTAAGTCAATTTGTAATTACTTGACAATTACATCTATTGTTTGTTGTCTGTATTTCAAGCTAAGGTATATGTTCCTTAAGGGCATAAATTTCTGTCTTTTTTGTTAAGCAAAAAATCCTATACCTGGAACAGTGCTTGAAATATGCTAATTATTCAAAACAAATGATTGACAGTGAAATGAAAGTGTCTTTACTACATAGATGAGAAATACTTCCAGCAAAAACTCACCATTCTTGAAAAGTGAAAAACACTTTTTTTTTTCCTGGAAATTTCTTGAGATACTTACATAATCAATTCTTTTTGCTCTTGGTGCTAGTGAACATTGCCTTTGGGCCACTGCTCAACAAATCATTCTAAAATAGGATTTGTTGGTGAGATTCTCCACTTTCATTCTGTTAAATGGCTTTACATCTTCAAATTATTGCAAACCAAATTATTGTAATTTGTGTTAACTCTTTTCTATTTCTTACCAATGCCGTGATTTCTAGTCACAGAGTTCCAGACTCTTCCTATATATGAGGGATTTTGGTTCAGTAAAACGTGTCATTTTAAAACATGCAAGGGTTTAGTGCCAGATAGACTCAACCACCAACTCTGATCTTGGAGAACTGTTTAAACTTCATGATAAAACTGAGGTGCTAGATGACATGGTTTTTACTCTGCTTAGGCAGGTATTTGGGACTGTGAGATACAGACACCCACACTTTGCTTCTTGAGGGGTTGCTCCTTCGCCAGTCGCCCATTATCTTTAGATCTTGAGCATGCTGTGGTTGGCTTAAGTACTGAGTCACACAAAAGAAACATTCCTAAATAATGTCTTCTCCCAAGGAACCTGAAGTTGTTTTTAATTTCAAAATTGCTTTCTCAAAGGAAGCAGAGAATTTTAGAATTTTGAAAACAGTGTACTTGGGCTCTAGATAAGATTTATTGCTATAATGTTATATTTCCAAAATATAACATCTTTTGGTCTACAAGTAAGATATCAGACAGATATCATATAAAAGTCACTCTTGTAGGCCAGGGAAGGCCTGTGGTTATAGCTCAGTGGTAGAGCATGTACCTTGCTTGTGTTAGGCCCTGGTTTGATCTACAGCAACACATACACGCAGCGCACACACACACACACAGCAGCTAATATCACCAACTTCATATGCTGAGCCCAGATACATCTGTTTAGCATTTACATGGCATTAGAAAACAGCCTAAACTGCAACCCCTCATGGAAAGGCGCAGTTTCAGTCTCTTGTTCTTTCTCAAGGGCTGGACGTTTCTAGGAAGATTATTAATAGGAACTTAAGACACCAGGGCTCAGAGGCGTGTGGATTGAAATGCCGCATCCTCAGGTACAGTGGGGCTGGGGTACAGGCTCTGACATATTTTCCTGCCTACAGAAAGGGTGAAGGAGTTCGGGGCAGCCACCCCCGCCTTCACCTGGCTCCCCCGCACCCCTCCGGTTCCTCTGCTCCAGACTTTGCTAGGATGCGCCCCTGGCTGTTATTAGGAACTGACAGGGCAAAAAGGGTTTCCTGCACACTCAACATCCCGGTCCTCCTGGGAGTCAGCATCGGAACATGTGTATCCCTGTCCTCCTGGCCCTTTCCTTTTCCTTTGTTAGTTCTAATCTTTCTGAGCAGCAAACTTGCTCTTTTTTAAAAATGGTGAGTGTGTGGGATTTTGTTTTTCCTTTCTAAGAAGACTAGTCAGCAGGTCCGGCTTTAGGCAAAACTGTAAAGTATGCAAAGAGTCTCTGCAGTTTTCCTTTCCCCAATGCACCTCCCCATTCATTCCGTCCTTCACTTCTCCAACCTTTGGGGAGGGGGTTTTCTCATACCATGTTATTTCAGAATAAGACAGAGACAACGGAAGCTATGTGTTCGCACTTAATAATGGGAGGTTTAGGTTTAATTGAGAAGGACAGTTTGAGTGGAGAGGAAGGCAACACTGCCTGAATGGAGTTGGTTTGCAGAAGAAAAGGGCTGAGGTTCTTTTTCCTCCAGATGTACAGCAAATGGGGAGTAGGGAAAGCTGGTGACTGGTGAGGGTGGACCTGCAAGTGAATGAAAAGATTTTCCGAAGTGCAGAAGAAGAGTATTTTGATACATGAATGGGATTTCCACACAGAAAACTTGATCTGGCTGAGCATCAATATTGAAAAAAGAAATCCGAGTCCATGTCACATGCATGAACTTGTCCCTGGTACCGATGGGCCGTTTGGCAGCTGAAGTGGCGATTATGGGCCTCTCATGCTTTATTCTGTAGTTTTCCATGATTAACCAGCGATTTCTGATGGTTTAGTAGAAACGGAGATAGGCTTTAACCAGAGAGTGATAAAGATCAAAATGAACACACAGACATTTAAGCACACCCACATTGTCCCTCCTCGGTAATTTGTAGCCTATCACAGACAGTGTGATGCTCACCAATCAATGACCGGACCCCAAATCCACCCATCCCCTCCCTTTCCCACTTCTACGTCTTTTCCATGGCAGGCCTGGCCCCAGGTGTGGCCTTCTTACACTCCAGAACTTCTTGCCTATGGGCTTTTCTGGAATGAATCCCTTTACTGGAGGTGATAGAAGTGGACAGTCACAGAGTTATTTGTCTCAAACAAGACACAAAGACCATGGGGAAAAAGGAGGTCCCTATCTTCCTACTCTAAGATGTGACAATCATGAACTCATCATTTAGCATGATGCTGGAATGTGCTAGAATGAATCCTGAGTCTCTGAGCCCTGGGGTTTGTTGCAAGGCTTTCAGGGTATTGTGAACTGCAAGCTCCAAAACTAATATATACATACATATACATGTATATACGTGTATATACATGTGTATACACACATACATATCACATATACATACACACATACACATACACATATACACATACACATACATATACATATACATATACATATACACATACATACATATACATATACATATACATATATATACATATACATACATATACATATATGCATATATACATATGCATATGCATATACATATACATATACATATACATAAACACATACACGTACAAGTACATATACATACACATACATACACACACACATACACATACATATACATACATACATATATATACCGCCACTTGACCTGACAATCTGAACGTAATTAGTCCCAGCATGTTCCAGACACCCAAGACCCTCAGCTTCTGGTTATCACAGTGACCCCAGGTGGTGGCAGGAGGCACTGACAGTATCCCAAATACCAATTTTCTTTCAGCCTGAATGTCCCTGGGAGTTTATGAACACGCTTATGGACACATTGAAATTTGTGGGCTCCAAAGAAATGGCTTGATGGTGGGGGTGGAGGATCATTTTGAATGAGAAGGCGAATTTCCTATCTAATTATGGTGCCTGGGACTTGGAGGTGATTATGGAAAGGCTCGTTGGAAGAGAGTGGAAGCGGCCGACTTTGTACTCGAGTCAGCTGCCTCCCCTTCAGGAGAGGACTTTTCAGTCTCCTTATTTGGAAATGCAGCTTCTGGTCTCTCATAGTTTGAACGTGTGTGTGTGTGTGTGTGTGTGTGTGTGTCTGGTAGGGAATGTAGGACATGGGTGGCATAAAGGCCTCAGCTAGGGTCAGAAAGTCGCTGTTTAGTGAAAGAATTTAACAGTCAAGACAAGAGGATAGGCGGGAGTGGAGAGGAGAGCCCTGCGGAGAAAGAGAGATGAAAAGCGCTGGGGCTGCGTCAGGCCGTGGACAGGACAATGGTTTCTCTGAGGTCAGGGGAGGGGAAACCCAGCAGGTCTGATGGGGCTCACCAAGTAATAATGCCAATAGTCTCACTAAGGGTCTCTGCACTGGTCTCGGCATTGGCATAATGACCTCATGCAGGTGAATAACTGTCACAAACCCACTTTTAGAAAATTTATTGAAAAATGGCAGCACACAGTTTCAACAATTCTCTGATGTGGCCATTGCTCTTATTCCTCATTGTATGATGATTCTCAAGGGAAAGTGGAGGTCTCGCATGTGTCCTCAGGCAGCCATGTATAAACATATTTATATTATGTATAACGGGATATACATAATAACTTTTCAGTACCTCTACTGCAAACCAAATGCCTCAGAGAGAGAGAGATAGATAGATAGATAGATAGAGAGAGAGAGAGAGAGAGAGAGAGTGCCTGCCATCCACATATCGAAAAGAGCAACCACATATCCAAAAGAGCAAGAACAGCAAGTGCTGGTGTGGATGCGTGGAGAAAGGGACCATCAACCATTGTTGGTGGGAATGTCAACTTGTACAGCCTTTTTGGAAAACAATATGGACATTCCTCCAAAGACTAGAAATTGAGCTCCCATTTGACCCAGCAATACCACTCCTGAAAATATACCCTGGGAAGTCAGAAACGTGCAGCAGAAATACCATCTGCACTTCTATTTTCATAGTAGTATTAAAAGGACAAAGAACCTCCCACTCTGGGCATATCTCTTCAACTCCACCGTTCTCCCGGCATTTACACCTCAGAGACCTGGGCCCTACAAAAGCAGGATAAGAACTCTATTTGGGTCTCCCAAAGAGGAATCGAAAGAGCTATGCTTGGAATATCACGCCTCACTAAAGTGAGAGAAGGAATCCAGAGTTCCGACCTCCATCGACTATCCAGAGTCAGGAACGCTGTCTCGCTTTGCCAAGGCATCGAAAATCAGATGGGCTGGACATGTAATGTGACTTGGAGAAGACCGCTGGACATTACTGACTGGATCCCACAGGATGTCAAAGGATCACATGGCCACCTACTTACAAGATGGTCAGACTTCTTCATCAAGACCCTGAATGAACGGGTTGAGGCTCTTCGTATTCCCTGAGCAAGCAGATGCCATTGGGCTACATTGGCACGTGATAGGGACAAATAGAAACATTACTGGTGCCCACTCAAGCAAATCAATGAATAACAGGATGTCAAGTGATCAAGTGATATGTGATGTTATTCTCTTTATTTTTCATCTTGCATGTTTTGTTGGTCTCCTTTCCCCCTTAAGATTATTTATTTAGGGCCAGAGTGATAGCCCAGCGGTAGAGCGTTTGCCTTGCACACGGCTGGCCTGTGCCGCCAGGGTTCAATCCCTGGCATCCCATATGGTCCCCTGAGCACCGCCAGGAGTAATTCCTGAGTGCAGAGCCAGGAGTAACTCCTGAGCATCGCTGGGTGTGACCCAAAAAAAAAAAAAAGATTATTTATTTATTTATTTTTAGAGTCTATTCAAACACTGTAATTTGCAAAGCTCAGAATACTGTTTTTCTAGGCATTCAGTGTTCTCACATCGTGTCCCAACAACGTGACCTTCCCTTCACCAGTGTCCTCCACTTCCCACACAGTCCCTGAGCCTGTCCCCTAGCAGTCAAACAATAATTTATTTTATATTTCTTGTTACCACAAAATGGCAGATGGAATTATTAAAAGAAATAGTTCAATAAACTTGTCACTTGTCTTCCCGTTGTTCATCAATTTGCTCGAGCAGGCGCTAAAAACGTCCCCATTCATTGCGAATGAGGTTCATTATTGTTACTGTTTTTGGCATTGTGAAAATTGTTTTATGTCACAACTTGATCACTTGATCACTTGAATCCCGTTATTCATCGATTTGCTCGAGCGGGCGCCAGTAACATTTCCATTGGACCCTATCACGTGCCAATGTAGCCCAATGGCATCTGGTTGATTCAGGAATATGAAGAGCCTCAAACTGTTCCTTCAGGGTCTTGACAAGGAAGTCTGACCATCTTGTAGGTGGGCGGCCACGTGATCTTTTGACATCCCCGTGGGATCCAGTCGGTAATGGCTCTAGTCCAGCGGTTGTCTCCAAATCGCATTACATGTCCAGCCCATCTGATTTTCGATGCCTTGGCAAACGAGACAGCGTCCCTGATTCTGGAATAGTGACGGAGGTCAGAACTCCGGATTCCTTCTTTCACTTGAGTGAGGCGTGATATTCCAAGCATAGCTCTTTCAATTTCTCTCTGGGAGACCCAAATAGCATTCTCATCCTGCTTTCGTAGGGCCCAGGTCTCTGAGGCATATGTTAATGCAGGGAGAACAGTGGAGTCAAAGAGATGTGCCCGGAGCTGGAGGTTCTTTGTCCTTTTTAGCTATTTCTTCAATGCCTTTGAAGGCATTCCATGCCGCTCTCTTTCTCCTGCACAGCTCAGGTTTTAGGTTGTTCATCATGTTGATTTCTCGACCTAGGTACACATAACTGCTGCATTCAGAGATGTTTGTTCCATTGAGAGTGAATGGGACCTCAGGAACTAGTTCGTTCTTCATGAACATTGTTTTCTTTAGATTCAGCTGTAGACCCATCTTTCCACATTCTCGGTCGAAGTCAGCCAGCATTTGTGCCGCTTGGCTAATGTTTGGTGTTATTAGAACGATGTCATCAGCGAAGCAGAGGTGGTGTAGTTGCCAACCATCTATCTTCACTCCCATTCCTTCCCATTCTAATTGTCGCAAGATGTTCTCGAGGGTGGAACTGAAGAGTTTTGGTGAAATGGTATCACCCTGTTGAATCCTTCTTTTCACATTAATGATCACTTCTTTGTAGAATGGTGAGATCCTGGTGGTGAATCCGTAATATAGCTCACGAAGGATCTTGATGTATTGGGTTTGAACACCCTGTTTGGCTAGGGCTTTGATTACTGCTTCAGTCTCCACAGAATCAAAGGCTTTCTGTAAATCAATGAACGTGAGACAGAGCAGCATCTTGTACTCCCTACAAACCTTGATGAGCTTGGTTACTGTGTGGATATGGTCGATTGTGCTGAATCCTTTCCGGAAGCCTGCTTGCTCGCATGGTTGTCCTTCACCTAGTGTTCTGCTAATCCTGTTTAGGATGACTCGTGTAAACAGCTTGTAGATGACGGACAACAGGCAGATGGGGCAATAGTTGCCTATGTCGTGAATGTCTCCCTTCTTGAACAGTAGAACTGTCCTGCTGGTTTTCCATTGGGAGGGCACCTTGCATTCGGACAGGTAGCGTGTGAAGAGCTGAGCTAGTGTATTGATGAGTACCGACGGCAGATTCTTCAGATGTTCGGGTCTGACTTTGTCTGGGCCTGGTGCTGTTCCCTTCTTTACCGATGAGATGGCATGTTGGATTTCAGAAGGGAGAATGTTGGGAATGACATATCCATCCTGTGGAATTTGGTATGTGGGCAAAAGTCACGATCTGAGGATTTACTGAGTTGGTTGGTGCTAGATGAGCTTTGAACTCACTTGAACTCATTGCACTCATTGAACAGAAGTTCAATACTACTCATTGAACTTAATTTGCTTCTATGCAACTTTCCCATCAAACTTGCTGTGCTTGTGCTAGGTTTTCATTACTGTGAAATTTGGAGGTGTCCAGTTTGCTTATTCCAGGAGCTCTGATGCTGGGATGATTCAATGGCTTGATATTTCTTCAGGTAACTTGTGGAGTTGGACTATTTATGTTGGGTGAGTGTTGGGGGTGGGCATGTTGGAGGGAATTGATGGACCTTTTGGTAAGGAAAGGAATAGGCTTTCTCCCATTCCAGGAAGGCCCCAGAGTTCTCAGCCTGGATACCAGTCTACTTGGGATAATTCAGCTCTTGGAATCTCTTCAAGATTAGTTCACCTTCAGATTTTTAAAACCCAGATATCCAAAGATGTTGATCCCTCATAGCTTTTTGGGAACAACTGGTTGACCATCTCTTTGAGGACTTACTCTTGTTCTTTATTCTTTTGGCCTTGAATGTTCAAATTCCCTTAACACTGGTCAATATTCTAAGCTCCGTGGGTAGATTCAGAGATCAGAACCTACATTCTAATTAGGGAAGCCATGGTACTTAGATTTAAACTAGGAATTTTGACAGAAGATTCAGTGGAACACTGTTTTTAAATAATAATTCATCTCACTCCAAGCCCTTGGCAAATCTAAACTCAAATTTTTATCATGTTTTGTTTTCAAAATGACAAGGTGGATTGATTACTCAGCATGTAAAGATCTTTTCTTCTTGCTTCACTCTTTAGAGGTTAGCAGGATTGGAGTCAGATGCAGCCTTTCTCTTTTCTACTCCTAGAAACATAAGCCCTGCTTTATACTCTGTGTTCTTCTCCCTTTTCTTTATATTATCTCAGTAGAAAGTTCAATGTATTTTCCGCTATTACTAGCTTCCTCTCTCTCCCTTTCTTGCTTGATAGGGCGGAGGATGGAACACTTGGAATGGACTGGCAGAAGCCCAGTACGTTGTGTCAGATATACAAGAAATATTTATGTCCTATTCATTGCCAACAATGGCTCAAACAATTCCCCGGGAAAATAATAGAGCTGACACATCAATATGAAGTGGTTGTGACTTCATAAAGGGCCTGATAGGTCAGGCCCGACAATAAATCAATCAACTGTTTCCTGCCCATTCACTTATTCAGGTCATTCATTTATTTTCTACCCACCCCCATATTATCTGATGACCTACTATGTGCTAAAGATTTTCTAGGATGGTTCCATTTCCTTTAACCCAGGATTCATCAAATATTCTTTGTAAAGGACCAAAGAGTAAAATTTTAGGTGCTGTCAGTAATAGGATAACTGGCTATTACTCCAGTGTACCATTGCCATGCAAAGCCATCATAGGTACTTTATAAAAACACCTCAATAACACTGCTTTATTGATAGCAGATGGGGTTATATTTTATTAACATTTTTGTTCTCTGTAAGCTTAATTTACAAAAGACAGTGAAATGAGTAGATCTGCCTGGAAGATCCTGTCTTTTGACTCTATATTCTAATTATAATTAGAGTCAGTCTTACAAGATGACTAATAATTACTAATTCTAGCCTTAGTTGATCGTAATATTTCATCTTCCTTTTTCTCCCAAAATTGCAGAGCTGAGCAACCCACTAATGAATCATTGAGTCAAATTAATCGAGAAGCAGTTCCAAAGATTCAGTTGTTTATTTCTTATTTGATAATAATAATGACAATATCATACTCAATAATAGTTGCAATAACTGACAATTATCCACATTAAGCATGTGTCAGTTATTGCTCGGAATCTCTTTGCAAATACTTTTCTTCTCTCAAATTTGGTAGAGAAAGGGATTAAAGCCTTCCAAGGAAAAGATTTAGGGAATCATGATATAAATGTACGTACATGTGTACTTGAATATGAAGTTTATTTGCAATACATCCTGATAAAATAAATCATCCTTAGTATTGCTCAGTTCATAGAAAGTACAGGATGTCAGACCTAGGGTCTCTGACGCTGCCTCTCACTCAGACTCTCGGTTTTCCTTCTTAGAGGAAATTTTATATCCGCTTGGAAGTCCAGCTACTGTAATTATCGTCCCACTCAGCAAACGTGAGCTAGGAACGTCTTCGAGCCTGGAAAGCTCATGTTTTTAACACATTGCCATGACTTGTTCCAAGTAAGGCAAAATTCGTAAACAAACAAAGCGAACAAGCCCCAGACAGTAATGTGGGTTTTACTGTGATTGTATTCCTGCCCCCCACCCCCCTTTTTATTCTTCAAGAAACCAAATTCCTTTACCATCACAAGGCACGCAAGATAGGGTGTCTCCAGTGCTTTGGCATTATGAGGACAGTCATTTACAAACAAAGTGCCCGAGAGGCCCTCATTAAATCAGCAGCACAATGGGGAGCGTTCAGAGCGGTGCAGCTGCTCCACCGAGGAATGTGGCCTGTGGGATGAGCGCCTTTATCAGACTGACGGGTGCGGTGGCGCTGGCGAGGGCGCACGCGGCGGCTCCATCCTGGAATGCGGGCCTGCGGGGCCGGCAGCTGACAGCCACCCTGCTTGCCTGGGAAGGGGTGGTCTTGCCCATAGATTAGATCTTGAAAGCTGCTTCTTTTTGTTGTGGGGCTCAAAAAGAGCGGCTCAGCTGGCGCAATCGCAGTCAACAAAAGGAAGCTCTATTGGAAGAGGAGGGTGGGCTGCGGGCTCCCGGACCCCCGTGCCCGCCCAACCTGGAGCTCAGCATTGCTTGGATTTTGCGAAGAAGGGTGCTTTTTGGAGACCAGGCCGATGTCTTGAGGAAATCCCTGGCCTCCAAATAACCCCGTGGCTGGTATCCTGGGGAGGGCTGGGGTAGAAAATGTCCTTTCTGTGTGACAGGTAATGAGATTTAAGGTGAGATCCACCCCCCACGTGATGTCAAGCCTGTCCTAAATGACTTTTCCTTCCTCCTCCTAGATGCAGTGGCAAAGGGAATCAGAGACACAGCGCAAAGGACAGAGATGAGGCTTTAGGGATTCTGAACTTAAAGGTCAGGCCCAAGGAACATACAAGTAGTCAGGGTCTGGTCTTCTTTTCCATAGTTTGGGGTCTGGCTTCTCCCGGGTGAGAATGGGATTGACAGGTGCGTTAGGTTCTTTGCGGTGGCCCTACGGCCATCCCGATCGGACACAAGTGATCTCGGCTTGTTCTCTGCGCTCCTGAGCCCTTATTTCTGTTTCTGTCTCTCTCTGCCTCCTCATATGGCTCTAAATAAAACTATTTTACTTGTTTTTTAAAACACGACATTCATAGAGATGACTTTATGACCTTTTTAGTTTTGCTTTTGGTGGTTGTTTGCTTTGGGGGCCACAGCTGGCGATGCTTAGGGCTGACTCCTGGCTCTGCACTCAGAAACTGTTCCTGGCAGTGCCTAGGGCACCATATGGGATGCAGGGCATTGAACCTGGGTTGTCCTGTGTAAAGCAATCTACCTACCCACTGTTATAGCTCTCCAGCCTAGCAGAGACAGCTTTGAAATCTTCTCTGGCTCTGAAATGTGCTGGCTACATGCAAGTGGTCATAGGAAATGCTTATTGTTTAAGTGTTGCTTCAGAGAATATAGAAAAGCAGATAAAAAATGGGAAAAGAAGTCGATCACTTATTCCCTAGAGAGATCTGTGGGAAAAAATGCCCATAACTAGAGCTGAGTATTGAAAAACAATAAAGGGATATGCATGATAACCCCTCAAGGTATGTATTGCAATACAAAAGGAGAGAGAGAAAGAGAGAGAGAGAGAGAGAGAGAGAGAGAGAGAGAGAGAGAGAGAGAGAGAAGAAAAGCGCCTGCCATGGAGGTAGGTGTGGAGGGAAACTGGGAACATTGGTGATGGGAAATGTGCCCTGGTGGAGGGATGGGTGCTGCAACATTGTATGACTGAAATCCAATCATGAACAGTTTTGCAATTGTCTGTCTCACGGTGATATAATAAACATTTTTTAAATGGCCATAACTTTTAGCATAAACAAAGCATGTAAATTAGCCCTAAAACCAGCTCCTCTTGGTAATGAATCTGTTCCTTTTTGCTCTGTTGTGGCCCAGAATATCTTCTTCTTCCCTACATGAAGAGTATTTTTCAACCTTAGTGACAGCCTCTGAAAGAGGCCTCTAGTATTGGTGATGGAGACGCAAGGTGGTAGTGTCAAGGTTAGAGCTGAACTTCAGGCAGATTTCCAGAAAGGAGGGACGGAGCTTGATGAAGTGTGAAGCTGAACCCCTGAGGAAGTGACCACACAGGTCCTGGGCAATGGAGCAATGGTGTGTGGTAATGCTTCCCTGAGTTGTCACTGTTGGATGACACGCCCTAGCTAGCTTTGGATCTTTGCTAAATGCTTAAGCTACTTACAGTTTAAGCTATTTACATGTATTTAAGTCAGGGGTTATGCTAAAGAGATCTTTCTTTACATTGATAGAAGGTGTGGCAGTACAGGAGTTAGTTTCACGCTGAGTTAATAACTTTTTGCGATATTATTATAATTTCTACTATGATTTCAATGCTATCTAGTTTGGGCATAATTCCTCTTAATACCCACAGGTTGCAGAGTGGGACAATTAGAATTTATCAGGAGGCGACAACCTGGCTATGTTGGGACTACTGTTTAAGAATCAGCTCTGCCAAGATCAAAGGAGAGATCATGCTAGTTTTCGCTCAGGCTAGTGAGCATGACCTTTTCAGTAAACAGAGGGGCTGGTATAAATAAATACATCCAATGGATGTATATTCTTGGGAAGAATCACATCACAATTTCAGACCATGGACTTCATGCAACTAGATACTACCCACAAGGTCTTTCTTCATTCTACTCTGCACCAGGGTAATTTTGAGTGTTTGGCATCATTCTTTTGCATTTCAGTGAGGCTTTAAATCATGTGTAGGTGGATCTCTCTTTAAATTATCCTTCTCATTACCCATCACACAGAATAAACATCCTCCCCCATGACTCCCCCATCCCTGTTACACTCCAGCTCAAGCCGACATCTTGGGTGCCCTCCTTGCGTGGGAGCAGAGACCATTCAGATACACCAAGAGCCAGGTAATCTATAGAGAACTGTCTGGGAAAGTCCCTACTAGGAAACCGACTTGTAAAGAACTTGCAGTGTCAACTCTCCATCTTGGGGTCCCCCTCATCTCAATCTGAGATGTTTGTTCTTAGGTTTCCCCTCTGGAGAAGTCAGTGCTGTGAGTGTGTCCTCATATTTCTCCAAATAACACTATTTTACTTAAAAAATAGCCAGGTCATTTTTCACTCAGGTCTACTTTATCAAATCACGTTTTCAGTCAGTGTGGGTTTGATTGTGGAAATTCCACCAAGCAATGATTGGCTGAGCTTTAATCCTGGGAGGTTCCTGGCTACTGGCTTTTTTTTTTTTTTAGCTCCTTCCTGGAGGTAGAAGGTGTTGAATCATGCCTGGACACACCTAGTGACCCAGCTCAATAATCTCCTGACTCGAGGGTAGGTAAGGTAGAGAAGGTACCAGTTTGAAAGCAATAGTTGGAAATAGTAATGCTAGACTAGACTGAGTATAGAAAGTAGGTCAAGGGATATACATGAAAACCTTTCAGTGTCTGTATTGCAAACCAGAATGTGCAAAAAGAAAGAGAGAGAGAGAGAGAGAGAGAGAGAGAGAGAGAGAGAGACTGCCATAGAGGCAGGTTGTGGGGGCATGGGAAGGGAAAGGGGCACATTGGTGTTGGAAAATGTGCATTGGTAGAGGACTGGGTGTTGGAAAGTTGTATGGATGAAACTCATAATCATGAACAGCTTTGTAATGGTCCATCACACTGTGATTCAATTAAAAAAAAATAAATTGTTATTTGTGACTTGTCACTTGTCTTCCCATTGTTCATCGATTTGCTTGAGCGGGAGCCAGTACTGTCTCCATTCATTGGGAATGAGGTTCATTATTGTTACTGTTTTTGGCATATCAAATACACGACGGGTAGCTTGCCAGGCTCTGCCGTGGCTCTGGGTTATCCCCGGGGCCCAGTCTTTTTCTATGTCAGATCATCAACCATCCAGGGGCCCATGGGGCAGAGCCCTGGGTGTAGACAAGCCTGTTTCCTGTCTGCCACCTGCCGACCAGCCGGGAACTGGAGCCACACTTGCAAAAATAAATTAAATAAATAAAACCTTCCTGACTGTTTCATTTGTCCTAACTCAGATGACACCATGACACCAATATGTCTCCTATTTCTTGTCAGGAAAGTCGATTATCCTAACAGGAAGAGGAGGTGTTTGTGTGGTCAAGGTTATTGAGCCTATTTAGTAGCTGACATCCTGACTTGACAAAGTCAGAGACTGTCTCTCAGGAATGTGGCCCCACCATCCAGGACACCATCTCTTTTAGTCCCCTGCAAGCTGCTTTACCCAGAGACAGAAAGCAAAGCTGGTTTCTCTCCCAGGAATATTGTAGAAGCATCATCTTCTCTCCACCACGAATCAACAGCAATCTTGTAGCTTCTCATCCATTAGACAGGTACATAAATGTCTAGTGCTGCTCAATTCACAGGGTTTAACAAGTTATAAATTGGGGCTAGAGTAATACTACAGTGGACAGGGAGCCTGCCTTGCATGTGGGCAAT
This sequence comes from Cryptotis parvus, assembly GCA_021461705.1. Taxonomy (NCBI): domain Eukaryota; kingdom Metazoa; phylum Chordata; class Mammalia; order Eulipotyphla; family Soricidae; genus Cryptotis; species Cryptotis parvus. Next base: position 144,965 of record JAJIBD010003566.1, read on the forward strand.
CTGGGTTCAATCCCAGCACCCCATATGATCCTTCAAGCATAGCTAGGAATGATATCTGAGCCGAGCCAGGAGTAAGCCTAAGCACTGAGGATGTGGCCCAAAAGCCAAAACCAAAACAAACTAAAAAAGAATAAGTTATGTTATAGGGCAAATAAAAATCTACTCTGAAGAGAAATTCATTCTCCATAGATTACCAATAGATTTCTCAATAGATTACCAATAGATATACCAATTTCCCAATAGATTTGGGAAATTACATGAAAATTGATTCACAATATTTTGAGGTAATTTTTTCCCCTTTGTGTTTTGGTTGGCACTGCCATTATACTATACAAGTAATTAGACAATCTGATTATACTATCTGATTTTATATATCCATTATACTATCTGATTACGCAAGTTTAGGGAATTGAGAGATGATGATGGCTAACAACGATCAATAATAGCCTTTGTTTCTAAGATAAGACCCTGTTTAATTAATTAATTAATTCACTTCTGTACATGTTAATTTGTGACTCACTTGTTAAATGATTTTTTTTTTAGTACATACGATATAATATATGGTACATGGAGGTATATGCATACCTCCAAATAAGTTCTGGTAAGAACACAATGAATACACATGACTGGTGCTTCTCCTCAGAGAGCTGCCCCTCATACAGAGACAAAATGTACTGAAGTGGGGATTAAGAAATTGGCCCCTGAAGAAATCATCCCAGGAGCTGAATGGGCATAAACGGGTAGTAAATTATGACAGGCACAGAACAGACTGCACCAGGTGTAAGAAAAGAAACCGAGAAACAACAAGAACATTAGAAAGACTGTCTGGAAGCCCTGTAACAGAACGTCCCAATCACAGACTGATGGGCGAATCCCTCCCCATCCCCCTCACGAACGTGGTATAAAAACGCTGTTAAGCATTGCTTGGGGCTGTCCTTGTACCAGCCAGGTAGAGCCCACGTGTGTATTTAACTTGCTGTCTCCCGCATACACCTTGGAGTTCTACATTTTTGGGGGGCAGAGTTTCATGACAGCGACACCTTGGGTCATTCGCTTGCTTGACCTTCCACTCCTAACAACACTGACACTTTCTGAGTAAGCTTCTCTGTTTGTGCTCATGGCCATGACGGAGCATTTGAGTTTCCTGTTCTGTCTTCCTTGAAAGCTTTTTGGTCTTTGTCCAGGGACCCAGGGACCACGGCTGGGCTGGGCCATTTACTAGAAGAATTCGGTGTTGGGGAAATGTTGTTATACTTATGGTTACAGGTAATTGTGGTGGAAGGGAATGGTAAAGTGAGAGAAGGGAGCAGCCTTAGGAGAAAATCCCATGAACTCCTCCCTCGACTTTACAATTACTCTAGTGCCAACTAGGGGAGTTCACCCAAATAAGTGAATGTTCAGAATTTTGCACCGAGGGCTGACACTAAGGGAGAGACCCTGGGAACAGAGAGAGAGAGAGAGAGAGAGAGAGAGAGAGAGAGAGAGAGAGAGAGAGAGAGAGAGACAGAGAGAGACAGAGAGACAGACAGAGACAGAGAGAGACAGAGAGACAGAGAGAGAGAGACAGAGAGACAGAGAGACAGGAGACAGAGAGACAGGAGACAGAGACAGAGAGACAGAGAGAGACAGACAGAGAGAAAGAGAGAGAAAGAAAGAGAGAGAGCACCATAAAGACAGACTGAAGAGACAGATCAAGGGGCATGCAGGAGGGAAACTGGGGACATTGGTGGTGGAAAATATACACTGGTAAAGGAATGGGTCTTGGATCATTGTATTACTGAAACCGAATCACGAAAACTCTGTAACTGTGTATATCACAGTGATTCAATAAAAACAAAGTCTTAAAAAATACGACAGGTTCCCTGAAAAGTCCTCTGAAGAGAAGGTGACTGACTTTCAGGACGGGTTTGTGATTTCCCCTTAACACGGTTGATTGGATTAGGTCACAGTGCTCTGCTCTCCTCAGAACTATCTCTCCAGAGCATAGGCAGGCACTGTGCAAGCAGCAGAAGAAACTCTGCTGACCCTTTGGAGGCTTAAAAACTACGTAAGTAGCTGACCCTTTGGAGGCTGGTGTGGTTAGTTTGACGTGTCAGCCTGATTGGGCTAAGAGTTGCTGAAAGAGCTGCTGGAATATCACGTCCGTGTGCCTCCGGGAGTGTTTCCATTGGCACTGGATAGACAGACTGGTAAAGGTCCTCCACACTCGTGTGGGTGGGCATCATCCAGTCCGGGAGGCGAGGGTTCTGAGCTTGGAGTGGGGACTTCCAAGATGGCTGCCCTTCGACAGTGCCCTGGGCTCTTCAGACACAGCCTGGATTCACATGAGTGACTCACTGCGTGTGACCTGGAGTCTCTCTCTAGTCTCAGATTTTTGAGATGGGACTTCTCAGACTTCATGACTACAGGAATATCCTTTCTTCTGAAAGCCGATTTCTCTCTCTCTCTCTCTCAGCCTTCTACATATAAGTTCTCTTTCCTGGGAGTCTTGACTAATACGCATGCTTTTCTGAGTTCTTATCATTTTTTGGGGGTGGGGGGGAGGATTTTGGCCACACTTGGCTGTCCCTGAGGGCTACTCCCGGATCTGTACCTCAGGGTTGTTCCTAGCAGTCCTGGGGTCAGCTGCAGGCAAGACTCATGCCTTACTGGCTGCGCTACCTCTCGGCTCCTGGCGCTCTCTCAACCACCAGGGTTCTCACTAGAAACAGCTTTTCTATCTGAAAAATCCATGGGGCTGGCTAATATTTAATGCAGAACATCTGCGCTTCCTCGTGCAAATCCCTTTCTCGTCAGGTAGCCCCTCCTCTATGTGCTGGCCCCAGAACACGAGTGTGGAGGATTTGTACTGCTGCTGGGCTTCTTGTCTTTGAAATCCACAGGATTTAGACTCTCCCTGTGATCCAAATCATTTTCTTGTTGTTGCTTTTGGGCTACACTCAGTGGCGTTCAGGGGCTACTCCTGGCTCAGTGCTCAGGAGTGGCTCCTGCTGGTACCTGGGGGACCATGTTTTGGGGAACAAACCAAGCCTCGTCCACATAAAACACAAATTTTAGCTTATTGCACTGTCTCTGGCCTCTAAAGTAATTTTTGCTTGGACTCATTTGTAGAGGTGTGCAGAGGCCACGCCTGGAGGTCTTTGACCTGGCCTGGCCTGTCTGATGGTTCAGAGCTTGGGCTCAGCTGTGCTGTGCTTGAGTTTGGTGATACTCAGGGGTCATGAGGGTGATTCTTCATGGTGCCACGTCATAGAGGGATCAAATCCAGGACCTTGTAGATCCTTTAACACTTGGGCTACCCGCTGGTCCTCAAAATGAATTTATCTGGGCATCGGAGGTCTCCCAAGCACAGCCCAGGAAGCCCAGGGCAGTCTCAGTCTGCCAGCAGCGCTGGTCCAGCCCGGGGTGCTGGGGCTTACTTGGGGCCACACCACCGTGCTGTGGGGCACACCACCAAGTAGGTTGCAGCAGGGATTGAACAGGAGCTGGATCCATGCTAGGCACATACCTTCACCCCCGTGATATCTCTCTTTCTCCCTTCACATGAATTTTCCCCTGGTTCTCCTTTTCAATGTCAATTTATGATTTTTTGGCTCACCCTGAGTTAGAAGCAAGAAGGACAGGGGAGATCTCTAGGGTAGATGCTGGAAGGGGACTCGGGGAAGCCAGCCCCAGTGCTCTGTCCAAAGCGCAGCTTTCCCACAGCTCAGGCCGGACCTTCCAATATTCCTCTGAGCATCCCTTTGCCACAGGCTGCTCTGCTGAGGGGACGGATGGGACTTAACGAATTAGGGGATACGGTGAGACAGGAGCTGGGTCACCACAACCCACCTCTCCCCTCCCGCCAAGCTCAACCAGTAGCTGGTAGGAGCTAGAAAATAAAACTCTGAGCTTTCTGGGGATGGGGAAGGCCTGCCCAGGGCCACGTCTCCTGTGCACACAAACACCGGCCTGCTTCACCTCAGGCTCCATTTCTCTGGGAGCGGGAGCTGAGGTATGTGACGAGTGACTGTCAGTGTGGCTGGTTCGCTTTTGTAGGAAGCTGCCCTGGTATGATACTAAGAATGCAGCACCCGTGGGTCCTGGGAGCAGGAAAAATGCTGGCACTAGGCCCTGCCTTGGATCCTCTGAGCAGAATCTCCGGGAAGGGGATAGGTAGGGGCACAGGAGCCCAGTTTTGTTCTGTTGTGAATTTGCAATACTGTTCATGGAAGGGCTTCGCGTTTGCAGTGTTCCAACACCACACTCTCTACTCTTCTCGCTGCCATAGTCTTGGGGGCACGCCCTCCCCCTCCCACCCCCCCCATCCCATACCACAGTAAACTGAGTTCTGTAAGTTAGTTCTCAGGCTCTGCTGCCATTGTTTAAAGAGGCAGATGCCTCTTTAAATTCACAGATGATTATTCTGTATCTGTGATTATTCTGTATCTGTGTCTTTTCTTCTCACTAACTTTTCTCAGCACTGTGCCCTCTGGATCCATCCAGGTAGCAGCAAATCGCATGATTTTGTCTTTTATTACAACCTAGTAATATTTTTTGTGTGTGTGTGTGTGTGTGTGTGTGTGTGTGTGTGTGTAATATCATAGCTTATTTTTTGTTTGTTTATGTTCTTTGATTTTTTTTATTTTGCTTTTTGGGTCACACCCGGCAATGCTCAGGGGTTACTCCTGGCTCTGCACCCAGGAATTACTCCTGGTGGTGCTCGGGGACCATATGGGATGCCGAGGATCGAACCCGGGCAGGCACAGGCCGGCCGTGTGCAAGGCAAACGCCCTACCCGCTGGACTATCGCTCCGGCCCTGTACTTTGATTTCTAATTTCTTTTTTTTTTTTGGGTCATACCTAGCTGTGCTCAAGGTTTACACAGGAATCTCTCCTGGGGAGCTTGGGGCTTGGGAGTTGGGGCTATGCTGTACCAGGGATTGAACTAGAGTTTGCCTCATGCAAGGCAAGTGCCTTGCTGTACCTACTCCCTCTTTATTTCAGGATCTTGTCACAAGGGGGAATCTCCCACCTCTCCTCTGTTGTCGTACCATTGCTTGTGGTGATGAGTGGGATCACACACACAAACACACACAAACATACACACATAAACACAAACACACACAAACACATAGACAGAACCTTGGCTCTTGCTCAAAGGTCATGCAGTTTCTTCAGGGCCCCGCAGTTCACTGGGACCTGCTCACATCTCTCTGTGGCGTGCGGGGTCACAGAGAACGTCTTCAGGGACTGCTCTGTTCACTGTAGCAGCCCCAGGGCTTGGCGGCCTGTCACAAAGCAGGCATGTTTGCCCCCTGGGCACTGTCACGGTTGGATTTCAATTCCTTACTTTATTTTATTAAAATTTCTTTATTTTATTGCTGGGCACCAGTCCCAGGTGAACAGGCCCGAAGCAGGCACACAGCGAGGATTAAGAAAAGAGAAACAAGAGAGAAAAAACATGGGCCAGGGGCTAACGCCCTCATGGACTGAGAGCCCTGACTGTCCTCCACACAGTTATTTTATTGCTTAGAAACAATAATCATTAAAGAAGAAAAACAACATTCTTTGGTCAGGCGCCTAACATTCTTGATCTACCCAGGCTAAACTATTACGTATCCGCCGGTGTTCATTTATTGGGATGAACATAAATGTAAAGGGTTTTCCCCAGGGGAAATTCTTCCAGGAGGGGAACAGTGATAGAGTAGACGGGATTGGCTTTCCAGGGCAGCATTCCAGACCTGGACACCAGCATTCTGCGTTCTGGTTCTCAACATTTTACAAGGTTGTTTATAACAAGGATTCAGGTATAGACTGTTCCAGCCTTGTGACCACAGCCCGTCACCACTGACCCCGGGTTCCCTCCCACCCCCAACCTGACTCCTTGATGGATACATTTTTAAATTTCATTATCGTAGTTTGGGTTCTAAGTTTTAAGTAGTGTTGGGTCTCGGGTTTGCGTGTATACAGATGTCAAGGTAGTTTTAGTGAAAAATACACACATAGATGGAAACTTCTGGGGATTCCAGACTCCAAGCAGTTTAATTTCCTATGATGTAAATTCATAAAGTCATTTTCTATAGCTATTTTTACATATATACAAAAATCAGATGAATGGGTCTAGCAAAAATTAAAATAAAATTTTAAATGATTAACACTGTATCATCAGTAGATGAGATTATGGATGGTTAGAATTTTTTTTAAACACTTCGTTGCAAAATTTTTGTTATAAACAGACATTTGTTACATTTACAAGTAATAAAAAGAGTTGTTTTAAGACCAGGCAAATAACTTAATGGGCTGGCAGCATATTTTGTGTGCAGGAGCTCTGGGTTTGATCCCCAGCTTCATGTGTCTCCTGAACACTGCCAGGAGTGATCCCCTGCACACAGATGTGCGAGTAGCCCCCTCTAAAAAAAAGGCATTTTAAACATGAAATTCTGAAGTTGGAAGTATAGTACGATGGAAAAACACCTACTTGTATGCAAAAGGCCTGTGTTTGATCCCTGGCACCATCAATAGGTTAAAAAAATAGAAGATATTTTTTAAGATTAGAGAGCCACAGAATTGTTAGAACATAATTTCTGAGAGGTAGGTAGGGTTAGGTACAAAACATATCTAGAGAAAGAAGTTGATACTAAAGGTAATACGGACCTCAGCAGCACTTTCAGAAATAGTGTTTCAAAGAAAAAGAAAAGAAAAAGAGAAGACACCAAGTTAGGGGCCTGATTTCTGACCAGCAGTTGGGGACTGTCACTTGTATGAAAATTGAGATGGGCACAACTAGTGCCCTACTGACTCACTCTTCTGGGCCACAGAAGATCTTTCTCAAAACCTGGATGGAGCAGTGATCTATGTTCTATCAGAAAAGGCCACTTGAAACCCTACTTTTGGCTTGATATGTTTTACTAATTGACACCAGATTTCACCCTCCCTCCTTTTCTCTCACTCTTCTCTCTGCCTTCATCCACCAACATCAAAAGAGTGCTTTATCTGCCAGGGACTTCACTAGGAGACAGAATCTGAAGCAATGGGAAAGATATAAAACACACAGCATGAGCAAGTTTGTAATTTCATAGTGACTTACACACACACACACACACTCACATTCACACACACACATACAGTGTTGGTGAGATAGTAACAGCAGCTAAGCTGCTTGCCTACCACACAGCTGACCTGAATTGGAATCCCCAGCACCCTATGTGGTCCCCTGAGCACCGCCAGGCATCACTTCTGAGCCAAAGCCAGAAATATTCTCTGAGCACCACTGTGTGGGAGACCCCAAGTCAAATAAAAAGATTTTAAAAGAAAGAATTGGAAATTGGTCAACTCTTTACTCAAGAATTGAGGCAATGTACTCTCACCACTTCTATTCAATATAGTACTGGAAGTACTTGCCATAGCAATCAGAGAAGAAAAGGACATGAAGGGCACCCAGATAGGCAAGGAAGAAATCAAGCTATCATTATTTGCAGATGACATGATACTATAGCTAGAAAACACTAAACTCTCTACCAAAAAGCTCCTAGAAACAATAGATACCTATAGTAGAGTGACAGGGAACAAAATCAATGCCCAAAAGTCAGTGACTTTCCTGTATACAAATAACAAAAGAACGGGATTTTAAGAAAATGGTCCCATTTACAATTGTGCCACAGAAAATAAAAAAAAACCTAGGAATCAGTTCAACTAGGAATGTAAAGGACTTGTACAAAGAAAACTACAAAATTCTGCTTCAAGAAATAAAAGAAACACAAGGAAATGGAAACACATTCCCTGCTCATTGATTGGGAGAATCAACGTTGTCAAGATGGTAATACTCCCTAGAGCTTTATACAGATTCAATGCAGTCCCTATAAGGATACCCATGACATTCTTCAAAGAAATAGATCAAACACTCTTGAAATTTGTATATAATAATAAATCCCTGGATAGTTAAAGTAATCCTTGGGAAAAATAAGATGGGAGGCATCAACTTTTCCAACTTCAAACTGTACTACAAAGTGGTAGTAATTAAAACAGTGTGGTATTGGAGTAAAAACAGACCTGTGGACCTATGGAATAGAGTTGAGTATCCTAACACCCATCCTCAAATATATGATCATTTAATCTTTGATAAAGGAGCAAAAAGTATGAAATGGAGCAAGAAAAGCCTCTTCAATAAGTGGTGCTGGGAAAACTGGGCAGCTTAATGTAAAAATGAATTTGGACCTCTGGCTTACACCATGCACAAAAGTCAGATCAAAATGGATTAAAGATCTCAATATCAGACCTGAATCCATAAAGTACATTGAAGAAAATATAGGAAAACCCCTCCATGACAGTGACGCTAAAGGCATCTTCAAAGGTGAAACACAGGTAACAAAGCAATTGGAAGCAAAGATAAACATATGGGACTACATGAAACTAAAAATTTTCTGCTCCTTCAAAGAAATGGTGACCAAGATACAAAGACAGTCCACAGAGTGGGAAAGAATATTCACCCAATACCCATATGATACACGGCAGAGCCTGGCAAGCTACCTGTGTTTTATTTGTTATTCCAAAAACTATTAACAATTATGAACCTCAATTCCATGACCTGAAGAATGGTTTGAGGCTCTTACTGTCCCTGGAGAAAGCAGATGCCCTTGGGCTACCCTTGCTTGCGACAGGACATATGGAGATGTTACTGGTGCCCGCTCGAGCAAATCAATGAACAACGGGAAGACAGTGATACAGTGATACCCATCTGATAAGGGATTAATATCCAGGATATATCAGGCACTGGTAGAACTTTACAAGAAGAAAACAGCCAACCCCACCAAAAAATGTGGGGAAGAAATGAACAGAAATTTCGACAAAGAAGAAATTCAAATGGCCAAAAGCATATGAAAAAATGTTTACCACCACTAATCAGGGAGCTGCAAATCAAAACAACAATGAGATATCATCTCACACCACAGAGCCTGGCACACATCCAAAAGAGCAAGAACAACAAGTGCTGGCATGGATGGGAGAAGAAAGGGACTTTCACCCATTGTTGGTGGGAATGTCGACTGGTACAGCCTTTTTGGAAAACAATATGGACATTCCTCCAAAAACTGAATTTGAGCTCCCATTTGACCCAGTCATACCACTCCTGGGAATATACACTGGGAGGCCAAAAACGAACAGCAGAAACACTATCTACACTTCTATGTTCATAGTAACACTATTTACAATAGCCAGAATTTGGAAACAACCAGAGCGCCAAGAACAGACGACTGGATAAGGGAGCTGTGGTATATCTACACAATGGAATACTATGCAGCTGTTAGGAAAACGAAGCTATGAAATTTGTCTATCAATTAATAAACATGATACTGAGTGAAATTAGTCAGAGGGAAAAGGACAGATATTTACTTGTGGTCCTTGTCACTTGTCACTTGTCACTGTTTTCCAGTTATTCATCGATTTGCTCGAGCAGGCACCAGTAACTTCTCCATTCGCTGGGAATGAGGTCCATTATTTTTACTGGTTTTGGCATAGCAAATACACCTCAGGTAGCTTGCCAGGCTCTGTCGTGGCTCTGGGTTCATCCCAGGAGGCCCAGTCTTTTACTGTGTCAGACCATCAACTATCCAGGGCCCATGGGGCAGAGCCCTGGGTGTAGACAAGCCTGTCTGCCACCTGCCAACTCAGCTGGGCACCGCAGCCATACCTGCCACACTTCGAGGGGCAGAATTATTTGTGGTATATAAAAAATTAGCATGATGCCAACATCCAAGGCCAGGCAAAACATGGATTACGAGGTCTTGTCAGTGGGTGGAATCTACCATAAGTGTGTGGGAGTCAGAGATTAGGTAAGACAGAGAAAGGAACAGTGCATTAATAATTGTTGGAAATGATAATAGAAATGATAATACCAGCCTGGAGTATTGAATGCAGGCAAAGGATATACATAACCTCTAAATATATGTATTGAAAGCCACAAAGTGTAAGAGAAGGAGAGAGAGAGAGAGAGAGAGAGAGACAGAGACAGACAGAGAGAGAGAGAGAGAGAGAGAGAGAGAGAGAGAGAGAGAGAGAGAGAGAGAGAGAGAGAGAGAGAGAGAGAGAGAGAGAGAGAGAGAGAGAGAGGTGGGCTGGGGAGTGGGGGAGGGTATCGGGGACATTGGTGGTGGGAAATGGGCACTGGTGGAGGGATGGGTGCTGGAACACTGTATGACTGAAACCCAAACAAGAACATCAAGAACATCTTTGTAACTGTGTATCTCACGGTGGTATAATAAAACAATGGGGGAAAAAAAGAACTGAGGCAACGTGCTAAAGCTGTAGGATCTCATCCTGAAGTTGACTGGAGTTAAGAACTGGGGCAGTGCGGGATCATGTTACCAGGAAATGCAGGAAACCTTTTAATTTTCCCCCCTCCCACCCCACTGGGCCCCAGGTACTTGGAACTGAAAACAACAAATCAGGTCTGTTCCGGATGGTGTGTTTTCAGCCCGTTGCCACTAGATGGCAGGAGAACACAAGCCAACCCGCTTCTTTCCTTTTGCACTCCCGAGGGGACAACTTGGAGCTAACTGACCTCGGTTTGGATCGCGCACCTCATCAGCAAGGTTAATACCAACATACTAGGTACATTATAAAGTATATCGCTGAAAGAGGATGTAAAAAGTCTCCTCCGAGCCTTTTTTTTATCGTTAGCGATGATCAAAGGCAGAGTGCGGACTTGGAGGAAGGAGGAACATACGTGAATTCCAGGCTGTTAGTTTTAAACGATGTTGATAATTTCCAATTCTTTGGGATAACTTCTTGTCAAATCTCATTAGACTTATTATTTTTGTCTTACAGTGTGGCTGATTGGCTGCTGCTAAGAATAGCACCATTTCCTCCTTGTTAGAAAGCATTATCTTGAACCATATTAAATCGCTACTTTTCTTATGTAAAAACAGAGAATATTGGCAGTTTTAGGTGGCTTAATTTGAAGCAGCATTATCTGCATTGTCTTCTTTCTGCATCTCTTAGGCATATTTCCCCCATTTGTATGGAGGTGCGGAGCTTTGCCATTCTGTTCATGAGAGTTTCATCACAGTTCCAACACCATGGGACCATCTCAGTGCCCACTTACACACACACACACACACACACACACACACACAGAGCCCGAGGATCCCTCCTGCCCTCTTCTCCAGGGTAAGCCCAGTAGCAAATGGCCAGAGGCAACAAAAATGGAGAGTTGGTCCACAGAGCCGAACTTTTGCATGTATTTTAAAACCATTTGTAAATTATTTGTGTGTGTGTTTTATTTTATTTAAGTATTTTATTATACCACCATAAGATATACAATTACAAAGATATACAATTAAAAAGTTCATATTTGGGTTTTGGTCATACAGTGTTCCAGCACCCATCCCTCCACCAGTGCCCATCTCCCACCACCAACATCCCCGGTCCCTCCCTCTCCCACAGCCCACCTCCATGGCAGGTTCTTTATTTCTTTCCCTCTCTCTCTATCTCTTTCTCTATGTGTGTTTTGTTTCTGACCACACCAGGTTTACTCCTGGCTCTGTGCTCAGGGATCATTCCTGGTGAGTCTTGGTGGACCATATGTTTCTTATTCACTGTAATATATCTCTCTGTCTCCATTTATCCATTTTGGAAGAATTTATTACCTAGTTCACTGGGAGGGGTCTCCCAAAGCAGTTCTCTGGAGGTTGTGGGGTCCCTCTTGGCAATTCTAGACATGGTGAAAACTGTGCCCGTTACCTGAGAGGTAAGGCGAGGTGAGAGTCAGGAGCAGAAGGACCTTTCTGGACGGGGACCCGCACTGTTACGGGGTGATGGCAGTAGGAACAGCATCTAACAGTGTTGTGACACTGCTCCAGAAATCCTTTCACATTGTTAACCAAGTGCTAAGTAATACAGCTTAAAAGTTCTTTCTCCTGAATGTTTGTCTAGTTCAAACCATCATCCAAGTAACAAAATCACAATAAATCCAGGATCAAACAGGAAAAGAGTAATTATTAAAAATGATTCTCATTCTTTCATCCCTGTAGGGTTCTCCCAGGAAGAGCTCTGGCTCCTTATTTGGGCTAAATTTGTAATGTGGCCTTCAAATATTCTGTCCTTTCCTGTCTGCCACTTAAAAGGTGAGGACCAAGTCATGGCATGCTGACTTCCCTAATTCAGTTCCAAGGACAATCATCCCTGTGACTCAGATTTTTTTCTCATGAAATTGTAAATGTCTTAATATGTTATTATTCGCTGGACATCACAGCGGGACCAGTATATCAATGGTTCACAGGAAACAAGTGCTTTATTTATTTAGATTTGTTTTGTTTTTGTGGGTCCTCTCTGGCTATGAGAAGAGTTTACTCGGGGCTCTGTGTTCAGGGATCACTCCTCACAGGTCTTGGGGTCCTGACAGGTGTACGTGGCCCCAGGTTAAGACCTGGACACCCAAACCAGTGGGACATTTGTCCATGTGGCCTTTTAGTAGTTGCTAATAGGGTGATAACACTTCTTGCATTTAGAAGAATGTTTAGAAGAGCATTTTGTTTTTCTGTGTATTTCATTGGCACATATATATTTGACTTGTTTACACTCTTTCCCATATATTTGCATATAGCTCTGTTTATTAATTTGTATAAAATTTAGAGTCTGTAATAATAAAAAGATTTTAAAATTCTGTTTTTTATCTACCAGAAGTCTTAAAGTTCATATAGCTAAATGGTTATGAGTACAAAGAGACACAGCTTTTAACTTTTTGTTTGTTTTTTGGCTACACTTAACCATGCTCTGGGCTTACGCTAGCCTCTGAGCTGAAGGGTCATTCCTGGGAAAGGGAAGGGGTCATTCCTCATGGAGTTCAGGGGACTATATGTGGTGTCAGGAATGGACCAGGGTGGGCAGCATGCAAGAGAATCACCTTAACCCTGTGCCAGCTCTCTGACACCTGCCGGTTTTTACAGTTTTCCTAATACAATCACAAGCACTAATATTTAGAAGCCTCCTTTTTGAATACACCTACAAAACTGACCACCTACCAGATGACCCTAAACAAATAGAAAAACATTCCTGTCCACGTATCACTTCATCTAGACAATGATCATACACATCTCTTATAGCCTTCTGTGCTCACATGCAAGTGTATATTTAAAGGTCTTTCATGGTTTTGCAAAACTTGGGGTTATGTGATGTGCGTTGAGCCATGATTTGCTTGTCCTACATCCCGAGTCCTGCACCTGCTTCAGCTTCTCATGAAAACCAGCTCAGGCGCTAGATTTGGTGTCTTTAGTCTCTAGTGTTTTAAAATATGCATGTGTTCCTTTAATTTTTTTCTTAATCCCAATCAAAAGATAATTTTCTTCTTCTTAAAGAATGGTAAAGAAGGCACTCAATTTTTCTGTAAAAATTTGTCCAAGGCACAAAAATGTTTCTTAAAGATTCGAAACACATTATTGAGTGGAAAGGAGGTAAAGAACCAGAGAAGTAACAGAAGACGCTTTCGTGGTTAACATACTCCCAGTGAAGCTGAGGTTGGCCAGCTAAAGTGGGAGCATGCCAGAGACTCCCAAAGCCGCTGGAGAGTCACAGTTGGACGGGTGAGCTTGTAGTTGGCCTTTAGAATACAGCCGCCATCCTCCTGGCCTCTGTGCCCAGCTGATCACAAGGCGCCTAGGAGGGAAGGTGGGTTCTAGTCCTGGCATGCCATCCCAGCAGAGCCTCGCAAGAAGCCAGAGGAACCCCTGCACCATGAGGGCCGCCATTTTCCACATCTGGACCCCCAGCTCATTAGAGCTCTGCCCAGCAGAAGAACTGATCACAAGTCCGGCTCATGGTTCATCAATAAATGTACCAGATGAGAGGCAACTACAAGAGTATTCCACCTGCACAACAGAGCCTGGCAAGCTACCCGTGTCGTATTTGATATGCCAAATACCAGTAACAATTATAGACCTCATTCCCATGACCTGATGGAATGGTTTGAGGTTCTTTATGTTCCTGGAGTGAGCAGATGCCTTTGGGCTACACTAGCATGTGACATAATGTACGGAGATGTTACTGGTGCCTGCTCAAGCAAATTGATGAACAACAGGAAGACAAGTAATACAAGTGATGCAAGTGAACTACAATAATAATTCTAGGAAAGCCATCAATCTTTTACTTTCCAACTCACTTCACTTAGCACAACACCCTCTAATTCCACCTAAGTAGCAAGAAACTTCATTATTTTTTGAAAATGAAATGTCTTTTAAAAATTTTTTTTATTATACCACTGTGAGACATGCAATTACAAAGGTGTTCATAATTGGTTCTTGGTAATACAGTATTCCAGCACCCATCCCTCCACCAGTGCCCCATTTCCACCACCAATGTACCCCCACCCCTTCTGCCCACCCCCAGGCTGCCTCAATAGCAGGTACCCCAGTTTCCTCTCTTTCTCTCTCTGTCTCTCTCTGTCTTTGCATCTCTCTCCCTCTTATTTTACACATTGTGGCTAACCCTTCAGATATTTAGAGTTTATCACTTAAGTCTCTTTGTGTATATTTAATGGTGAGTTTTAATCTGCCATTACCATTTCACACATTTTGTAAAACACTGGTATCTATTTATATCCTATTAATGAATGCAGTCATTCTATATCTGTCCTTTTCCTTCAGACTAATTTCACTCAGCATTATAGTCTCCATGTCCATCCATCACTGTATCACTGTCTTCCCGTTGTTCATCGATTTGCTCGAGCAGGCACCAGTAACATCTCCATATGTCCTGTCTCATGCTAGTAGAGCCCAAGGGCATCTGCTTGCTCCAGGAACATAAAGAGCCACAATCCATTCCGGAATGAGGTCTATAATTGTTACTGGTATTTGGCATATCAAATACAACACGGGTAGCTTGCCAGGCTCTGCCGTGCAGGTAGCATGCTCTTGCAGTCATCTCTAAGTCCAGCATTTAATGATGAACCGCGAGGCCAGCGCGGCCGCACGAGCCGGACTGTGATAGGCTGGTCTGATGGGTGGAGTTCTGACGAGAGAGAAGTGCGGATGTGGAAAATGGAGGCCCTCATGGAGTGGGGGGTCATCTGGCTTGTTGCAAGGCTCTGCTGGGCTGGCGGGCCAGGGCTAGAACCCGCCATCTCTCCTGGGCTCCCTTGTGAGCAGCTGGGCACAGGGAGAGCAAAGTAGCAGCTCTGCCCTATGTCTGTCTCTGGATCAGCATACCTGGGCCGGATTAAAAAAAGACTGCAGCAGGGGTGGATTTCGATGAGCCTGACTGTGATAGGCTGGTCTGCTGGGTGGAGTTCTGACGAGAGAGAAGTCCGGATGTGGAAAATGGAGGCCCTCATGGGGAGGGGGGGGTCATCTGGTTTGTTGCAAGCCAGATGTCCATCCATATGCAGGTAAATTTCATAATTTCATCTTTTCTGACAGCCGCATAGTATTCCATACTGTAGATGAACCACAGTTTCTTTAGCCAGTCTTCTGTTCTCGGGCATTTAGATTGTTTCCAGATCCTAGCTATAGTGAATAACACAGAGATGAATAAAGAAGTACAGATAGTGTTTCTGCTATGTGTTTTTCCGTCTCTCGGTTATATTCCCAGGAGTGCTATTGCTGGATCAAATGGGAGCTCAATATCTAGTTTTTGTAGGAATGCCCATATTGTTTTCCAAAAGGTTTGGACCAGTCGGCACTCCACCAACAGTGGATGAGAGTCCCCTTTTTCCCCATATCCACGCCAGCACAGGTTGTTCTTGCTGTTTTGGATGTGTGCCAGTCTCTATGGTGTGAGATGGTACCTCATTGTTGTTTTGATTTGCATCTCCCTGATGATTAAAGATGAAGAACACTTTTTATATGCCTTTTGGCCATTCGAATTTCTTCTTTTTGGAAGCTTCTGTTCATTTCTTCTCCCCATTTTTTGATGGGGTTGGCTGTTTTTTTCTTGTGGAGTGCTACCAGTGCCTGATATATCCTGGATATTAACCCCTTGTCAGATGGGTATTAGGTGAATATCCTTTCCACACTCTGTGGATTGTCTTTGTATCTTGGTCACCGTTTCTCTTGAGGTGCAGAAGCTTTTTAGTTTTTATATAATCCCATTTGTTTATCTTTGTTTCCATTTGCTTGGTCAGTGGTGTGTCGTCTTTAAAGATACTTTTAGTTTCGATGTCGTAGAACGATCCTCCTATGTTTTCTTCCATGTACCTTATAGATTCATGTCTGATGTTGAGATCTAGAACCCATTTTGATCTGACTTTTGTGCATGGCGTTAGAAGGAGGACTAAGTTCATTTTTTTACACGTAGCTGCCTAGTTTTCCCAGCACCATTTGTTGAAGAGGCTTTCTTTGTTTCACTTAATATTTTTTTGCTTCTTTAATGAAGATTAAGTGGTTGTATATTTGAGAGTGTGTTTCAGGATATTTAGTTCTATTCCATAGGTCTACAGGTCTGTCTCCATACCAACACCACACTGTCTTAATTACAACTGCTCTGTAGTAGAGCTTGAGGTTGGGGAAAGTGATACCTCCCATTTTCTTTTTCCAAAGGATTGCTTTAGCTATTCGTGGGGGTTTATTATTCCATACAAATTTCAGGAGTGTTTGTTCAATTTCTTTGAAGAACATCATGGGTATCTTTTTAGGGACTGCATTGAATCTGTATAAAGCTTTAGGGAGTATTACCATTTTGATAATGTTAATCCTTCCAATCCATGAGCAGGGAATGTGTCTCCATTTCCTCAGGTTTTCTTTTATTTCCTGAAGTAACGTTTTGTAGTTTTCTTTGTAGAGATCCTTTACATTCTTTGTCAAACTGATTCCTAGGTATTTGATTTTCTGCAGGCACAATTGTGAATGGGATAGTTTCTTTAATGTCCCTTTCTTCTCTTTCGCTGTTTGCATATAGGAAGGCCATTGACTTTTAGGTATTGATTTTGTACTCTGCCACTCTACTATAGGAATGTATTATTTCTAGGAGCTTCTTGGTAGAGAGTTTCGGGTTTTCCAGGTATAATATCATGTCATCTGCAAATAGTGATAACTTGGCTTCTTCCCTTCCTATCTGGATGCCCTTAATGTCTTTTTTTTCCCTGATTGCTATGGCAAGTATTTCCAGTACTATATTGAATAGAAGTGGTAAGAGTGGGCAGCCTTGTCTTGTCCCTGATCTTAAGGGGAAGGCTTTTAGTTTTCCCCGTTGAAAATGATGCTCGCTATGGGCTTGTAGTAGATGGCCTGGATTATATTGAGGAAGGTTCCTTCAATCCCCATTTTACGGAGAGCTTTTATCATGAACGGGTGTTGAATCTTGTCAAATGCCTTCTCTGCATCTATTGATATGATCATATGGTTTTTTTTTTTTTTCTTTTTTGTTGATATGATGTATTATGTTGATTGACTTGTGGATGTTGAATCATCCTTGCATTCCCGGGATGAATCCCACTTGGTCATGGTGTATAATCTTTTTGATGACTCTTTGGGTTCTATTTGCTAGTATTTTGTCGAAGATCTTAGCATCTGTGTTCATCAGGGAGATTGGTCTGTAGTTTTCCTTTTTTTGTGACATCTCTGTCAGCTTTGGGTATCAGGGTGATATGTGCCCCATGAAAGCTATTTGGGAGTGTTTCTGTTTCTTCAATTTGCCGGAAGAGCTTAAAAAAGAATTGGGAGTAGGTCCTCTTTAAAGGTTTTGTAGAATTCACTGCTGAATCCATCTGGACCTGGGCTTTTTTTTGTGTGTTTGGGGAGACTTTTGATTACCGATTCCATCTCCTCGATGGAGATAGGTCTGTTGAGGTATTCCAAATCTTCTTGTTGCAGACTTGGGAAGCTATAGGAATTCAGGAATTTGTCCATTTCTTCTAGGTTCTCTTGTTTCGTGGCATACAGCTCTCATAGTAATCTCTGATGATCTTTTGAATTTCTGTGGTTTCTGTTGTGATGTCCCCGTTTTCATTTCTGATTCTATTTATTTGGGTTCTCTCTTTTCCTTTTCTTACAAGTCTTGCAAGTGGTTTGTCAATCTTGTTTATTTTTTCAAAGAACCAGCTTTTGGTTTCGTTGATCTTCTGGATTGTTTTTTGACATTCCATCTCATTGATTTCTGCTCTAAGTTTTATTATTTCTTTCTTTCTGCTTGGGTTGGTCTCCTTTGGTTGATCACTCTCTAAGATCTTAAGTTGTGAAGTCAGACTGTTTATGATGGCCTTTTCTTCTTTTCTGATGAATGCTTGAAGAGCTATGAACTTGCCTCTTAACATTGCTTTTGTTATATCCCACAAGTTCTGGTAATTCGTGTCTTCAGTCTCATTTGTTTCCAGGAATCTTTAGATTTCCTCTTTGGTTTCTTTTATGACTTGCTGGTTGTTCAGCAGTGAGCTGTTTAGTTTCCAGGTACTTGGTATTGGTCTCCATTTTTGTGTACAATTAACTTCTATTTTCAGTGCATCATGGTCGGAAAAAATAGTTGGCACAATTTCTATCTTCTTGATTTTATGGAGGCATGATTTATGGCTCAGCATGTGATCTATTTTGGAGTATGTTCCATGTGCACTGGAGAAGAAAGTGTACTCAGCTTCTTGGGGATGAAATGCTCTGTATATGTCTACCAGCCCTCTTTCTTCCACTCTCTTCTTTTTAGGGCCAGTATTTCCTTGGTAAGTTTCAACCTTGTTGATCTATCCAGGGTTGATAGAGCAGTGTTGAAGTCTCCAACTACAATTGTGTTGCTGTTAATGTCTTCTTTAAAATCTATTAGTAGTTGTTTTAGGTAGTTTGCTGGCCCCTCGTTGGGTGCATATATGTTTAATAGCGTGATTTCTTCCTGATATATGCATCCCTTGACTATTAAGAAGTGACCTTCACTGTCCCCTCTGACCTTCTTCAGCCTGAAGTCTATGTTGTCAGATACCAGTATGGCAACCCCAGCCTTTTTGGATGGGTTGTTTGAGTGAAGGATTGTTTTCCAGCCTTTTATTTTGAGCCTGTCTTTGCTCCAATTGTTCAGTTGTGTTTCTTGAAGGCAGCAGAATGTCGGATTCAATTTTTTTATCCATTTTGCCACTCTGTGTCTCTTAACTGGTGCATTTAGACCATTGACATTGAGAGAGATTATTGTCATGGGATTTTGTGCCATCTTTCTGTATAGGTTGGTTGTTCTTTTTGGGTTATGTCTCGTCTTATAGTAGATCTTTCAGTCCTTCTTATAAGGTTGGTTTTGATTTTACAAAGTTCCTAAGCTGTTGTTTATCCAAGAAGTTGTATAACTGTCCTTCAAATATGAGTGAGAGTTTAGCTGCATAAAGAATTCTTGCTGAGGCCTTCATTTCATTGAGTTTTCTTACTATATCCCACCACTGCCTTCGGGCTTGGAGGGTGTCTTCTGAGAAGTCTGCTGAAAGTCGAATGGATGCTCCTTTGTATACGATTTCCTTCTTTGATCTTGCTGCCTGAAGAATTATGTCTCTGTCTATGGCATCCATTACTTTGACTAGGATGTGTCTTGGGGTCTTTCTATTGGGGTCTCTTCTTGCTGGTATGCGTCGGGCTTCTTGGATCTGGATGCCTTCGTCCTTTAACTTGGGGAACTTTTCAGCCAGGATGTTTTTAACTGTTTTAGTTTCCTTGGGGTTACTTTCCTGTCCCTCTGGGATGCCGATGATTCTTATGTTGTTCCACCTGGCTTCATTGCATTGTTCTCTGTTCTGTTGCTGATCCATTTTCCAGTCTTTTTTCCATCTTATGTAGTTCTCTGAGTGCTTTCTGCAGCTCATCTTCAGTGTCACTGATTCTCTATTCTGCTGCTGTCATCCTACTATTGAGAGCCCCTATTGTGTTTTTCATTTCATCTACTGCGTTTTTAAGTGATGATATTTCTATTTGCATGGTTCTCATTTCTGCTCTCATTTCCTCCCGTAATTCATTGATTGCCCTTTCAACTGCTTCATTTATGTTCTCCTGTATTTTGTTGGACATCTGCTCCATTTTTTCTTTGAGCTCCTTAAACATCCTACCGATTTCTTCTCTAAATTCATTGTCAGAGAGATCATGCACATCTGCATTCTTTTTTGAGTCTTCAGGGTTGATTCCTTCATCTGTTCTTCGAACTGGGGATCTGCGTTGTTTCCTCATGGTGTTGCAGTGTTCAGGGATAGATTCCTCTAGAGTACTGTTTCTTTTTTCTGGAGGGTATTGCCTTCCCTTGGTGTTGAATTTCCTAGTTTTTGTATTAATAAGCGGCTGCATGAGTGGCCGCCCACTTGGCCAGCCGCAAACCCCAGGGAGAATACCTGAGGTGGAGACAGGCTGGTGTGACAGTTCAAAATGTCCGTTTACTTCTGCTTCCGCTCGGACTTCTGGCGGTTGTAGTTCCACCTTCTGCCTAGGCCGGGGGCTCTACCATGACCCCAGGCACACTCCCAGCCAGCTGTACACCCCAGGGAGAATACCTGAGGCGGAGACAGGCTGGTATGAGAGTTCCGAAATGTCTTTTTTTTGGGGCGGTGTCACACCCTGTGCTACTCAGGGGTTATTTCTGGCAGTGCTTGGGGTAACACATGGGGTGCAGGGAATCAAACACGAGTCACCCGCATGCGAGGCAAATGCCTTCCCAGCTGTACTATCACTCAGACTTCAGTTGCAGAAAACTATTGAAACATTTCCTTTCTGTCATATATCTCTTGTCAAGCTCCAATTACAAGATCATTTATCAATCAGAATAAAAAAGACAAGAACACACACACACGCATGCACACACACACACACACAAACCCTGCAGATATCAAACATTAGAATCCCCAATGTCTCAATAGCGGTCAGAGAAAAACAAATAACAGCAGTTTAATAGAGCCCGCATCTACCTTTTGTTTGGTTTTGTTATTTTTTTTTGGAGGAGGGTACACTTGAATTTGTGCTCAGACCATCAGGTGGCAGGGGCTGAACCCAGGTAGCCTACATGCAAACAGGCACTCATTCCTTTAAACTGTCTCACCAGTCCTATAAGAGTAAATTTTTGGATAGCAACTAAGAAAACCAGATGACAGTGGAATTTTGTGACTGTCCAGGAAAAAATAACTGTAAACCTAGAATTAACCCCACAAAAAAATATATGTATATATATGTATATTTATATACATATGTATATATGTATATATATATGTATATATATATATATATAATAGTTACAGCAAGATAAAGTCTTTGTTGCTTGTTTTGGGGCCACAACCCGTGATGCTTAGAGGTTGTTCCTGGCTCTGTACTCAGTAACCACTCTGGGCTATAATTAAAGTAAAGTCATTTTCAGGAAGAATAAAATCTGAAAACTTTGCTACCAGTAGAGCCTTATTCCAGAGATTTGGATAAAGATGAGGACTAATTAAAGTATCTCCGAGGGAGCATCCTTAGGCAAGAAGGAAGATTAAAAAAAGTTGCAAATATACTTTAAGTCCAAAGCAAATAGTAATTATATAAACATTCATGGTGATAAGCCAAGAAAGAATTGAATAAACAGAACAATAATAAAGTGCAAAGTGGGGACTAGCTGACTGGATTAAAGAATCTTAAGGCCGTCTATGAAAAGAGAATAAATATAAGATTAATTTTAGAGTAAAGTAACTTAAATATGCATATTATAATCTATGTAATAGTCTTTGATATATAAGCAATTGCATATTTGAAATCAGTAGAAGAGAAAGTGAAACTAGAAAAAAAATTCATTCTAAAATAAATCAATAAAAATAAAAATTTAACACAGAAATTGAGACAAACGAAACGAAACATTTAGTTGATAAAGTAAATAGAAATAAATTTATTTTAAAAATGTTTTGGGCTACCCCCAACGCAATGCCTTCAAGCAAGGCCTGGTGGGTTGGCCCAGAAACTGCATCCTACAGGGAAACAGTGAAAGGCACAGGGCTGAACTGCTGCCTGCTCAGCCTATGCTGGGCTGATGAGGGATCCTGGAAGCGGGCAGGGCTGGGCTCCTCCTGCCTCCCAGTCAGACCCCAGGGGACTGAAAACCTCATGCATCACAACCACAGTCACTTTCAAGGTCTGGACTCCACAGCTCAGCAGAGCCATACCCATTATTCTCGAATAATAAGCGGGAATAGTCAAGTTTCAAGCCCAGGTATGCACGACTGGGTGACCCAATCCACCAGGTTTCCTAGGGAGCTGAAGTTGGGGCTCCCTCCCCCCAACTCAATGCCCTCCAGCAAGGCCTGGTGGGCCCGCCCAGAACTGCGACCGGCTGGGGCAGTACATGGGGGGTCCCATGTGCCCCCACGGCGTCATCTCAAAACCTAGTATATTCATCTAACTGGTATCCCATCATGTTTTCTAGAAATGAAGTATGTGGGCACGAGGTGTGGTCTGGGGGACCACCACGGTAATTTCCTATACAGTGGACTCAAATGGCACAATGAAGATTTGAGGATCTCCATTGACTTTTGTTTAACACCAGGTTCATCGACCATATTTAGAGAAATTTTTTAGCTCTAACAACCAATATAGAATGGATTGTTCAGTGTATAAATAGGAAAAGCTCAAATAGACATTGAGATAAATGTGAAGTAAGTGTTGT